>BPUM01000828.1:762500-1329882 GCA_020521455.1 Prunus kanzakura
TTGATCAAATCCGTCAGGCTGGTGATCTTGATACTTTTTCAAGTCTTTCCTTAGAAAAACAAAGGGAAGCAACATTTCATCTGCTTCAAAAAGGAGTAAATTTTGCTGCTGAAACTATTCGAAACTTGTCTGCTATTGCCCTCTCTTCTGCTGTTGACTTGGTCAGTCGAAAAGATGCTTACTTCCATCTTGAGCGCAAGAATGCCGACATCTCTCTCAGTTATGACAAGCTTTTGGCTAGATTTCGCGCCTATCATAAGTCTGCTAAAGAATCCAAGTCCGAAGCTATCGTGGATGCGTACAAGCTGGGCTACTTGGATTGCATAAATGGAAATGATCCCTTCTATGCCATTGGAGATGAAGACATCGAGATGCTTTATCCTGAGCAGGTTAACGCTGTGAACATGGAAGGAGTTGAAGAGCAGGTGGTTGAAGAGGCGGTAGGCGAAGATGATGGAGCAGAAGAGGATGTAGCCGATGAGGTGGTGGCAGACGTCATAGGTCAGGCATGTGGAGCTTCTGAAAGCATGGCTGATCAGGTGGACGTTGAAGAGGCTGCATATCAGGAATCCCCTGCCGGCGTTTCGGAGTAGATGAAGACTCCTTTATTTCTTTTCAGCTTTTGTAGTCTGCTTTTTGTTTAGAACAATTGGTCTTGTTTGACCATCTTCTTTTTGTTTGAACTCGGCCGGTTGGTCACTTTGCTGATGGAAATTTCAGTTATTATTTTTTCAACTTCAATTTGCATATTGTCTTTGTGAACTGCTTGAGTAACCAGCTAGTGTCTTGGCTGTACATTTCCCCTTAGGATTTTGGCAAAAGCCAGGGTCCCCTCTGAGGGACTCCAGGCATATTCTGCATTTTCCGGAGAAAGCCTAGGACGCTTTTGGTCGTTGCCCTGCGTCTCCCTTAGGACGCTGCTTATGAAAAAGTGTATGACTATCCTGCCCCTCCTAGGAAACGGATAGGAACATGGATACCTCCCTTAGGAAATTCCTGGCGCACCCTGCGTCTCCCTTAGGACGCTTCTTTGTGGGTTGCGCCTCCCGAAGGAGGACGCTTCTGGTCGTTGCCCTGCGTCTCCCTTAGGACGCTTTTTATGGGCAACTGTTTGGCTATCCTGCCCCCCTTAGGAAAAGGATAGGAACCTGGATATTTCCCGCAGGAAGCATGGAGACCTCCTTTCAAGAAATTCCTGGCGCACCCTGCGTCTCCCTTAGGACGCTGCTTTGCGGGCTGTGTCTCCCGAAGGATGCTTTTGGTCGTCGCCCTGAGTCTTCCTTAGGACGCTTTTTATGGGCAACTGTATGACTTATCCTGCCCCCCTTAGGAAACGGATAGGAACCTGGATACTTCCCTTAGGAAATTCCTGGCGCACCCTGTGTCTCCCTTAGGACACTTTTTTGCGGGATGCGTCTCCCAAAGGACGCTTCTGGTCGTCGCCCTACGTCTCCCGAAGGATGCTGCTTATGGGCAATTGTCTTTTGTTGTGGCACATTCTGGAATTTGCAGTAGTTGCTTCTCTTCATAATTGTGCAGGGTTCAGTCATCTGCTTGTCGATGAATTGTGAGCCATTATCGGTAACTAGTGATTGTGGGTAGCCAAATCAGCAGATGATGTTTCTCCAGACAAATCATTCCACATCGGCTTCTTTAGTAGATGATAAAGCTTCGGCCTCGATCCATTTAGTAAAGTAATCAATGGTGACGATCATCATTTCTTTATTGGCTGGTGCCGTTGGCATGAGGCCCACTAAGTTGATGGCTAATTGCATGAAAGGCCACTAAGTCGATCGACAATGGCCTGAGCGATTTGAATGCTAATGACAAGGGCGTCGTTGTGTGGTAGGTTGAGGCCGATTAGATCTTTCTTTTGGAAGTCGATCACGAGATCGTCTTCTGCCAGTGAGAGACTAATGGAGACCTGGGAGATCATAGTGGCCTGTTTGATTTTCCTCTTCTTTTCCTTGCTAGTCATCCCAGACTCCTCGGAGTCAGCTAGGATTGTGTTAATCCTTATGAATTTTTGAGGTGGCTCCTTGGCGGCATCGCGATCCTCGATTCGCTGGATGGCCTGCTTCGCGATGAACTCCCTGCAGTGACCTTCTCTCACGAGTTCTTCGAGGTGTGCTTTCCAAGCAAAGCAATTATTCGTATTGTGCCCGTGCGTCGCATGGAAGGCACAATATTTTCTAGTATCCCTCTTATCCAGATCTCCTTTCAAGGGTGGCGGTCTCCGTACCCAAGGTTTATCCTTTACTTGGGCTAAGATTTGATGTATAGGGATGGAGAATTAGGTGTAATTCTCCTTTGTCGTAGCGTCTCCTTGTGGGTGCGACCTATGTTTGTCTTTGTCCCTGCTGCTAAACTTGTCGCTTGTTTGGCCTGCCCTCTTGGTCGGCTGATCTTCCTGCTCGGTGGACTTCTTCGCGGCGATTCGATTGTCATCCCAGAGCGCATAGCGTTTCGCGGTCGCAAAGACCTCTGTCAGAGTCTGGCTGGGAGTGATAGTCAGCTCGCGGTATAAGTCGTGTTCAGCTGGAAGACCTTTCTTGAATGCAGAGGAGGCGATTCGGTCATCGCATCCTATGATGTTGGAATTTTCTGCTTTGAATCTCTTGATGTAATCTTGAAAGGATTCATTAGGCTTCTTGCGCAGGTTGTACAGGTGGTCAGGGTTTTTCTTGATCGTCCGGTAAGAAGTGTACTCTTTGGTGAAGACATAAGCAAGCTCCTTGAAGCTGCTGATTGACCTGGAGGGCAGGGTATGGAACCAGTCCTGAGCTGCTCCTCGCAAAGTCATTGCAAACACCTTGCACATTAGCGCGTCTTCGATTTTGCAGAGGATCATAAGGCTCTTGAAATGCTTCCCCTTTGAAGCATGTGAAAAAAGGCGTTGAGAATCGTTTCGGAGTAGTAACCTGCTCGATTTCGGCAGTGAAAGGTGAGGAATTTGCTCGGTCTACTTCCATGCGTAGTGTATCTTCGAAATTTCCGCCAATCTTTAAGTCTCGAAGTCGGTTATTTACAAGCTTCTCAATGTCTTCCACACGCATGGCTAGTTGATCACGTGGGCGACCTTGGTGATTTGGACGACGCTGAGTGACTTCCTCGTTGGTTTGCAAGGGTCGACCTTCTCGGCTGCGCTGCCTAGGCGGCGTGTTGGTGGACTGCGCTTGCGAGGGATTCTCTGTAGCTTGGTGATGAGAATTGGTTCTTCGAGAGCGAGTAGCGGAGCGCCTTTCTTCACTGTCCTCATTGTGAGGGTTATCTAGTTGACCTCCCCGAGGGCCTAGCCTTTCGTGAACATTTCTCTGCGAGTGAGCAGCAGAGCTCATTTCTTCACGATCCTCATTGCGATGGCCGTCAGGTTGATCTCCCTAGGAGCCTAGCCTTTCATGAACATTTCTCTGTGAGCCCAGGCGGGCGCAGATGTCAAGTTGTGGACCCAGCCTTTCAAGCTATTTGTGCCTAATAAATCACGGCCATAAACTGGCCGAAGGCGCCCCTTTCCTCGGCCCTTGCATTTGTTCGCAAAAGTGAAACGCAACGTTCCGCCAAGATGCTTGGCCTTCCTGAAGACAAAAGAGAAGTTGCCAAGGCATGATCTTCTCGGCCTCGATTATAGGCCGAGGCCGAGGCCGAACAAAATCACGGCCAAAGATATTAAGGGTCAAATCATCACGTGATGACAGGGTCCCATGCTTCATTTAATGAAGCAACGCCTCTGTTTGTTGCAGCAAACCCACTGGCCACAAATAAGCATTTAATGCACGAGGGAAGGTGGGAAGTGACTGAAGTCAGGATTTGGCGACAGAAAGCAGAGTGATTAGACGCAGACATTCTCACAAGAATTCTTGCAGCTTGAGAGATTGGGTGGCTAACTATCAGAGCAATAAATGCGTCCCCACGGCCAGTTGCGTAGAAACCGCGATTAGGGCGGCGGCCGAGATTCACCGGGATTCATGGGGTCACACCACCATACTTCACGATCCCAAATGTCGATTGGACTACCCACTTGCTCTAATCAGACTCCACTATGCAGGATTTCAGCCTCGATTACTGACCCAGGAACTCTCCCTATAAATAGAAGGCTCAAGACCACGTTCAAAGGGTTCAAACACCAAACCAAAGCCTCCCACGGAGCAACTTATATTTTCCTGTAATGCACTTTCAATATCTTACTTGCTTTCCTAGGAGTAGCGTTAGTTTGTAAGGAAAATCCATTCATCAATATATCATACGACCCTTGATTTTCAAGGCGCCGGAGCACCATCCCTGTTATTCGCTCATTCACCCCATATATCATACGACCATCGCTCACTGAGTAACGCGCCGGAGCACCGCCCAAAACCCACCACCAACACCACCACTCAACGGCCTTGTAGTTCAGGCCGTGAACCTAACAGCCGAGATTAGTTCCTCTCTCGGCTACAATCGTTTGATTAGAAGACGAGTCCAAACAGGGGCACCACTTAACCATTCTATCCACTTCAACCATCTCGACACACGGTAGACCGTGCTGGCACGCCCGCGCACAACCGCACCGCACCCAAAAGTAGGAAGCCGCGTGTCAACGCATATCCCCTCGGCCCGGAACTCCAGGCCGTGAGATTTGCACGGCAGACACTTTTGGCACGCCCAGTGGGACACTTGTCAAAAACTTATGGTGGGAACCAGGGCACAGGCAAAGCGAAAAAACAAAGCAGTTGAAATGACTTCTGAGACTCCTGAGTCCACTTCACCAATCACCGAGACCGAACATCCGGTCGGGATCTCGGCCAGCGTTCCAGTAACGACGGATCGCACGGCCGAGTCCATGCAGGAACAGGCAGTGGTGGAGGATCTGATGTCCAAGCAGGCCTACAGGATAGAGACATCCTTTATGGCCGCGATAGACAGATTCTCCTCGGAACTACGGACGCTTTTCCAGGAAAGGATGCCGGCAGCCTTGCCCGCAACACCTCCTAGAGCCGGACAGAGAAGCCAAGAGCGCGAAAGAATCGAGCCTCATGGCGACAGTAGCAGCCTCGGCACCTCTGGCCGCACCCAAGCGTCAGGCTACGGCCAGCATTCTTTGCCGCCGACAAGCAGCTGGGGGCAGTCCCAGCCCACATGGGCAAATCCTGGACCAACCCATCCGGCGAAGGCAGCATGCGGCCCACTACACGCCTTAGCCAAAGCATTAAGGCGGGGTAGCCCTGCGTTGTCTACGATCCAGAATCTCGGCCCAACCCATACTTTGGCCGACCAGGCGCAGTCCGGCCAGAGCAACGTGATCGAAGCTTTACCACAACAATGCGATCAGAAGGGCTTAGCCGCCGCACTACCAGTGCGAATACCCGGTCCGGCCAGTTCGACGACAACGCAGACGCACCTAGGTTTCCATTATAATGCCATCCAATAGGACCAGGTGGTTATACCTCGATGGCCGGTGGACCAATCCTGCCTCGGTCGAGCCCACGAGGTCCCTCTAAAACTACCCGACTCGGTCGCAGCGGCCGAGCCCGTTGCTCAAATGGCCCGGCAGGAATGGCCGCGAAACGATGCGCAGCAAAGCAGGCCGTTTCAAGGGTTTCAGTTCGAAGGAATCCGGCCTATCTTGAAAGACGGTTTAACATAGGGGGAGCCGGAGGCACCAGGTTACACGAAGCCGTGCCTATCAAGGGAACCTAGAGTTTGGCGCAATTTATTTCCTAAGGCTTTTTGGGCTCGCCGCGCCTCAAAAAGCTCGACTGTGGGCACATCTCCTTATGTCTCGGTACACGGCCATGATGCTAATAAGCTATTAAAGCGGAGGGTTCGATTTCTTCAAGTTATCGGGCAATGTAGCCGAAAGAAGAAGGATTACTCGAAGATGATGCCCAGGAGTTCAGAAAATTCAAAACAGTCGAAACTCGACGCCTACCACTCGGCGCAAGTACAAAAGAAAATGGCGCCGAGGACCTACGACAAAAAAGTCAAGAAAAAGAAAAGAGGAAGGTAGGCAGACGGGCTAAACAGAAGGCGCGACCATCATATAGAGAAGGAAAGTATACATTTCGTCTTTCAGAAAAGAAGGCCCTTGCCTTACATTTAGTTAAAAGGGTCATTACTTACAAAAAAAAGAGAATGGCCAGTCACGGCCGAAATAACATATACATGTATTTGTCTGTGGTCATAAACAAAGGAGGAAATATGTGTAAATAAAATAATGTATGTGTATGGCTAATTATTACATCCCAAAAATATTCAAAAAGGGCAGCCGCTCGCCGCACGCCTAGACCCCTTCGCTGAACATCCCCCAGATCAGGCAGGTGATCCTTCTCCAGGTGATGTCCCCACCGTCGATGTTCGCCTGCCATCTCGCTCGGATCAGCTTCCGCTCGGCCAGGGCCTTCTTCGTCTCAGTCGCTGCTTTAAGGATTCGCTTGGCCGAAGACTTCAGTTCGTTCTCGGTCGCGACCGCGCCATCTCGGCGTTGGAGTATGAGATCTCGACGGGATTGGAGCTCGGCAATTTGGGCCTCAACCTGCGCAAGCTCTTCATTCTCCCGTTGGACAACGAGGTCATTCTCTTTCAATCGGGCCATTGTAGGTCGGACTTGTTCTTTTATCTCCACTAGTTCCTGCTCGAGCGAGCTCCCCTCGGACATCCGCGTAACGGCTTCAGCATACCGGTCGATCATTTCCTCACCTTCGGCCAGGCGGGCTTGCAATTCATCCAGCTGAGCCGAGTCTAGCAGACCAAGCGCCATAGCCGTATCCAAGTAGGACCTAAACTCCATGATCGCCCCGGCGGCGGTCATTTGATGAACTCCAAGGAGGAGGAACTCTCGGAGCCGTTCAACGACGGTCTTGGAATCCTCGTCCAAGGGAGCCGAGGCCGAGCTACCTCCTTCCTCATGGAGGCTTGCGTATAGCTCCTCGAGATAATCGGAGGAGGTGGCCTCCTGGACAGGAGAAAGAGGTTGGGTGAGAAACAATCAGCTAGGACATAAGGGAATAACAAAAAGAAAGGGCTGAATACTCACGGCGAGCGAAAGCTCGGTCATGACCGCCGAAGTAGTCTGCAGGAGACTCGGCACACTCACGACCGTGGCCCCAGTTACCACCGGCTCGGCCACAACCGTCGAGTCCTGAGACAACGGCGCAGGGGGCATGGTCGCGGCAACCATGGCCAGCGGCAGCGACGACTGGGGAGGCTGGAGACAAAAATTCGGTCAGGAGTATAGTGCAGTTCTAAAAAGAGAACAATAAAGCCAAGTATAGGGAAAGCGGACTCTTACCGAGCGGAAGGCGATGCAGCTTGGGCGACGAGGAGCGGACGGCAATGGCTCAACAGGCACGTCCGCAGCGGCCTCTTCGGTAGCCTCCTCAGCGGCCTCTTCAATGGCCTCCTCGCCGCCCTCGTCGGCGGTCTCTTCGGCAGCCTCCTCAGCGGCCTCCTCGGCGATCTCTTCGGCAGCCTCTTCGGCAGTCTCCTCGGTAGGCTGCACTTTTGCGGATGCAATCTCAGCATCCAGCACCTCAACCACTTCCTCGGCGGTGGCTGCCTCCTCAACCGCCGCCTCTGCGGCTCCCACCTCCTCGACCACCATCTGGGCGGCGGCCGCTTCCTTTACATACGGCACCTCAGCTGCAGCCTCCTCCTCGACTATTGCCACGTCCTGAGGAAAGAACCAGATTACCAAAATGCACAAAAGGGGGAAAGGGGGTGACCTAGAAAATAAAGAAAGGAAAAAGGAGGCCAAGGAGGAATACTTACGGTCACAGGGGGAGCTTCACTCACAATCACAGGAGGGACTTCCTCCTCACCTCTGCCCTCCGAGAAAGCAAAAAGGGTCCTCTTCCTCGGCCGCTGCAGGGCTGCCGTCTCCGCCACGGCACTCTGGGCCGGTGCGGCCTCAACCGTTGCGGCCTCAGTACTTGGCGCCTCTCGGCTCCTCTTGCGACCCGGGCTGCGTATGCGAAGAGAAGAAGTAAAAATGAGGTAACCAAGGGCAAAAGTGGTTTAGAGAGGCCGGTGAAGAATAAAAGATAAATAGAGAAAGTAGGCGAGGCTTACCAGCGGCAGCAGTTGGTCGAGCCGGCAGGGAGGACAACACGGTCCTGTGCGCCAACGTCTTTCGCACCCCCACCACAGGAGCGGGGGTCGCAGTTGAGGATGGGGCCGTGATGGAAGCCACGGCCGCTGTTCCAGCCGATAGAGGGGCCGTCACCCTAGGAACGGCCACGGCCGGGGTACTCGGTCGTGGGGGCCCGGCTGATACCTTCTTCACTTTGCTGCCCTTGGGGGTAAGGGGGTCCCAATCTGCATTCTTCAAGGCCCCCCTCACAGCCTCTTCAACAGGCCGAATAACTCTGGCCGACATACATTCCTCGTACCAGACCCTTCCATCTTCATCATAGGCATTACGACGCAGCCAAGGCGGACCGCCGTGCTTCGGCTTCATCCCATCGGTGATGATGTCGTGAAGCGTGCGGTAGATGTGGACGAGCAAAAATGGGCCAAGTGCTAGCCTACCGCCCTGCGCTAGGTAATCGACCAGGTGGGCGAACTCCAGGGTGACCTTGTTCGCCTGGGTGCAGAACACAAACTTGCACAACCAGTACAGCAAGAATGCGGCATGTTCAACCTCGCCGAGAGGGGCAATGGCGTCATCTTCGGTGCTGTCCTCCACGCCGAAGTTGCTATAGAAGCTGGAGTAGTTAAGCATGTTGTTCGCCTTGTTCCCAGCGACCCTCGTAAGAGTGGGCCACGTGGCCTTAAAACTCCCTTCCGCCTCGGGAGCAACGAGTGCGGCGTTCACTTCCACGCCGAGAGGGGACAGGCCGAACAGGGCAGCCATGTCTAGCACGGTCGGCGTCATCATGCCGAACCGAAATTCATAGTGTTGGTGGCTGACGACCAAAAACACAAGGTCGCGGCCAAGAGCGACCGATCCATGATGAGCGGCCGATCGAACAGTTTGATCAGATGATAGATGCCTTGATCCTTCCATTGTTGGCCGAAGAAGTGCTCCATCCTCGGCAGCCACTTTTCCCAGTCCGGAGTCACGGTCGGCCATTGCTACTGCGGCCTGACAACGTTCCAATCCTGGAAGTCCCCCCCGTCAAAGGCCGAGAGGTCTACCAGGTTGTTCTTCAAGTGGGCCACAAGCCTCTCTGGCATTCCGCCATCAATAGAGGGGCCGAGGACGCAGGAATCAGTGGCTGCACTATCATCATCAGTCTAGGGCGAAATGATGTTAGGCAGGACCGAGCCCTGGATGTCTCGGCAAATAGTCTCGAACTTAGTATGGAAGGCTTGGGACCGAGCTTCGACAGATGTGGAGGTACTGGAGGCCATTAAAGCAGATTTAAGATGAGTGTTTAAGGGGGAAATGCGAAAATGGCGATGAATGTGAAGAACACTGGAAGAAAGTCCTGAAAAAGGGCGAGGGTTTGTAGGTTCGGGAAAGGGCGAAACTCAAGGGTAAAAGAAAGTCACGAGTTCAGGCAGGATTTCTTGGTAAACCTGGAGGTTCGAGAGCTTGGTAGGCTTGAAGGTTTGAGAGAGGGGTTTTGACAAAGCTTGGGCGTCTGAGAATTCTGAAAGCGTAAAGAGAAAGCGAGGAAGTCTGGGTTTTTATATTGGCGCTAGAATTCGAAACGAAAGGGCGTGTCTCTCTCGAGAGACGTAACGCTCCGTCAGCACGCTCAACAGGCGCAATGACGTGTCAAAAGCCCAGAGGCCGTCGTTTCCTCTAACAAAACGAAGCGACGCCTTGTGTAAGTCTAGGCAATGATGGCCTGCAAGACGTGCCTAAGGCATTAAATGCGCCGATTGGCCTGCGCATTTAATGCACCAGTTGTCAATCACTTCAGAAGGAATGCAAAGGGTCCATCCCTTGGAATCCATTCGGCCCCTACCCATGCCGAGGCCAAAGAATCTAGGGATGTGGGGGCAATGTTTGTGCCTAATAAATCACGGCCATAAACTGGCCGAAGGCGCCCCTTTCCTCGGCCCTTGCATTTGTTCGCAAAAGTGAAACGCAACGTTCCGCCAAGATGCTTGGCCTTCCTGAAGACAAAAGAGAAGTTGCCAAGGCATGATCTTCTCGGCCTCGATTATAGGCCGAGGCCGAGGCCGAACAAAATCACGGCCAAAGATATTAAGGGTCAAATCATCACGTGATGACAGGGTCCCATGCTTCATTTAATGAAGCAACGCCTCTGTTTGTTGCAGCAAACCCACTGGCCACAAATAAGCATTTAATGCATGAGGGAAGGTGGGAAGTGACTGAAGTCAGGATTTGGCGACAGAAAGCAGAGTGATTAGACGCAGACATTCTCACAAGAATTCTTGCAGCTTGAGAGATTGGGTGGCTAACTATCAGAGCAATAAATACGTCCCCACGGCCAGTTGAGCAGAAACCACGATTAGGGCGGCGGCCGAGATTCACCGGGATTCATGGGGTCACACCACCATACTTCACGATCCCAAATGTTGATTGGAATACCCACTTGCTCTAATCAGACTCCACTGTGCAGGATTTCAGCCTCGATTACTGACCCAGGAACTCTCCCTATAAATACAAGGCTCAAGACCACGTTCAAAGGATTCAAACACCAAACCAAAGCCTCCCACGGAGCAACTTATATTTTCCTGTAATGCACTTTCAATATTTTACTTGCTTTCCTAGGAGTAGCGTTAGTTTGTAAGGAAAATCCATTCATCAATATATCATACGACCCTTGATTTTCAAGGCGCCGGAGCATCATCCCTGTTATTCGCTCATTCACCCCATATATCATACGATTGTCGCTCACTGAGTAACGCGCCGGAGCACCGCCCAAAACCCACCACCAACACCACCACTCAACGGCCTTGTAGTTCAGGCCGTGAACCTAACA
Organism: Prunus kanzakura; assembly: GCA_020521455.1. Classification (NCBI taxonomy): domain Eukaryota; kingdom Viridiplantae; phylum Streptophyta; class Magnoliopsida; order Rosales; family Rosaceae; genus Prunus; species Prunus kanzakura. The sequence continues at coordinate 773,378 of BPUM01000828.1, forward strand.
GCCGAGATTAGTTCGTCTCTCGGCTACAATCGTTTGATTAGAAGACGAGTTCAAACAGGCGCACCACTTAACCATTCTATCCACTTCAACCATCTCGACGCACGGTAGACCGTGCTGGCACGCCCGCGCACAACCGCACCGCACCTAAAAGCAGGAAGCCGCGTGTCAACGCATATCCCCTCGACCCGGAACTCCAGGCCGTGAGATTTGCGCGGCAGACACAAGCATGTTGGCCCTTAAATTTTGTCTGGATGGGAGACTTCGTCTTCTTTGAGTGTGGCTAGCAGATGCTTGCGACATGTCGGCAAGTTGATCGCGTTGTTGTCCATCTACTTGTCTGCTTACTCCTGCTTGACCTGCTTGGTTCCCATCGAACTGCATATCGGCTCGTTTGTCCATCCTTCTCTCTTCGCCCTGTTGTCCAAGGCCAAGGTTTCGAGCCAAGTTTATTTGGCTGAGGAGTTGCCTCATCAAATTGTTTTGGTTGTCCATTCTCTGAGTTAGCTGGTCAACTCTCAGATTAAGGTCTACTTGACTTTGTGGATCGGGAGGAGAAAAGTGTGTGGAGCCCAATTGCACACGGGCTAGGGTTTCATTAGAGGTATGAGCGGGAGCGTGCGTCGAGCGCGGAGGGAATGACTGAAGTTGCTCCAAGATTGGGCCAAAGTTGGCGATGGTAGTGAGCCCACCCTGATGAGAGGTTCCACCATGCTCGGCGATAGTGCTATGAAGGTGGCTAGATCCGGTCACGGGGCCTTGAGATGGTACGACGAGGGCTAGTGCGGTGGTCCCAGCTGCGGGTCCGGCAGGTGGCACGGTGGTTTGTTGCGGGTTCATGGCGGCTAGAGATGGTGGTGTTGCCATGTCGATCGCGGGATCGTGGGAGGAGTAGCTTTGAGCCGTCACGGATTGAGCCACCACGGCGGTCTTGCTCCTAGTGCGCTTGCTTCCAACAATGGTTGTTTGGAAGACTTAGGTGGATTGGAAAATTGGAGGAACGGATTCCTTGAGCACGCGTTGAGTATAACTCGTGCTCTCAATGATAGCACCAAATGTTTGTGCAAATAATCTCGCGGGAGAATATTCTCTTATGGATCCTTCAACCTTTGATCTTCTTTCTCTCTTTCTCGATTCCTGTAAAAAAGATTGGAGTAAATAGACCACACCCGGGGGGTGTTGGACAATGGCCCTCCGATGCCTAAGTTAGTTTGAGTGTTTGTAGGAAAACAATAGCTAAGCAAAAGGTACGGAATTGTATGTATGGTGTGAACTGGACAGTCGGAGCCGTGGGGAGAAAATATGGAGAGTGGAGAGGGAGAGAGAGCTTCAGGTATTTTTCTCGAGTATCAGGAGTAGGTTTAGATGTACCTTGAATGATGAATGAAGTCACCTATTTATAGGAGCCTCGAGGCTAGGGTTTCGTAGAGATTGAGTCGGACTTGATTACATCCCTTTATTATGATAATATCTGAATTAATGATATTATCTCATTAATTATGAGATAATACCCTATAATTAAGATATTATCCCCTTATTAGGATAATATCCCAATTAATGATATTATCTTATTAAATAAAGATAATATCTTATAATTAAGATATTATCCCTATTAATTAATTAACCAAATAAATAAGTTTAATTAATTAATTTAAAGGATAATCTTCTTTTCCACGTGGCGTGATGTGATTGGAGACGAAAATATTTGCTCCCACAATAAATCTGAGCAATTTAAGGACATGTTACAAATTCTATCAAATTTCTTTCTATTATGTTTTGAGCACGAGATTTGACAAAATTTGTAATGGAACTAGAATGATTTTGATAGAATTTTAAATTTGTCCTTAAATATCTGAGATTTAAAACTTTACAGATAAAATTGACAAAACCAAAACTACGGAGACTAAAATGATAAAATCGCCAAACAACTGAAATCTCAATTGATTATGGGTATGTGTCAAGGTAACATTGGTTCGGTTCATGTCAAATCTAAATTTACCTTCGTTAATTTGTTGGACAAGTTTTGATTACAGGATTAATGTCTTGATCATCAATAGATCAAAACTTGACCCACCCGATTCACTTATAGACACTCAACCCATATCGAGTCCTTGACCCTAAACCCTAAATTCTAAACTTGTATTCTGAGCCAAGAGTGAAAAATGGTTAGATTGGGGTTTATTCATCTTTTCCAATGGTAAAAACTCATCTGAGTAGCGTTTCTTAATTTTCATAGCGGAAGGGTAAGAGAAGTTTGGCATATATCTTTCACATTGTCTCGTTATTTCTTTAACTCTACAGAGACGTTTACATTGTGCCTAATGTATGCAGGAACCTATGCTGTCATCTTCTACAAAGTTTGAGGTTTACGACAAGAAATTTATCTTGTAATGAAGATCTATCATTGTAACCATTGTTAACTAATTTGCAAACGCATCAATTGTTTCTTAATATGTTTTCTATATAAATTACATAGTTTGACTAAGGTGGAAATAATCTCATGTACAGTCAGTTACAAATTGATTATGGCTGTACAATCGTGTAATTACGAGGGAACCAAATTGATCCAAGACTATTTGCTTTTGCTTTTGTAATTAAAATATCGATTCTGGTTTTATGCTTCAAATTCATTGTAGTACATAGGGGCATTCTCCAATAAGTATTTAAGTTAAGGATTTGTTACATATATACTTCTGATTTCAGCCATTGAATTGCATCTAAGAGACTACCAACACAGTTAATGAATGCAATCCAACGCCCAAGATTAGAAGTATGTAATCAATCCGTAACATAAAATACCTATTAGAGAATCTCCCTTAGTGTATATATATATATTTATAGAATTTTTCTCTAATGCGGATGTCCACATATTGTTAATTAATTAAAATCTGGGTGTCCCCTTTGCATCTTGTTTTTTGCTGATGGATTGGAATCCTGCCATTTCAAGTGGTCTGCAATTGCAAGTGCTTATATAAAAACATGGCGCAAGAACCTTGAGAGCAACCGATGACAGTGCTTTTTTCTTCTGCAACTCCACGTTCCCACATGTGCTTTATATGTTTTCTTCTTCTGCATCTGCACGTGTTCCCAAACCCCAAACCCATGATTTCTTTTGTGTATATTGTTGTGAAAATGGACAAACACTTTCACTCACTCCCCTAATGATCTTGTTGTTGATGGACTTTGCGACACACACAATGATGAATGAATCACACACACACTTGAGAAACCAACCAAGCACAAAGTGACACAAGTATTTTTAGAGGTTCAGCAATTGCTTACATCCTCTTGGTGATCCCCTTGAGAAATTCACTAATGAAAGAATAAGTTACAACTTTGGTTTACAAGGAAACCCCCTTAGAATTCTATTCTCTCCCAAGCTCTCTTTTCTCTCTCACCCCTTGCTCAACACTTTGATGCACTTGTGAACACTCTCTCACACTTGGTGTTTCCCTTCTTTAGTGTCAAGACTCTCAAGACCCAACTCAGCTCCCTCTTGAACTGATTGCCCTCTCTCTCTCTTCCTCCCTTGGTGAATTAACCTCCTATGGACACACTAGCTCCCAGCTACTTGACCACCCCTTGAGATTAACCACACACTTGTTGTCTTGCTTCCTCTTCCCTTTAATACACAAGCCTTTGGACTTAGGAGAAGGCTCCATCCTTTTCTCCCACGTTCTCCCCTTGGTTTCCAGACTTGGACCACAACTTAGGCAGAACAAAGGCTAGTCATTAGTGGCTGCACCTTCAGCCACCCTATCTAGAGCCATAGGGTAGGTACTCCTTGAAGCAAGTCAACAAACATTGTTTTATAGTGTTTCATCTTTTCCAGCACCTTGCTAGACTTCTTAGAACCCCTAAAACTCTTTGGAGGCCCGAGGGATTAGGTAGGGAACAAGTACATGTGAAGCCATCTTGAAAAACGCATGGAAAAAATGAAACAGCAACACTAGCGACCGGTCGCACGTCACTGGCGACCTGTCGCGGAAGACTTTACCTAAAAGCGACCGGTCACTTGCACCTTTCATCTGGTCGCCTGCCTCTTTTTCTCCAGGCTTCAACTCTGCTTCAAAATGACCGGTCGCCAATTCTCAGCGACCGGCCACCTCCTCCTTCACTTGCAACCTTAATTTGAGCCATTTTTCCAACTATCTCCACCTTGGCGAACCATTAATCACCCCGTGAACCATTGTTGACCTCTAGAACCTCTTCAAACCTCTTAGAAATCATTCTAGTAATTTCCTAGAGCTCCACCATAGCAATACACCTCTTGCCTCAATGCACCTTTGGTGGAAAGTGCTCCACCACTACTACAAAAATGGAAAAAGACGACCAGAAAAAGACGACGGCATAACATAAAACCGTCGTTGTATTTAAATCGACGACGGTATAAAAAAAAACCGTCGTGGATAAGTTCCTTAATGTTGAATATTTTTAAAAGACGACGCATACAAATAAAAAAGTGTCGTTTTTAAAAAAGGATTTCTTCAGAGTTAAAATCTGACCAAAAAACAACGACAGCAGGTATGAATCCACCGACGTAGAAAATAAAGACGACAGTTCACCAAAAAACCTGCCGTGTTAACTCCTAACTAAACACGACCAACTGTTCTTAATCCGCGTCGTATAATATAATGGAATCCACGTCTGTATACTACGACGGTGCATTCTCTGTAAACCGCCGACTTATTATTTTGGAGTATACTACGACGGTACCTACAACACTACTTTCGTTTTTATTTACCACGTCCTAAGTTCAAATTACCGTCGTATTTTTTCAATTTATACGTCTGCCTTCTCTGTAAACCGCCGTCTTATTTTTATAGCTTTTTAAAATTAATTAAATTTTCTTTTATTTTGGTAATATCTTTCTTAACACAAAACAAAATTTAATTCTCAATCCTCAACAACATTTTCATCTTAAAAGGCAAAATCTCTTCGTGTTAAATATTGATCAATATTTACACAATATATGTACACAAATTTGGCAAATACATCGTGGTTTCTTTTCTACCTTCACCCTCAGCTTGTTCAACTGTTTCTTCCTCTCATATGCAAGCTGGGCCCTCTCCTTCCTCTTGTTCTCAAGCTCTTGCACAGCCACAGATGAATATCTAATAATTTCAGAAAATCAAAATCAACAAAGTATGAAAAGCTCAATCCTCGATTCCCATTTTCATCAAAATCAACTGTTTCTTCAAAACTCCTGTGTAGCAAGGGTGGAACCAGACTTAGAACCTGTTGTGGGTTGTGCCCTCGTATGCCTTCAAACGGGCAAGTGCGGCTGCAAACCCATGCAGGTTCTAAGGCTGGTTCCACCCTTGCTACACAGGAGGATGTAGCAAACCCATGCTTGGCCTTGTGAGGAATCATTCTGCAAACCCATTTGCTTTCAGAAAGACAATTTCTTGTGAGGAATCATTCTGCAACCCTAATTGAAAACTGAGAGTTAAAAAACGCGTAAAAAAATCCTATTTAAACAAATAATCGTAAATATCCCCGTCGGTTCTAATATACATAGCGACGTCATATTTGAATAATCAACGTCAGTTTAGATAAACAAGCGCCGTCATAACTACATCGGAAATCCAAAAGTCATTTGGCGCGTATTAAAAAGAGAACGACGTCGTTTTCAGAACCCCAAAGTAACCACGTCGGTTTATTAAAATACACAGTCGTTGAATTTATAAGTACAACGTCAGTTTAGAGGAAAAAAGCGCCGTCATAACCACATCGGAATTCCAAAAGTCTTTCGGCAGTTGTGATAACCACGTCAGTTATGAATTATAGACCGTCGTTATAACTAAATAATACGGCGGTTTTTTAATAACAACGTCGTTGTATTGAACTCTGGGAAAATATATAAACTTTTCGTCACCTGACCTAATATTCTACGGTTTTCTCTTCTCGATAAAGTATCGTAGTTTCCCTCTCATTTCCCAAAAGCAGCATCATCGTCTGAATCTTCGTCTTCATCTCCAAAATCACCATTTTCGTCTTCGTCTTCGTCGGAAGGAAACTTTTCTTTGCACGCCAAAAGTTTTTTCTCACTCTCTTCCCTTTTTTACATTTCATTTGAATGCCGTAGTTGTCTGGAAACAAGATTCTGTCAAATTGAAGAAATCTTTCACTGGTTTTGATTAAATACATGAGTAGATACTCTCACGACGCCAAAAGACGACAGTTCTATCTTGTTTTCGACGATAGAATGGACACACCACGACGGCCGTAATGCAAACTGCACGACGGTGGCTAAAAACCGTCATGGTGTGACAATTAATACGTCGGAAACAAGATAAAACCGTCGTCTAGTGAGAGAAGAATAATCGTTTTGTAAATTTTAAACCACGTTGGTTATTATTAATAACCGACGTAGTTTATACACATTTACGGCATGAAATATATAAAACCGTCGTCTTATTTCCATTCATGGTCTAAGAGACTGTTTAATAGGACGTCACTTTTTTAATTTTACCGTCATTGTTTTGTATTATTACGTCGTTTATTTTTAATAACCGACGTTGTTTTCCTTGCAGATTAATCAAAAATGGTTTCGAAATCTCAAAACAAGGAAGCTGAAGCGTCAAATGCCAAATCAGGTTCAATGGCACAAGGGGATGAACCCAAAACAGTTTCAAAGGCTCAAGTGGAAGTTGAAAAATCAACTCAAAGCAAACCCTCGAAGAGGATGAGATTTTCCTCAACCTCAGAGAAAGACTCGAGCACAACCACATTTGTTGAGGAGCCAAAATCTGGCCGCGGTATCAGCACAATGAGCCGTGTTGTGAAGAGGAAAATTGAGAAGGTTAAGCCTGTGGTTGAGTTCAATAAAGATGGCAAACGACATGGCAAGGCTGCTGTTGAGATGCAGTCTTACATTGGTGTTTTGGCACGCACCAGAGTCCCTCTTGTGGACAAGAAATGGAAACAATTACCCAAGGACGTGAAGGAGCAGATTTGGGAAGCTGTTCAAATGTCCTATGTTATTGGGGATAGTTACAAGAACTTGGTCTTGTCGTCTGTAGCCAAAAAATGGAAGGATTTCAAGTATAACATAACTAAGCAATATATCCTTCCATTCGCACATGACAAGGAGAAATTAAAAGAAACCCCATTTCTTTATAAGTTCATAGAGAAATCGCAATGGGATGCCTTCGTAGCTTCAAGGTTAACCCCAGATTTTGAGGCTAAGCATGCTGAGCAGAAAGTGAGGAGGGAGAAATTGGAGTACAACCATAGGTTGTCTAGAAAAGGGTATGTTGGTTTGACGGACCAATTGGTAGAAACCATGCCCGAAGTTGAAGAAATCGATTGAGCTGTTCTATGGAAGAAAGCAAGAGAAGATAAAACAGGAAACATCCCTGATCCAAAGGCTGCAGAGAAGGCAAAAATAATCGTAAGTCTCACTAACTCTGTTCTAAATTTGCAAAACAGAGTGTTTTATTTTGGTATAGACGTCGTTTATCTTTAAATAAGCGACGTTATAAAATGAACATTAATACGACGTTTAAAAATGAATAGGACGTCGGTTTTTGAATAAAGTAGACGTCTAGATAGAATTAATACGACGGATTAAATTTTTCTATGAACTGCATTTTTGTTTTAAGTTTACTCACGCACACACTCTCCCTCTCTCTGTCTATTTCACTGAAATTTGTGGTGCACAATTTCTGGAAAAGAAAGCATATTTCAATCGAGTTTTTTCACTTCTTCATTAAAACTTACGACGGTTTTATCTTATCTAGACGTTAGAATGCTTATACAACGACGGTAATTTTGTGCAGCCGTATGGAATTGGACATCTACGTCTGTTTGTTTAATAATCCGTCGTCTTACTTTGAATACTACGACGTTCTTTGATTTATGTTTTAATCTGTTTTATTTTGAATATACGACGTATTTTTATATACCAACGTTGTAAATTATAAACAACGACGGTATTTAAGTACAGACGTTTTAAATTAATACCACGGCAGTCATTTAAGAAAAACCGTCGTTGTTTATTATTTACGTCGGTATATTTATCTGTTTTACACCCTTCTCAGTTTCTAACAATCTCTCTTTCTCTCTTTTAGGATGATTTGCAAAAGCAAGTCTCCGAAGGCACTCTGACTGTCTCCGGGACCAATGATATCTTGACTCTGGCTTTGGGAACCCCCGAGCATGGTGGGAGAGTCAGAGGAGCTGGTGCTGGTGTTACCCCAACTCAGTTCTTCAATTTGCCGAAACAGCAGAGAGTGAAATTTGGTGACAAATTGAAGGAAAGTGTGAGGGAGGCAGTCAGAGAAGAGACCTTGAGGATTGAGGCGAAGTCAAGGGAAACTATAATGGAAGCAGTCAGAGCAGAGAGGGAGGCTATGTTGGCATATTTCCGTCAACTTTACCCCAATTTTGATCCCAGCCAGATGCTCAAAACCCAAATTTCTCCAATTCCTCCGATTACTTTACCCCCTCAAGATCAAAGCCCAAAAAATCCAATGTCTGATAAGGCAAGCTGCTCTGGAGCCACTAATATCAGACCCCTAGCTTTGGAATTAGAAGATCCGAAGCATGAAGCTGATACTGCTGGAAAAGAGAAAGAGGACACGGTAAAATCTCTGCTATTTTCTATTTCTGCTTTTTAAATTTTAAATAGACATCGCCTTTTAATAGCCGACGTTAAAATTTAAAATAATGACGGTATATACGTCTGTTTCTTACAAGACACGTCGTGTTTCGTTAAATACCACGACGCTTTTACTTGTTTTGCAAATTTTTAGACATTAAAAATAACGACACTGTTTTCTGCCGTCGTCTAACTCTTTTATAAACCGTCGTCTATTTCATGATTTCATTAACTGTATTTTTATTAGAAGACCTTTCTATAGTATAGCGACGTTATAATTCAATACAACGACGGTTATCTATTTACCGACGTGTATAACCTTTCCTCCGTCAGTATTTACTAGAAACCGTCGTTTATATTATATACCACGTTTGTTTTTTGAGTTTAGTTAGAGTCGTTTATTTTAGTTCACACACAAACTAACTTATATTTCTTTATTTATTTCTTGTAACAGGATCTCTCAAAGCTAGATATGCCACCTCCTTTGTTAGCCTTATGCCAACACGTCCAGACCAAGTTGTTGCCTGTTAAGGAGGCTGTGGCAATTCACATGCCCAAGGAGGTGTTTGGCGTTGTGCATGATACCTTCCTCTTACCTGAAGATATTTTGCAGTTTGGTTCCATGGTTGAGATTGGAACCACAGTGATATCAGTATACATGAGGTAATTCTCCCTAATCCCATTTTGTTTTACATTTTCCTTTCTTTTAAATTAAAATCTCATTTAATTGACTTTCATATATTTAGGTTCCTATTTGACTATTTAAAAATGGCTAGTGAGCTTTGGAGCTGGATCAATATCAGACCGAATAAAAAACCTGTCAAACCACCTGAATACAGCAGATGGGAGTCAATTTTTCTTGGTCCCTTATAATCCAGGGTTAGTACCATTTAAAGTATTTTCCTGAGCTTCTAATATTTTTCTTTGTAGTACTATTTAACCTATATGAATCATTATGTGCAGGGGTCATTGGGTGATGGTAATTGTGAGACCAGCAACGGAGACTGCCTATTACATGAATTCACTGCCAAAACGCATGGCTGACGACGACATGAAAAATATAGTGAATACGTAAGTTGATTTCTTCTGATTTATGATTTTTCCTATAAATTATTTAAATAAACGACTATTTTTAATAATACCGACGTTATAATTAAAATATAACGACGGTAAGTTATTACCGACGTGTTAATTTAACTACCACGTCAGTATTTTCTTTAAAACGTCGTTTTAATTTAACTACCACGTCGTTTGGGTTTTATTTAGGAACGTTTTAATTTTTTCTGCTCAATTTTTTGTCATACGACGTTTTACGCTTACCGACGTTATAACGTTACACAACGACGGTTAGTTTTTCCCGCCGTTTTAAACAAAATATCACGTCTTGGTTTAAAAAACTCCATCGTTTTGACTGATTTACCACGACGGTTACTATTTGTATTTAAATTTTTTGTTTTGTCATTAACACCCTTTGTTTTCTTGTAACAGGTCAATTAAAATGTTTAACATTCATATAAATAAAAATTCACGTAAACAGCCGCCATTTGGAAAAATCTACAGGCACTCTGAACAACCAACAAGTGTAGAGTGTGGCTATTACATGATGCGATTCATGAGAGATATAATTCATGATCCAGACCTAAATTTCGAGAAGAAGGTAAAACGCAAGATTTTAGATATACTTTCTTTATTTTACTACGTCATATTTTTGTTTAAAACCGTCGTTTGTATCTTTATAACACGTCGGTTTTTTGGTTTATTTTGCAGTTTGAGAAAAAAAAAAGATAAACTTCAGTATAAACAAGAGGATATTGACGAAGTTAGGCATGAATGGGTAGAATTCGTGAACAAGCAATTACCGAAGGATAATTGATGTAGATAAATATTTATGAACAATGTTTAGGTTTAATTTAGTTTATTTAAAATGTACATAAATATTTTGTTGTAATCAAGCGAACAAAAATCAAAAAAATTAAATTTTGTTTTAAAACTTGTTTAGTTCCAAAACACCGACGTCTGATTCTAATTTACACATCTCATACGTGTACACAATGGTCGTCTTGTAGTAAGTGGAAATATAACATCGACGGCAATTATTAAAAACGACATGTAATAGCCATAACAACGACGGTTTATAATTAATTCATCCTGAAAAATGAATTTTGTACTTATATACTACGTCGGTTCGTATAACCTTATCGACATCTTAATAAAATACAAAGGCGGATACTCTTAAATATCCGCCTTTGTATTTAAACAACGTCGGTTATATACACTAAAATGACGTGTAATAGTAATAACAACGACGGTTTATAATTAATTCATCCTGTATAAATGAATTTGTACTCATATACTACGTCGGTTCGTATAACCTTATCGACGTCTTAATACTATACAAAGGCAGATATTCTTAAATATCCGCCTTTGTATATTTAAACAATGTCAGTTATAAAAAGACGTCGTTTTATATATGTTTCGACGTCAGTTTATTATGTTTAACGTCGTTGTAAAGGGATACAACGTCGGATAGGTCATTTTTAATTTAATTTTTATTGACTTTTATATTTTATTTAATTCCATATTAAATTCAAAACTAAATCCAAAAATTAAACTGAAAACTACCAAGCATTGGAATATTGTCTCTATCCTAAAGCTTTAAAAAATATAATTTTGGAAATATTTTTTTATTGTATTTAATTACTAATATTAATAATATATTCAAAACAAAATCCGAAAAATATACCGGCAAATTCTATGCACTGATTGAGACAATATCTTGCCCATTAAGGCCTAAAAAATGTAATTTTAGTTTTCAAAGTTCGAATGATAACAAAATTCAAACAAATTTAGAGACAAAGCATGGTACTCCTTATACTTTACATAACATAACCCTAAGGTTTATGTGATCCATTGGTGCCCATAAATTCAAAATTATGAAATCCATATTTTAGCCTACTATTGTAGAAGGCAATGTTGTAAGGAATCCATAGCAATTTTCGGTTCATTTTTCTCGTACTTGTGTATTTTTTTAAAATTATTTTAAAATTTAGGGTTTAGGGTTTAGGGTTTTTTGAAACGACGCCGGTTTTCTCCCGCTGTTTTTGGTCAACTACATTAATAAAGACTAATTGAATTCGGTTTACGACGTCGGTTATCATTTATAGCGACGTCCTTCATCTTTACAGCGTCGGTATTTTATAAAAATCGCTGTTGTAAGTAATAATTAGACGTCCGTGTAAGTGTTGACCGTCGTCGTTGAAAAACGCGGTACTTTAAAATTTTTGACCGCGACCTAAAATTTTCAGAATTTCCCTTTAACCCTCAAATAGTTCATTCTCTCTCTTCAACATAAATTTGTCTGAAAGTTTTCGTTCTCCCAGCTCTCTCTCAATATCCATGTAAGTACAACTCTAGTCCCTTTAATCCTAATTCTCTCAGCTCTCTCTCAAGCTTTTGTTATATTCTCTCAGCTCTCTCTCAAAGCATTGGGTACGTAGATTCTCCAAGCTCTCTCTCAAGCAGTTGTTATATTCTCGCAGCTCTCTCTCAATATCTACGTAAGTACAACCCTAATCTCTTCTTAAATCCATAAATGTTTTCGTTGGTAGCTATATTAGGGTTTTGGTGTTTGCAATCTTGTAATAATTGCTCTCTGTTTGGGTTCTTTTATGTTTGTTTGGCCATGGGTTCTTGGAAAAGGAATGGGGATGGGAGATTTAAGCCGGTTTGTTTTTTAACTACAACGACGGTTGAAGGATCAAACCGTCGTCCAAATGTTTATTATACGTCGGTTGTTCATTTACTCCCGTCGTCTGAGTTTTAAGCCGCAACTGGTAGCCTAAAGACAACTGTTTCTCCATTAAATGTCGTCTTTAGGCTACCAGAACATCGTTCAAATTTCTGGGTTTGGGTATCTTAATGACGACGGTGACTATAGATGCCGTCATTTGAATGTATATCAAACGACGATTATTTTTTTAAACCGTCGTCTTGTACATGTTTTATATTTAATTTTCATTTTGTTCTCTGCTATTTGAATGAGGTAGTGTTTCATTGCTGGTCTTTCCACTTTAATATATATATATTTATATGAATTTGATAGAGTGTGAGATGGATAAGTCATGGATGCATGCGGATAGAAGATCGAAGGCATATGAGTTAGGGGTGGAAGGATTTTTGAATTTTGCGTTAGAAAATCTTGGAAATACAACTGAGATTCGTTGTCCATGTGTTAAATGTGGGAATATTCGATTGTTTGGGGTTGGAATTATAAGGGAACACTTATACTTTAATGGAATTGACCAAAGCTATAAGATTTGGAGATGGCACGGAGAACCTTGGGAATGGACTACCAATGCTAGTAGAAATGTGGAAGAAGATGAGCAAAGTAGGTTCAGTTATGTTTCTGAAGAATTAGGGATGGATGATAATGATTTTGCCAATATTGGATCTAATCCTTATGAGTTTGCCAATGTGATTGGGGATGGCGATGAACCCTTGTACCCTGGTTGCAGTAAGTACACGAAGTTGTCGGCTTTGGTGAAGTTATATAATTTGAAAGCAAAACATGGGATGAGTGATGTTTGCTTTACAGAATTATTGATACTTCAAGGAGAATTTCTTCCAGAAGGAAATACACTACCTTCCTCTATGTACGAGGCAAAAAAGACTTTGTCTGCTTTAGGGATGAGTTATGAGAAAATCCACGCATGTCCCAATAACTGCATTTTGTATCAGAAGGAGTATGAGAATGCAACTAATTGTCCTACTTGTGGTATCTCAAGGTGGAAGGAAACCAAGGATGGGTTCTTGAAAGAGGGTGTGGCAGCGAAGGTGGTGTGGTATTTTCCTCCAATTCCAAGGTTTAAAAGGATGTTTCAATCACATAAGACAGCTAAGAGTTTGACTTGGCATGTTGCAAGAAAATCAGTTGACGGTTATATGTCTCATCCAGCGGATTCCCCGTCTTGGAAACTTGTTGATGAAAAATGGCCCGACTTTGGTAATGAGCCAAGAAACTTGAGATTGGCTCTCTCATCTGATGGATTCAATCCCCACAGTTCTTTAAGTAGCAGATACAGTTGTTGGCCAGTTATGTTAGTTACATATAATCTCCCACCATGGCTATGCATGAAGCGGAAGTTCATGATGTTGACTATACTGATTTTCGGTCCTAAACAGCCCGGAAATGATATAGACGTCTACTTAGAGCCTTTGATTGATGATTTGAAATCTCTGTGGGATGGGATTAGAGGAGTGTATGATGCCCACATAGGAGAATACTTTACACTCAGAGCTGCATTACTGTGGACAATTAATGATTTTCCCGCATATGGAAACTTATCTGGTTGTGTTGTTAAAGGATATAAAGCTTGTCCAATATGCGGCGATGATACACCTAGTCACAGGTTGAAAAATGGCCACAAAATTTGTTACATTGGGCATAGAAAGTGGTTACCAATCAATCATCCATATAGGAGGCAACGTGCAGCTTTTAATGGGAAACCTGAATATGGCATGCCTCCCGAGCCATTAACAGGAGAAGAAGTGCTGCATATGGTTGAAGATATTAATTACAGATGGGGCTCGAAAAATGGGGGAAGTGTTGGTGAGAATGATGGTGATAGAGTTTGTTGGAAGAAGAAATCAAAATTCTTTGATCTCGAGTATTGAAAATACCTCCCTGTGAGGCATGCCTTAGATGTTATGCACATTGAGAAGTATGTTTGCGATAGTATCATTGGTACATTGCTAGAGATCCCTGGAAAAAATAAAGATGGGATTGCTGCTCGGTTAGACTTATTGAACATGGGGGTAAAAATTGATTTGCAACCCGAGTATGGAGAAAGACGTACTCGCTTGCCTCCAGGGCCTTGGAATTTGTCAAGAGCAGAGAAGAGAGCGGTTTGCAATTCTTTTTATGGTATGAAGGTTCCTGAAGGTTATTCTTCAAATATAAAAAATCTTGTATCTTTAAAAGATTCAAGACTTCTTGGCCTTAAATCTCATGATTGTCATACCTTGATGCAACAATTGCTCCCTGTGGCAATTCGTTCTGTTTTGGAGAAGCCTGCAAGGTATGCAATAACTCGATTGTGCTTCTTCTTCAATGCTATATGTGCAAAGACGGTAGATGTTTCCAAGCTAGATAAGTTGGAAGAAGATGTAGTAGTTACTTTGTGTTTGCTTGAGAAGTACTTTCCCCCTTCATTCTTTGATATCATGGTTCATCTAGTAGTACATCTTGTCAGAGAAGTTCGTCTATGTGGGCCAGTATATTTTAGATGGATGTATCCGTTTGAAAGATATATGAAAGTGCTAAAGGGGTATGTTCAGAATCATACTCGTCCCGAAGGTTGCATTGCTGAGCGGTATATAGCTGAAGAAGCTGTAGAGTTTTGTACCGAGCATTTATCTGATGTTAGTACAGTTGGAGTGCCTTCAAGCCAGAATATGGGAGTTTCAAAGCCATTATCAGGTTGCACAGTGAGCTTAGTTGATATGGACTTGTTGAACCAGGCACATCTATATGTCTTGGAGAATACGGAGGAAGTCCTACCTTATATCGAGTACGTATGAGTTTAATTTTTCATATATAGGTAGCCATTTTAAATATTATTACTCATGTTTATCTTATATATAAGGGACCGTAATGCGTGTTTTTTTCGTGTCAATTGTAGAGAACATATGATCCATATCAAGACCACTTATCCGAAATTTAGAAAGAGAACAAAGTGGCTACAAGATAAGCACAATAGCACTTTCATTCAATGGCTACGTTTTAAGGTATATATGTTATTGAATGACATATTGAACTTATTTTAATTTTCTTTCTTTCTATATATATGTTAGATTGAATTAAGATATATGTTTAATTTGCAGGTTCAAAGTGAATTTAATGGGGAAGATTATAATGGCATATCAGAAAATTTGAGGTGGTTAGCAGCTGGTCCAAGCATGGTAGTGCCATCATATAGGAGCTCTCTTATTAATGGTGTCAACTTTAGCACCAAGGCACAAGATGATGTGCGAACTGTCCAAAATAGTGGAGTTTATTTACTTGCACATACTATGCAAGCTGCTAGTGCCAAGGATAAAAACTCTATTGTCTCCAATATGGGTTTTTATGGGGTTATTCAAGAAATTTGGGATCTTGACTACCAAAAGTTTAGAATCCCAGTCTTGAGGTGTGATTGGATAGATAACACTTCGGGCCTTGTAGTCGACGAACTTGGATTTACCCTTGTAGATCTGAGTAAAATTGGACATATGAATGACCAATTTGTTATGGCTTCTCAAGTCAAACAAGTATTTTATGTTGACGACCCAATGCATCGTGGTTGGTCGGTAGTGTTATCAATGCCTAATAGAGAATATAATGATGTTATTGGTGATGATGTGCTAGGTGATATTAGAATTGAGTGTGAGCCATTTTCTAGAGGGATACCAAATGTTGACACATTTGATGACCTAGTGGGTGAGTTTGGGAGTGAGAATATTAGAGATGGGTGTGAAGATATATGGATTGATTGATTGTTGTAATGTATGACATTAGTTATGCAGTTAATTGTATGACATTAATTCATAGCTCTGTATATCATTTTAATTCCGATCACATTTTCATTCTGCAAGCTTTGGGCACGACAAATCAAAAATTTAAAATAATCGGTTAAAGCTGAAAATACGACGGTCAAGTTACAAAAATCGCAAAAAGAGACGTCTAAAAAACATGACAATGCAAAAATGAAATAAAAACCGACATTTGAAAAAGAAAACACGTCGGTTAATTATAATTCATTTCAAAACGGTTAATATTGTTGTTTTTACGTCAGTTCAAGTAAATATATGCCATGTTATATGTTTTAGACGTCCGTTTTTTTTGTTTAGTAAACGTAGTATTTATTAACCACGACGGTTTCTAAGTTTTACACGTCGGTTTTGTTTGATTTAGAGACGTTGATAATCATATTTACGTCGGTTTTGTAGTTGGTTTTGACATTTAACATTATTTAAACGTCTGTTTTTTACTAAAACCGTCGTCTATTATAGTCGAAAGGTCTCTTTTTATGCTTTTATGTATCAAATCGTCGTCGGTTTTAGTTTTTTTATGACGTGTAATATATTAAACACGTCGTTTTTTTTTGTGTTCAAGCCGTCAAAATAATTTTCAACATCTGTTGTGACCTAAAGGGTCGTGGTTATTATTGTTTTTACGTCAGTTCAAGTAAATATATGCCATGTTACAGGGGCGGAGCCACACTAGGACCAGTGTGGTCACGGGCCCCCACTCAATTTTTAAATATTTTAAAAGTAATAATAATATACTGTTATGTATTTGTATATGTATATTATTTCAAATACTTGACATTTTGATATGTACCCACATGTGTTGTGGAGGACCTATTAAGACATAATGAGGTGCTTCAAATTTCACATTTGCTTAGCTGGTAGTGGTGCACTCTAGGTATACAGATTACCTTATTTCCATTTTCAACATTTAAGTAAATGTCTTTCTCCTTTTAGTTTAATTTATTTTTATATTACTCCATTTACTTAAGTTTACAATGTAAATAAGGAAGTACCCCCTATTTGGATTCAAATAAAAATACTAGAAAATCAAATTCCTACCAAATCAAAATATGAAAAATCGGTTTTAGTGCAAAATACGATTTAGGCTAAAAATGATGGCTCATTAAGTCAATATATACTTCATACTAAAATCCCATAAAATCAAGTTTTCTTATTTGATGTGTAAGGAATAAAAGCCGCCAAAAATTATCTTGAGAAAATGATTATTCCGAAAAATTATTTTTCATACTTAGTCAATATTTTTACATAAAACATTTTTTCATGTATGATATGAATGCATGAAGGGACCTAAGGGTTTTTTTAGTTTGTGAAATTTTGATTTTTTTTCTTTCTATTGGGTTTAATGGGGGGAAAAACTTTAAAGATATTTGCTAAATCGCTACTATTTGTCTATCTCTTGCAATTTTTCTTGCTCAGAATGTATTTTTCTATCCCTTTGTTGAGGACAATTCTGATTGCAACCAATAAGCAATATAATTCTTAACATATGTGATATATATACTATTTTTCGTATGTATTGTGAGTCCAAATTTTTTATTCTTTATAATTTATAAGAGGCCCCCACACACATGAAATCCTGGCTTCGCCATGGTATGTTTTAGACGTCAGTTTTTTTATTTAGTGAACGTAGTATTTATTAACCACGACGGTTTCTAAGTTTTACACGTCGGTTTTGTTTGATTTAGAGACGTTGATAAAGATATTTACGTCGGTTTTGTAGTTGTTTTTGACATTTAACATTATTTAAACGTCTGTGTTTTACTAAAACCGTCGTCTATTATAGTCGAAAGGTCTCTTTCTATGCTTTTATGTATGAAATCTACGTCGGTTTTAGGTTTTTTACTGACGTGTACTATATTAACCACGTCGGTTATTTGCCGTCGTTATTTCATGTGTGAAAAGACGGCAGTCGATTTCTCGTCGGTTGTAAACCATGATACACGACGGTGGATTCCCGTCGTCTATTTCGTTTTTTGTAGTAGTGACACCCAAGTCTAAACTTGAGTAACATGGACCTCTTTTGCAGAAGAGAGATCCCCCATGCCAAATTCCTTGCTCCTTGCCTTCCCGGAACCTTGAATCTTGGACATGCCTTTATATGCAAACCGCATACCAAACCTTTGTTCACTAAATCCCCACTTAGCCAACCTTGCTCTTGGATTTAAGAACACATTTCTTTTCATCAATGCATCTCTCTAACTTTCTCGCTTCATGCTCCCTATAGCACTCTGAAACGTGGCTGGAGCTTCTTGGTCCATCCATCCAGAACTTAGGGACGGTTTGATGGATTCCTTGGGCCTGGACCTTGCTATTGATGATGGCTCCACCTCAAGTAGAACCCCTTTGTGGGTTTGTTGTTGTTGCCCTCCTTCTTCAGCCCTTGTGTCAAGCTCCACCTCCTTGAAGCAAGTCAACAAACATTGTTTAATAGTGTTCCATGTTTTCCAGCACCTTGCTAGACTTCTTAGAACCCCTAAAACTCTTTGGAGGCCCAAGGGATTAGGTAGGGAACAAGTACATGTGAAGCCATCTTGAAAAATGCATGGAAAAAAACGAAACAGCAACACTGGCGACTGGTCGCACGTCACTGGCGACCTGTCGCGGAAGACTCTGCCTAAAAGCGACCAGTCGCTTGCACCTTGCGATCGGTCGCCTGCCTTGTTTTCTCCATGGTTCGACTCTGCTTCAAAACGACCGGTCGCCAATGCCCAGCGACCGGTCGCCTCCTCCTTCACTTGCAACCTTAATGTGAGCCATTTTTCCAACATATATTATATATATATTGTTGGAAATTTAGAAAACTCAAAGACAAGAGATAGAAAGCTATATAGAACTGAAGTATATTCATTGACTGAAATGCAAATATAAATACCCGTACATAATACCAAACCAACTAAAAACATGGAACAACTTATCCCATGATGAACAGACTCCTAAACAGATGGGATACTCCCAAAGACTAAGTAAAACAAACTGACTTCCTATAGAATAGGTCCACAACTCATTATTTAGAAAACATAGAGAATAGCAAAAATAATAAAACTTAACACCCTCCCTAAACTGAAGTCGGCAAACAATCAGTTTAGAGAAACAAAAATTTCAGTTCTTGTGCCTCAAAAAACTTCACCCAGCAATATCTTTCAACGAGCAAACTCCTAGCAATTCTCTCAGCTTCACAAACGCAGGTAACTTGAGAGGCTTCGTTAGAATATCTGCAACCTGGTCTCCACTTATGCAATAAATCATATCAATGACTCCATTGGTGCACAGATCACGCAAGAAATGATATCTCACATCAATATGTATAATCTTCCCATGTAAAACTCGATTTTTTGAAAGTTTGATGGCTGAACTATTATCACAAAATACTGGAATAGAACCCTCTTGGCAGCAATGTAGTTCTTCAAGCATTCTCTTCAACCAGATTGCTTGACATGCACAAGATGTTGCAACAACAAACTCTGCTTCGGTTGTCAATAAAGTGACAATCTATTGCTTTTTTGAGGACCATGAAACAGCTCCTGCACCTATCATAAAAACATAACCAGATGTGCTTTTTCTATCATCCAAGTCTACAGCATAATCACTATCAGTGAAGCCTATAAGTGATGGTCTTGCCTTTCAAATAGTGCATGATTCTTTTAGCTGCAAGGAGATGAAATTCAGTCGGACTTTCCATGTATCTACTGATGAGACTCACGGCATGCATCATATTAGGTCTAGTTGCCATTAAGTACATGAGGCTACCCACAATTTGCTTGTAAAAAGTGCTGTCAATTTTCTTTCCTCCAGGATTCTTCAATAGCTTTAATCCATATTCAGTTGAAGTAGCAACAGAATTGCAATTCTTCCTCTCAAATCTGTCCAAAATCTTTTGATCATATTTCTTTTGTGAAAGAAAAACTCCTGCAGCAGTTTGCTCTACTTCGATTCCCAAAAAATAATGCATCAATCCAAGGTCACTCATATCAAAATCTTTCATCATGGATTGCTTAAAAGCATCAATCATTGCCTTATTATTTCCTGTGTAAATCAAATCATCTACATATAGGCACACAATTAGAAATTTACCTCTATCTCCATTTTTAGTAAACAATGTGTGCTCATATGGACATCTGTGGAAGCCTTCTTTAGCAAAATAAGCATCTATACGACTGTAAAAAGCTCGAGGTGCTTGTTTCAGTCCGTATAATGCCTTATTTAGCCTGTACACCTTCTCCTCATTTCCTTCCTGCACATACCTAGGAGGCTGCTCAATGTACACTTGTTCTTGAAGGTCACCATGTAGGAAAACGGACTTCACATCAAGTTGAAAGATGGGCCATGAATTATGTGCCGCCATGGATACAACCAATCGAATAGTACCTAGCCTTGCAACCGGAGCAAAAACCTCCTTGTAGTCAACACCAAACTCTTGCTTGTAGCCTTTTGCCACTAAACGTGTGATGCAGAATGCATATTATTAGTTTTCCTAATTCTACTTGGATTAGTTTTCCTATTATTAGTTTTCTTATTATTAGTTTTCCTAATTCTTAAAGATTCCTTCTTGGTAAAGGATCTCTTATTAGTTAATTTGCTTTCCTATTTCTTAAAGTTTACTATCCTTTTCCTAGACTAAAAAGGGTTTTGCCTCTATAAATAGAGTTGTTTGTAATCTTTTAAGGCAGACTTGATTAATGATAAATTTCCTTACTTTAAACTCTCTGATTCCTTCCCTTTCCCTTCGTCTCTTCGATCTCTAATTCTTCTCCTCGATCCCTTATTTCTTCTTTGTTCTATTGCTCAAGTGTTAACTCTAAATCTACGGGATGTTCTGCATCAATTGGAAATCAGAGCCTTCCCTCCCTTTCGCTTGCATTTGCTCTTTGCCATGGCACCCCAAACCGTGGCCAACCTTGCGGAACAATGTCATGCTTTCCAAGACAAGGTTTCTGACGACATCGCTGGCATAGAAACCCAGCTCTCCAAGTTCAGCACTGACCTCAAAGAACATTGTGCGACGACGGACCTCGCCATCGCCAAACTCCACGACTCTGTTCAGTTGCTTATCAACAACTTTCGAACTAGACCCGCTGAACCTTCTTCTACCACAGCGGTGCTCTCGAGCTCGTCTATGCCACCGCCGACAAGTGGCCTTCTGTCCAATCCACCGATGGATCAAAAACTTAAGACCGTGCCATACGGCATGTCGCATAGCTCAACTGGGTCTTTGCCACAGCCCCATTATACCCAACACACAACGGGCCCTCCTCCAGTGACTTCTCACGCTCCTACCCTGCCACCCGTTCCACATGATCAGTACACTCATCCCCCTCGTCATTTTGACAACGATGTCACCCGCCACATCAAGCCTATCACTCCTACTTTTGATGGCCGTGGGGATCCTACGATGTTTCTTGATTGGGTTCAAGCCATGTATGACTATTTCGCCTGGTACGATTTGACAGATGCTCATAAACTTCGCATTGGTAAGATGACGCTACAGGGAGCCACTAGACAATATTGGAATTCCGTGGAGGAGCAACTATACCAAGTTGGACAGCCACCTGTGACTCTATGGGACGAGATGAAATTAAAGCTTTGCAAACAATATCTTTTCACCTTCTATCGCCATAAGTTGTATGACCAATTATGGATCCTTTCACAAGGAAGTTTGACCGTTACTGAATTCCACGCTCGTTTTATCGAACACAAGATACGTGCGGGGATTCGTGAAGACCCCGACATCACTATGTCTCGCTTTATTCATGGTCTTTGTGATGATACCAAGCATGAAGTCTGTCGGGTCCGTCCGCATATTTTGGAAGATGCCTATTGCCACGCATTGGAAGTTGAAACATTTTTGTGTCCACAACGTAGATATACCGGGCATTCCGGGCACTCTGCCGCTCCTAATCCAAACTGTAGTGCTCCTAGCTCACAATACGGTGTTGCCGGTCCACCTGCTCCTACGAAACCCGCAACAGAAAAAGGACCAGCCCCATTCACGGCTACTCACATCGAATGCTATCGTTGCCATGCTAAGGGCCAGATCGCCTCCCGATGTCCCCACAGAACTTTAACCCTTGGCTCCCTCAATGAGGACTCTTGTGTGGACGAGTATGTGGAGCCCCTTGAACCTTTTTATGATCCAGACCTTGATAATTGCTATGAGGAGGAGGCGTTTCACCAACTGAGTGTTATGCATTGTATTTATTCCGCACCTACATCTCCACCTCCTGATTCATGGAAGCGCACAAGTATCTTTCAAACCTATGTCCCTTGCGGTACCAATAGATGCCAACTAGTTATTGATGGGGGCAGTACGCTGAATGTTATCTCTAAAACTACTGTCGATCGCCTTCACCTTCAGGCCGAGCCACATCCCCATCCATTTCATGTTGGTTGGGTAGATAAAACTAGGTTACCTGTTACTGAAAGATGTCTTGTTCCTCTTCAATTGGGTCCCTGTCACGAGCAACTTTACTGTGATATCCTACCCATGAGTGTCACACATGTGCTACTAGGCCGGCCTTGGCTTTATGACCACCATGTGAAAAGTTGCGGCAGAGAGAACAGCTATACTTTTCAACATGAGGGAAAGAACATAATGCTAAAGCCTTCCAATCCGGCCATCAAACCAACTAAGGATGGTCAACCAACACTGTCAATTAAAGAGAAGGCTTCGGAGCATCGATTGAGTATTTTATCACTTTGCACACGAAATGCAAGACACTGGTGTGGTCTTTGCTCTCTTGCTTAAACCGGCATCTAACTGCACCCCCACTCCACTTGCCGAACCCATACAACAGCTCCTCACTGAATTCTCTGATGTCATACCCGATGACTTACTAGATGACCTACCTCCAGCGAGAGAGATTCAGCATGCCATTGACCTTGTTCTTGGTTCACAAATTCCTAATCTTCCCCATTATCATATGAATCCACCTGAGCGAGCAGAATTGAATCGGCAAATTCAGGGGTTGCTGGCTAAGGGCTTTATTCGTCATAGTTTAAGTCCTTGTGCTGTTCCAGTTTTCCTTACCCCCAAAAAGGACTGCTCCTGGCGAATGTATGTAGATAGTTGCGCCGTAAATAAAATTACAGTTAAGTATCGTTTCCCCATACCATGACTTGAGGATATGTTGGATGATTTGGCTGGTTCCCAATGGTTTTCAAAGATAGATCTTCGCAGTAGCTACCATCAAATCCGCATTCGTGAAGGAGATGAGTGGAAAACTGCGTTTAAAACCCCTAATGGCTTATATGAGTGGCTTGTTATGCCCTTTGGCATGTCCAATGCACCCAGCACGTTCATGAGGGTGATGACTAATGTGTTACGACCTTATATTGGTAAATTTCTGGTAGTTTATTTTGATGACATACTTATATACAGCCGCTCTTAGGAGAAACATCTCCAACATCTTAGGACGATATTCCTTACCTTACGAAAGGAAAAATTGTATGCCAACTTAAAAAAATGTTCGTTTCTTCAACCGCAAGTTTTATTCTTGGGGTTCAATATTTCTGTGGTTGGGGTTTGCACAAATCCTGCCAAGGTGGAGGCTATTACTGGTTGGCCAACACCCACGACTTTGACAGAGGCACGTAGCTTTCGTGTTCTCGCCTTTTTTTATGGCACCAATAACTGATTGTATGAAACAAGGTGCTTTCCTTTGGACCCCTGCGGCTGCCAAGACCCTTACAATTTTGAAGTAGAAGATGACTCAAGCGCTTGTTCTTCAACATCCTGATTTGACTAAAGTCTTTGAAGTCGGATGTGATGCGTCCGGAGTTGGGATTGGTGGTGTGCTTAGCCAAGAAGGACATCCCGTAGCATACTTTAGTGAGAAACTTAATGAAGCAAAGCAGCGTTATTCTACTTATGATAAGGAGTTTTATGCGGTGGTACAAGCACTTCGGTATTGGCAATATTGCCTACTGCCAAACGAATTTGTGTTGTATTTGGATCATCAAGCTTTAAAATATCTCCACTTTCAACGCACCATTAGCAGTCGACACGTTAAGTGGTCCGAATATCTCCAGATCTTTACATTTGTTTTACGACACCGTCCAGGCATTGACAATAAGGCAGCCGATGCCCTTAGTCGCATGGATACCATTTTGCACACAATGACAGTTCAGGTCACTGGGTTTGATCGTATTAAGATTGAGTATTCGTCTTGCCCAGATTTTGGAATTATTTTTCATGAAGTTTCCAATGGTAACCATCGCGAGTATGTGGACTTTATTACGAGCGATGGGTTCTTATTTCGAGGAACACAGTTATGTATTCCCCGTACTTCTCTCCGTGAATTCCTTGTTTGGGAACTACATGGTGGCGGCCTCACAAGACATTTTGGAAAAGATAAGACTATTGCCTTGGTGGAAGATCGTTTCTATTGGCCGTCGTTAAAACGTGATGTTGCTCATCTCATCTCCCAATGCCGCACATGCCAACTAGCTAAAGCTCGCAAATGTAACACAGGTTTATATACCCCTTTGCCGATGCCTCATGCCCCATGGAAGGATCTTAGTATGGATTTCGTGCTTGGTTTACCAAAGACTAGTCGCGTCTATGACTCTATCTTTGTCATAGTTGATCGTTTTTCTAAAATGGCACCTTTTTTGCCTTGTGCCAAAAATAATGATGCTTCTTCTGTGGCCAAGTTATTTTTTCAAGGAAGTAGTCCGTTTGCATGGCCTCCCCATCTCCATTGTTTCTGATCGTGATGTCAAATTTGTTAGTTAGTTTTGGAAGACTTTGTGGAAGCTTTTTGGTACTACTTTGAAGTTTTCTTCTGCTTTCCATCCCCAAACAGATGGTCAAACTAAGGTGGTTAATCGCAGTCTTGGTGATTTACTTCGCTGTTTAGTTGGGGATAAACCTGGTAATTGGGATCTCTTATTGCCTGTTGCTGAGTTTGCTTATAACAACTTTGTTAATCGAAGTACCGGTAAGAGTCCTTTTGAGGTTGTTCATGGATTTTCTCCCCGATCACCTGTTGATTTAGTTGCTCTTCCTGTGGCTGCCCGCTCATCAGATTCTGCTACGTCGTTTGCTGAACATATTTGGCAACTGCATGATGACGTCCGTAGGCAGTTATCCATGCACACCGACACTTATAAACTGGCAGCCAATGCTCACCGTTGTCAACAGGAGTTTCAGGAAGGGGATTTTGTTGTGGTGTGTATTTGTCCTGAGCATTTTCCTAAGCAATCTTTTAAGAAGCTTCATGCTCGTTCGATGGGTCCTTATCGTATCATTAGGAGGCTTGGGTCCAATGCTTACTTGATTGAGTTGCCCGCAGATATGCATATAAGTCCCATTTTCAAAGTTTCTGATTTATCTCCTTATCGGGGAACCTTTTCTCCACCTATTTCTATGGATGTTGCTCAGGGTTCCACTCCTCCTCTAGTGCCGTGTATTCCTTCTACTAGTTCTGCCCCTATAGATCAGATTGAGGACGTCTTGGATCATGAAGTTGTGGCCTCGTCTACTGGAGGTTCTACCCGTTATCTGGTTCGTTGGGTTAGAAGGCCTGCTACTGAGGATACTTGGATTACAGAAGCTGAATTTCGCCAGTTGGATCCCACTCTTCTGCACAGTTATCAGGATGCTCTTCATGATCTTGATTTGGCTCTATCTTGTCCTCCCATCATCCATACTTACAAACGTCGTCGTCATCCTTAATCTTGGTTTACTCGCCGGTGTCGAGTTCTTTTTCAGTGGGGGAGAATGATGCAGAATGCATATTATTAGATTTCCTATTATTAGTTTTCCTAATTGTTAAAGATTCCTTCTTGGTAAAGGATCTCTTATTAGTTAATTTGCTTTCCTATTTCTTAAAGTTTACTTTTCCTTTTCCTAGACTAAAAAGGGTTTTGCCTCTATAAATAGAGTTGTTTGTATTCTTTTAAGGCAGACTTGATTAATGAAAAATTTCCTTACTTTAAACTCTCTGATTCCTTCCCTTTCTCTTCGTCTCTTCGATCTCTAGTTCTTCTCCTCGATCCCTTATTTCTTCTTTTTTCTATTGCTCAAGTGTTAACTCTAAATCTACGGGCTGTTCTGCATCAACGTGCTTTATGCTTGTCAATCTCTCCTTTCTCATTCAACTTTGTCTTGAAAACCCACTTGACACAATTATTTTTTGCCCCCTTGGAAGGTCTATCAACTCCCATATGTCATTTTTCTCTATAGATTCGATCTCTGCATCCATGGCTTTTTGCCACTTTTCTTCTTTCATAGATTCTTGAAAACTTATTGGATCACAATCTAAAAACAAGGCATAATGGGCAATAGTCATCATCATCATCATCATCAGTTTGTGTTAGTCCAACGCTATCCTTAGCTTTGAATTCAAAATCTTGATTGGGTTGTACATTTGAAAGTTTGGTAGTTTGTTCAGATTGTATTTGTTTTTCAAAGTCTGTGATAAGGATAACCTCCTAGAGGAGGAGTCCTATCTTATCTTTGTAACTCAGCTCTTGTATAGTTTGTTTATAAATACACACCCTCCATCACACTGATGGATCATTGAGCCAAAACGTGTCTTTGATATTTTACATGGTATCAGAGCTTTCTGTCTAACGACATTCAATTAATTTTTTTTTCTCGCAAACCTTTCTCTCTTTTCAAATGGCCAATACAGACGACGTCCAAGCTTCTTCCCACCCTACCAACAGTGCTACACCAGCCACTCATATTACCACCATGCCCACTGCTTTCTCTGCTGCTGTCACAATCAAGTTGGATAGATCCAACCATTCTCTTTGGTTAGCTCAGTTTGTTCCTATCCTCAGGAGCCGTGATCTTATGGGATATATGGATGGCTCCATTTCTTGCCCTCCTCAGTATATTTCTGGTACTACCACTGTTTCTCCTGCATACACTACCTGGATGCAGCAGGACCAACTTATTCTGAGTTGGCTCAATAGTTCCTTCACTCCTTCTGTGCTGTCCACCGTCGCTCGCAACCAGACTTCTCGTGCGACTTGGCTGGCCTTGGAGGGCCGTTATGCTTCGACATCGCAAAATCGCATTCTCAGTTTGCGCAATGAGCTCATGCGCACAATGAAGGGAGACTTATCTGTTTCTGATTATCTTGATAGAATGAACCAAGTTGCTGATAATCTTGCTCTTGCAGGTCAACCAGTAAGTGATGATGAACTGGTGCAGATTATTATGAATAATCTAGGTCCTGCCTTTGAAATGGTTGTTAGTGCTGCTCAGGCTAGAGATACTCCTATCACGTATCCAATGCTTGAGGCATTGCTCTTGACTACTGAACGCAGACTGGCTGAACAGGTGGGGGCTGTGATTGAGAGTTCTCCTACCATCGCTGCTTTTTCTGCTAATCGAGAACGTGGTGGTGCTCGTCCTCGTGGTACTGGACGTGGTGGTGCTCCGTCTGGTCGTGAAACTTCTCAAACCCACGAGGTGGTGCTGCTCGTGGCTCCTTTTCGAATCAGCGTTCTAATCCACCTGTTGGAGAAGCTTTCTCCTCTTCCATGCCTCCTAGGATGGTGTGTCAAATCTATGGAAGGGCTAGCCATCCAGCTTTGGACTGTTATCAACGTATGAATGTTGCTTATGAAGGGCGAATTCCTGCAAAAAGACTCACTGCAATCCTAAGGAGTACACTAGTAATGAAAATGTTGGTGGTGTAGGTAATGACTCTCAATTATCAATATCTCATTGTGGCTCAAGTACCATTAGTACTAACTCTTGCTCTTTCCAATTGAATGATGTCTTACATTGCCCATCTGCTTCTACAAATTTGATTTCCGTTCATCGTTTTACTTCCGACAACAATTGCTACATTCTCATCTTTCCTGATTGTTTCTTTGTGAAGGACCTCAAGACCCAGAAGACACTTTTCCAAGGGAGATGTGAGAATGGATTATATCCATTCACAAATGGCGGTGGTTTTTCCAATCAATCTTTTTCTGCTTTCGTAGGAACCCATGTCTCAATTCAAAAATGGCATTCTCGCCTAGGCCATCCAGCTAGTGCAATAATAAAGAATTTGATTTCAAATAATAAAGTGCCAATTAGTGGCTCTTCTCATGTACCGTTTTGTTCTTCATGTCCTTTAGGTAAAAGCACTAAATTACCATTTCCAATTTCAGATTCTGTGTCTTTGTCTCCATTGGCTCTTGTACACTCCGATGTTTGGAGTTCACCAATTGTTTCTGTTCATGGCTTTCATTATTATCTTCTTTTAGTTGATGACTTCTCTCGATACACTTGGATATTTCCTATGAAACAAAAATCTGAAGTGTTTGATATTTTTGTCAAATTTAAAACACAAGTGGAAAAAAATGCTCAACACCTCCATAAGAGCTCTTCAATGTGATGAAGGAGGTGAGTACACTAAACTCGCCTTTCAACAATTTTTGGCAAATCATGGAATTACTCAACGCTTTTCCTGTCCCAAGCATCCAGAACAAAACGGCCTTGCAAAAAGAAAACACCATCACCTTGTTGAAACTGCTATTGTCATGCTTAATCATGCTCACATTCCTACCTCTTATTGGTTAGAAGCCTGCCAAACTGCCACTTATCTCATAAATCGCCTTCCCACACGTGTGCTAAACCATTTGTCTCCTTTTGAAAAATTGTTTCATAAACCTCCTTCATATAACATGCTTCGGATCTTTGGGTGTAGGTGTTTCCCTTGGCTCACTCCATATAATAAACATAAATTACAACCAAAATCAAAAACTTGTGTTTTCTTAGGATTTATCCACGAGACGAATTTATTTTTCTCGCCATGTCCTATTCGATGAGGACTTTTTCCATTTCAGGAACTCACATCTTCCACAGGGATCGTCGAACACACAGGTACTAATTTTGATCATTCTGCCGTGTTGTTTACTATTCCAGAAACAATTAATTCAATTTTACCATCAGGTTCTGTTGTGTTGCCTACAAGAGACAATCCTACTTCAACTCCACTTCCTTATTGCACACTAGCCCCTGTGCAATTAGATCAATCTCCTTCTCCCACTCAAACACTTACTCCTTTTCCACTAGTTGTTGAGCAAGAGTCTGTAGCTCCTAATGAGCCAATAAATGAAGATATTGTCCCGCAGGTTACTGAAGTTGTTTCTCATCATCCTATGGTGACCAGGTCTCGGTTGGGTGTTCAAAAACCCAATCCCAAATATGCTTTACATGTTATTATGGATACTAAATGCATTGAACCAACTTCTTTTAGTCAGGCCATGAAACAGGAAGAGTGGAGACATGCAATGGCTCAAGAGTTTAATGCTTTGCAACGTAATGGTACTTGGCAGCTTGTTCCTTTTCAGTCTCATATGAATTTGCTTCCAAATAAGTGGGTGTTCAAAGTAAAGAAAAGAGCCGATGGAACAATAGAGAGATACAAGGCTATACTTGTTGCCAATGGTTTCCATCAGCAACAAGGTATCGACTACAGTGAAACCTTCAGTCCCGTTGTCAAACACAGCACTATTCGTCTTGTCCTTAGCCTGGCAGTGAGTAATAAATGGCAGGTTCGCCAACTTGATGTACAGAACGCATTCCTCCATGGAAATCTCTCTGAAGAAGTGTTTATGAAACAACCTATTGGCTTTGTGGATCAACAATTTCCCTCTCATGTGTGTAAGTTAAAGCGTAGTCTATATGGATTGAAACAAGCTCCCCGAGCTTGGTTTCAATGTTTCTCTGAATATCTGTTACAGCTTGGATTTCATGAGTCTCAAAATGACTACTCACTTTTTGTTTACAATCATCAAGGTGTCTATTTAATTTTGCTCATCTATGTCGATGACATCCTTATTACTGGCAATGATCACGAACAGATTTCTCATTTGATTCGGCGATTAGGCAACTTATTTTCTTCGAAGGATCTCAGGAAACTTCATTATTTCCTTGGAATCGAAGTCACATATGATGGTGATTGCATGTACTTGACGCAGTCGAAGTATGCACTTGATCTGTTACAGCGTACTAAGTTTGTTGATGCTAAGCCAATATCTACTCCTGTTTCCAGTAGACAAAAGCTGGGTGCCTTTTTTGGTGAACCTCACTCTGATCCTGAGACTTATAGAAGTATTGTAGGTGCTTTACAGTATCTTACAATCACCAGACCTGATTTATCGTATGCTGTAAATCAGGTCTGTCAATTTATGCATGCTCCACGGTCTACTCATTGGTTGGCAGTTAAGCGAATTTTACGGTATGTTAAGTTTTCCTATGATCATGGTCTGGCTTATAAACCTGGTGGTTTGCACTTGTCTGCCTTTTCTGATGCAGACTACGTAGGGGATCCGGATTCTCGCCATTCTACTGGTGGTTATTGTGTGTATCTTGGTCCTAATTTGATTTCGTGGAGTTCCAAGAAGTAGAAAACTGTTTCTCGCTCGAGCACTGAAGCTGAATACCGTCAGCTAGCATATACGGCTGCAGAATTGTCTTGGTTGCGGTCTTTGTTCTGTGACTTGCAACTGTCTCTTACTTCTCCTACCATATGGTGTGATAATATTTCTTCCATTGCGTTAGCATCTAATCTGGTTTTTCATTCTAGAACCAAGCACCTAGAGGTTCATTATCATTATGTAAGGGAGAAAGTAACTTGTGGTGAACTGTTTGTCAATTTTATTTGTTCCCAAGATCAGTTGGCTGACTTGTTTACTAAAGGTTTGTCTTCGACTCACTTCAACATGCTCGTCTCCAAGCTTCCAGTCTTGCCTCGTGCTGTCAGCTTGCGGGGGGATGTTAGTCCAACGCTATCCTTAGCTTTGAATTCAAAATCATGATTGGGTTGTACATTTGAAAGTTTGGTAGTTTGTTCAGATTGTATTTGTTTTTCAAAGTCTGTGATAAGGATAACCTCCTAGAGGAGGAGTCCTATCTTATCTTTGTAACTTAGCTCTTGCATAGTTTGTTTATAAATACAAACCCTCCATCGCACTGATGGATCATTGAGCCAAAACGTGTCTTTGATATTTTACAGTTTGAACAATACCTCTAACCTCATAATCTGTCATCCATGCTGGTCGCTTCTTTGAACGTTGAGGACGTGGCTCGACTTCACTTGTTGTGATTGTAGGAGACCTTGGTTAGGTTGTATGAGCTGAGTTGAGTGGCTGCAGCTGTAGGTGTGATGGCTGCAGCTGCTGGTTACTTTCTTTTTCTTTTTCCTCATCAAAGTTAACTGGAATCTGCTGCTGTCTTGAGCTATTATTGACCCAATTCCATGTCTTTTATTCATCAAACACAACATCTCGGCTGGTTACAATCTTCTTTGTGAACGGGTTGAATAACTTGTAAGCCTTGGAGACTTCACTTAGGCCAAGAAACACACATTTTTCACTTTTGTCATCCAACTTCTTCCTTTTCTCATCTAGAATATGAGCAAAAGCGATGTAGCCAAATATTTTTAGTTATTTCTTTAACCAGTCGATATTTAAACCTACCCAATGAAATCTCATCAAAATAGCACTAGCATTAGATACCATATTTACTTTTTGAGCTTAAACTCTCGCATTTTTGCAATATTCAATGCAACTTATATGCTGCAAACAAAAAAAAAAAACTAAGTTACAATCACAACTTATGCATCCACGACATCTAAAATAAATTCAAACATGATAATCACAACAAATTCCACATAAATGGTAACCAAGAATCAACTTTTAGCAAGTAAAAACTAAAAGCAGTAATTAATTGTCTAAAAAAAAGAGACTAGGAAGAGATAGAGATAGTGAGACATATAGAGGGAGAGAGTAGCTTAATCAAGTGCTGTAAGGGCTTTCAAAATTAAACTTGTACTCCATCATTACAAAGCCAGAAAATCTTCAAGAAACAAAATTATACAAATACAACCTACTAAAATTGAAAACAAAGAGCAAAGAAAAAGAGGAAAAATAGATAGGACTATTGAAATTTATCTCTAAGTTTCTGTTGTTGCAATGGAGAATGCAAGTACAAGTGTAATCATAGATTTATAGGCTTTTTTTAAGACCAACAGAAATGTGAAATAACAAAATAAGGTATTCAGTATCAATTAACTTGCCCTTTATTTAAGATAGAGATTGCATAAACTTATAAAAGCAAAACAGCATGCAACAACCTATACTAATTGATCAGTGTATTCAAACGTATAGCATGGATTGCTTTTGGGAAAAGGACAATGTAAAGAGGGAGGAAATGAGATAGAGAGGTTACACACATGATCCAAATGCTTCATAGCAACAAAGAGTTTTGGGAAAAGCAAAAGGGAGTAAATTGGGCTTGCAAAATCGATCTCCACACAAATTAAAAAAAAACTACATTTATGACCACATCCTATGGAATTCAACTAAAAAAACAGTAGGAACAAACAATACTGAACACTTATTAGTAAGCAATAAAACTAAACAATGAAAGATGAACTTTGTCAATCAAAGGGGAAAGAAATTGAAAATTAAATAATGAAGAAAGAATCTAAAACAGAAGAAAAGTCCAAATCTGCTGCAATTAAAGGATGACAGAATCATCTTGGAGATTATTCATGGGACGTTTCTTAGTGGTCATCTAGAGTCTGCTTCAAGAAACATCTTATGCATTAGTCTATTCTATAGGTTCCCACAGTAAACTATGCAAAATCTTAAACCTCTCACATTCTACAGGTTAGAAAATTTCCCTCTTGCATATCAGGAAAATTTTCACATCTTTACAAAAAGTTAAATTTGACAATGTCCAACAACAAAGAGCATACAATACAATCAATAGATGAGTGCACTTACAACCCCTTGTATAGAGATAAAGGGGGAGAGAGAGAGAGAGAGAGAGAGAGAGAGAGAGAGAGAGAGAGAGAGAGAGAGAGAGAGAGAGAGAGAGAGAGAGAGAGAAGCATATGGGTAGTAATATCCTTGCTGAGCTAAAGCAATTCTGATAGAACATACCAATGTTTGACCAGCTGGGCCATTGGTACACCACATCTAGTGCGATCAACCTAATGAGACGTGATTTAGTTTCTTGATTTATTTGTATTTATTTAATAGATTTACTGTATATATTTCTTGTCTCTCAAGGACTTGATTCTTGCCTAGAATAGGAAATCCTTTGTGTAGACACGAAGCAAAGCATTGTATATAATTATCACATGATTTTTCAATGAAAATCTTCGAGAATATTCAAAACCTTTCATGGTATCAAGAGCCTGAGACTCACAGTCCTTGATCCTCAATTTTCTTGTTCCCTGTTTTTTTTTTCGGCATCCATGGCTTCTTCCTCCTCTATTGATTTTCCTAGCATTCATCATTTTATCTCCATTTGTCTTGAGCGTGATAATTATCTGACGTGGCTTGCTCAAATTGTTCCTGTCCTTCACAGCCGCCACTTGCTTGGCTTTGTTGACGACACTTCTCTGTGTCCTTCTCCAACCATCCCCGACCCTAAGGCTAAGGCCAATGAATCTGCTTCTCCGTCTCTCATCCCCAACCCAGAGTATGATGATTGGGTCCAGAAAGATCAGCTTGTTCTCTCTCTCATCAACGGTTCTGTTCACCATAAAGTTCTCACCACCGTAGCTTCCAAGACCACTGCCCGTGACACTTGGGTGGCTCTTGAAAATCGTTTTGCTTCTCCAAATCAGAATCGTCTTCTTCAACTTCGCAGTGACTTGCTTCGCACAACCCGAGCTGACTCTTTCATCACTGATTTCCTTGATCGTATTAACTCGATTGCCTATAACTTGGCTCTAGCAGGTGCTTTAGTTGCTGACTTTGATCTCCTTGTTGTGGTTATGAACAACGTTGGTCCTCTTTATGAAAAAACCGTTCCTGCTGCTCAAGCTCGTGAGAAACCCATCAATATGCCTGATCTTGAGGCTCTCCTCTTGTCTGCGAAACGTCGCCTGCAATCCTCTTCTTCTCCGGTCATCTCTTCTGATGCGATGGCTTTGGTAGCTTCCCATGGTGGTCGCGGTGGCCGCAGTTTTGGCAATTGCAGTGGGTTTGCTATTCATGTTTCGGATAGTGGCAGCTCATTCTCTCTCTCATGACCTGGTTTTTCTTCTGGTCGTGGTTCCTCTGGCGCTTCCTATGGCGCCTCTCATCCTACCTCACAACAACATCGTTTTGGAAGCATTTTTGGGCTGGGTGTTCTTGGCCCACCTCCTTCTGGCTCTACTGCTTCCTCTTTTGGGCCTTCTTCTGCCCATAGACCTCTTCAATGTTTCAATTGTCATGGTTTTGGCCACATCGTAGCTGTCTATCCCTCCAAGATGTCTTATGTGCCTCCTCCTCCATCTCATCTTCAAGGCATAACTTCTCAATATCCTTCGCATGGTGGCCATCAACAGTGGGTTGCTGATACCAGTGCAAACGCTTATATTACCAACGACTTGAGCCACTTATCCCTTGCAAGAGAGTATCATGGTTCTGACAATGTTGGAGGTGTACTTGGTGGAACATGTTTGCCTATTAAAAATATTGGTCACTCTCGCTTCTCTCACCTTAATTCTTCTTTTCATCTTAATGATGTTCTTCACTGTCCCGATGCCTTTCTTCTTCTCTTATCTATTCATAAATTTGCTACTAACAACCATTGTTTCTTCACTTTTTTTCCTGATTGTTGCGTAAGAATTTATCCAAGATTTGGCGACGGGGAAGACACTTTTCTCGAGTAAGAGTAGAAATGGCCTATATCCCTTTTCGTTTACACCGAATGAGTCTTTTCAAGTTTTGCCTAATCGTGTTGCTTTACTAGGTGTCCGTGTTGACCACTACGTGTGGCACTCTCGCCTAGGTCATCCTGCTTTGTCTACTGCCATCTTCTGGCTCTCGGTCTAGTTCTTTTTGTCAATCATTTCCGTTGGGTATTGATAAGTCCATAAAATTACATATTTATGTACTCTTTATACTTAGTTTTTGTAGGAGAATTTGATTTAAAAAGGACTTATTACTTTATTTTCTCAATTTTCAGTTTTCCAGAGCAAGTAATTGGTTTTCAACGGAAATATGACTTTTTGGTGGAATTTTAGTACGAGAACAGTTGGAGATGAAAGCTAAGATCTTGAAGATGATTGTGGATTTTTTCTAGAATTTTCGGAGCAGCCAATGAGAGCAGTCTTTGAAGTTAAGTCAGCATAAGATGCAATCTGTTCAAAACTGTGCTGCTGTGGAAGAATGACTATTTGAAGACTTTCCTGATTTTTCCTCAAGGCGTGTGATATATGGTTAGAAAGATAAGACAAAAATCTACAACTTACATATTTTCCCGAATTTTCTTGGAGGAGGAACAACCCCAAACGTGCATGCAAAGTAACTGATGTGTTATCCCAGTCCAAGTAGGAAGAGGAGTCAATTACTTACCCATTTTGGATTTATGTTTTAATTAGGTTTTTCTTTATTGTTGGGCTGCTGTAAAAGCCCAGCTAGGGTAGGAATAGACATGTTGTGTTTTATTTAAGGATGAGAAACAATTCTTGAGGAGAGATGCAAAGACTAGGAGAAATTGGAGACACGGAAGAGTACTGCAATTGGCTAAGTTTTTGTTTATGTCTAATTCTATGATTATGTGTAACTAATTTTATTTTGCTAGGGCATAATGTAGCCCTAGTATGATAATCTAGTTTTCTTATTTTACCTATCTATTGATTGCCGTTTGATGTTGGATTCTTAATCACTGTGCTTAATAACTTGGTTGATTATCTTGATGCTTGATCACCATCTAGACTTTTAATTGAGTTAATCGGATGCAAATTAGAGTAAATACCATACTTAATTTGAGGCTTGCTTCTTGTGATTAGGATTTGTAATTCGTCTAGGGTAAATACCATACTCCTAGGGTTTACTGATCTTAATGAGTTTCTATGTTTTGATATTTGACCTAAATACCATAGGCGAATTGCATGTAGGAATATACGAGTTAGCCTAAATACCATAGGTAATTCATGAAAAATGAAAACTAAGCGGCGACATCAAATGGTTAGTAAATAGGTAGGTGAATAAGAGGCTAGATTGGATTACTAGTGGTGAATTCATTGTCCTAGTGCTTTTATCAATTTGAATTTCTCATCCTCGTGTTTCGTGACTTTCTACTTATTTTATTTTGTCTTTTAATTTCGTTGTTAATTAAATCATTCTTTCAAAGACCCCATTTGTGTTTACGTGAGTATGCTACGTGTTTAATTTCTTTTTTATATAATTAGAGTAGTTAAAGTATTTTGTGAAGGAAATTTGGTTAGACAAATTGGAAGTTGAACTCAATCCTTGTGGGAATGACCTCGTATTTGCCATACTATATTACGATTGACCTTGTGCACTTGCGAGTATAATTTGTGTTTAGACTAATCTTTATAATGATACAATTGACGATAAATCACTACTACATTTTAGCGTTTGCGCGACGAATACAAAATGGTCGCGCAAAGAACAAATCTGTCGCGCAGACAATAGAGCGACAGATGTATCGTCGCGCAAAATCAGTCGCGCAAATACCGTCACGAAAGCCTTTGCGCGACAAAACTATAAAATATCGTCGCGTATAACCCTTCGTTGCGCCAATAGTTCAGGGACGACAAACATTCCGTCGCTCATTATTTTGCGCGACGAGGATACAGGCGTTGCAGGAACTATGCGCGACGACAATAATCAGTCGCACTACTGTTTGCGCGACGAAGTAACAGACGTTGCAAGAACATAATGCGACGACAAAGTCTCGCCGCGCAAAAAAAAATTTGCGCGACAAATATTTCGTCGTTGCAAATACTTTGTGCGACGAATACGGATCGTGACTCAAACTCTTGCGCGACAAAGGTTTATTTGTCGCATTTTCTTGAGGGGACAAATACTTCCGTCGCGCAAACCGAGGATTATTTTCGTTTACGATTTATTTTTATGGTTTTTTATTTTTTAAAACGTGATTTGCGCGACGGGTCATTTATTCGTCGCGCAAATATTAGTAATTAATTTTTTTTTTAATTTATGTGAAAAAAAAAATTTTGATTTATTTTATTTTTATAATTAAATCAAATTGCAATTGAAAAATGTAATGAAGAGAAAATAGTTTTTTAAAACATAATATAAATGTATAATATACAAGAGAAATATTTAAAATGTAATTAAGAAAGTAAAAAACTAATTAAACAATGAAGCTAAATCTACTTCCTCGTCTGGCAAATGCGGCTCGGAGGTTTGGACATTGGGGACAGGGGCAGAGGTTTGGTGGCCATGCGCAGAGGTGGACGGGGGAACAAAAGATGGTACGGGAACGCCGGACTGGGCCATGGACTGTATAATCTGAGCCATCTGGGCCATCTGGGTTTCAAGCTGGGCCACCTTTGCTGTCAAAACACTATTTGACTGCGACGATGAACGGGATCTAGGTTCCCGCCGCCGGGCATTCCCCATCCCTCGACAGTATGTCCCTGGCCGCCTCCCCAAAGTCTGATCCAAGGTGTCCGTCAAGATTTGAAACCCCGCATCCTGTGGAGGAGCCACAGACTCGAGCGGCGTATCAGGAGGAAGCTGGGAGGCGGACTCCTGAAGAACCAACTGGCTCTTCTCAATCATGGTCGTCTGTTTAACATAACATAAAATATAAATAAAAACATTTATATAATAACTATGAAACTTGAACGCGTAAAATAATCATTAAAATTAAAGACTACTTACATGAAGGGACTCCGCCAACTCATTCCCAGGTCGAACATAAACGTCGCCGAAGACGTCAATCTCTGGGAATTTGGACCCCTCCTAAATTGAACAAGAGTATAAAAATGTTAGTACAAAAAAAAAAGAAATTAACATTAATGACATATTAAAAATTAAATAAAAACGACTTATTATTACCCGACGTCGCGCATCCATCCTATAGGAGAAGGGCCTGGAACCTGAATGATGGAGAAGAGTCTTCTTCTCCCTATTGCCCTTATTTGCTTTAGCCATCTTCTGTTATACAAAAATTAAAACGTATTATTTGAAATTGAAATGAAATATTAAAAAATGAAATAAACATTAGTAAGAAATGTGTAATAATTTTGAACTTAATATAAAAAATACCACATAATCAGCCTCCTGAAAATGACCACAGAGCCACTGCCAACTATCCTCCCGCCCCTCAAGCTCCTTCGGGCAACCCTCCTGAAGAGCAGCCTGCGGATCATCAAATGCCTGAAAGTGGTGGTGCAGGTCGCTCTTCCACTGCTTGTACCTATCAGCGAAGAGTCTGTTGATGTACCCCAACAACTCATCGTTGACATTCTCTAAATTGTAGTTCATCTACAATAAAATAATTACATACATTAAATATTTAAAATATATAAAATTGGAAGGAAAAACAATTAAAATGTAAGATACATACCGACAGGTGTCCATGCATCTCGTTATGCACCGCATCAGGCATGGCCTTCCAAGACTTCCATTTCATCGGACAATAGGTCCGAACGACTGCACCAACATCGTGCGCCAATGAGCTATGTTGGTCTGCCGTTGGGGCAGCCCGATGACGATCGTCGTATCTGATGTTGATACGAGAGTTGTTCACCCGGGTGACCTTCGATGTAGCCAATTGGCGACACGGTCCCCGGGTGTTCTTCTTAGCTGCAAAGAAATATGAAATTAATGTTAGTTAACAAATTTGACTAAAATATTGGTACGAAACATCTGTAGTTGAAGGAAATCTTTACCTGGTCCGCTCGAAGTGGCGTCGGTGGTGCTGGAAAGGCGATGACGCCGCCTGGCGCTCATAGGTTGCGCCACTGATGACTCTGATGACGCCGGCACATGGGGGGCACTGGGACCCACTGGCAAGTCGGGCAGCTGTGGTGCGCCAGAGGGAGGTGACATCATAGTCGGGGGAGGCAAACTACGTGAAGGTTGCACCGGCTTATGACTTCTGCTGATTAGGTTAGACATCTTGCAATAAAAACAAGCACCAAAGTTTAAAAACAATAGTTACTGGAATACAACAATCTAATAACAAATATAACATTTATTTCATTTCATTTAAAATAGAGTCAACGTCTAATAACAAATATAACAAATATAACAAATAAAACAAATAAAATATAACAAAAATATAAAACATTCTTCATTAATTATAAAACATAAAAATTATTCCAATTTAGGGTCATTATATATACTAAGCTAACAAACATACAAATAAATCAAATTTACCAATATATAAAGTAAGCATATTTTAACAATATTACAAATTTAATTAACGCATATATGTTGGTGTACGGTTTGCGATTTCGGAGTATCCGGGACTCCAATCCACAATCCGTTGAATCCTATACGATCCTAGACATACAAGGCACATCATACGTGAGTTTGAGTTTCATCCAATGGTCCGAACAAATCAAACCATTAAATCGTACAATAGGCGAAATCCATTCGAGGCTGAAACGGTATCCAAATTGGAAACCGAACACACCTACACGCTCATGACAAGTAGGGGATCGCATTGGGACACAATGTGATTTTGCTACAGTTCCATAGCGCTGCCAGACGCGGCAGCAGCGCTTGGATGTGAAAAAGCGATAACGATCGCCGGAAAAATCTCAAAATGAAGGGCCAATCTTCCTACCCTAGGTTCAGGACATCGAATAGAGGCAGTTTTGTTCTCGGACATAGGCCAAAAAATGGCCGGAAGTGGCCGGAATTTCATCCCGAAATCCGGCCAAAATCTTAGTTAAAAAATTAGACAACGTACACAACAAATTTCACAAATCCTACCCAACCATCAGCTAGATAACAAAAAATAGGGGGAAAAGCATACCTCACTCGTCAGATTTGGAGGCGAGAGGAGGGAGAACGAAGCCGGAGATATTCGCCCAAAACCGGATAAATTCCCGCCGGTTTCTCGAACCCAATCAAGCCGCGGCGGCGCCTCGGAAAGGTCTGAGTTCGTTGGCGGTGATCGCCCGGTCGATAATGTGGAGAGTTGAGGTGGTGGCCGGAGGAGAGAGAGAGAGAAGAGGGAGCGGCGGCGAGAATGAACCAGAAGGTCTGAAACTGTCGAATTATTATCAGATCTTTGCGCGACGGAATATACTAACTTCGTCGCGCAAATCAGTAAAGTGTCTAAACGGTGCGTTTTCGATTAAAATTTTCGCGCAAAACTGAAAATATTAATTTTGCGCTACGGAACAACGTCCACATCGTCGCGCAAAGTCGTTGCAGAAGCGCCAATTAAACCGCCAAAATTTTCACGACCTTACGCGACGGGAACAAATTCT
This sequence comes from Prunus kanzakura, assembly GCA_020521455.1. Classification (NCBI taxonomy): domain Eukaryota; kingdom Viridiplantae; phylum Streptophyta; class Magnoliopsida; order Rosales; family Rosaceae; genus Prunus; species Prunus kanzakura. The sequence goes on from BPUM01000828.1 coordinate 813,752, forward strand.
TGCGTCGCGTAAACATCATACCCTAAAACCGAAACCCTAAACCCTAAACCCTAAACCCTGAACCCTGAACCCTGATCACGTAAAACCCTAAACGACATCATCACCTTGCGCGACGACTAAAGTTTGATTCGTCGCATATACTCGTTTTGCGCGACGTCAGTTTCTTGTCGCGCAATTTCTTGTATAAAATTTGAAACAAATTGTTTTGATAGCATACACATTCTACAAAACTTGTTTCAACGATCCAACCGTCAAACGTATTTGCTTATACTTAGAGATCGTATACACCAAAAATGGGGAAAAAAAAACGTATAGAGATCAAGTAACGGGACAAAAGTTTTCGACGGTTATAATGGAAATATCACGATTTAACGGTCAATTTTACTCTGATTTCGATAATTTTTTACGGATACAATCCTTCACCCAACATGAATCCAATGACAGTATTTGATCTTCATTTCAAATTATTTACAGTAGTGGATATCACAAAATCTTATGTTATACTTAACAAGTTTATATATAAACTTTTAATAGTTAGTGGCTATATTGTGTGAATCGTATACGCATTATAGAAAACTTTTTTTATCGATCCAGCCGTCACACTTGTTTGTTTCTACTTAGAGATCGTATACGCCGAAAATCGAAAAAAAAAAAGGTATATAGATTGCGTAATGGGAGAAAAGTTTTCAACGGTTATAAAGGAAAAATCACGATTTAACGGTAAATTTTATCCCGATTTCGAAGATTTTTTACGGATACACTCCTTCACCCTATATGTATCCAATGACAGAGTTTGATCTTCATTTCAAATTATTTATACTAGTGAATACTGAGTTAAAATTCCTAAGTGTCATGTATAGAAGTATTTTTAAAAAAATTAAATTTGTTTACGCGACGAATAACATATATCTTCTGGAAAAAGTTTGCACGACAGCCATTGTCCGTCGCGCAAAGATCAGTTTAAAAATTTTGAACGACACTTGTTTTTTTTGGGAAAATTAATCTTGCGAGACGAATAATATCGTCGCGCAACGGTTAAAATAACGACGCAGGTATTATTCCGTCGCGCAAGACACTTCGAAACTATTCCCGGACACTTGTAAATTTTTATAGACCATTATTCTTGCGAGACGGATATAATCGTCGCGCTAAGGAGTTTGGGCGACGCCATTATGTTCTTTCGTCGCGCAAATATCAGTTTTAAATTTTTTCCAGACACTTGTGTTTTTTTGGGAAAATTAACATTGCGAGACGAAGAATATCGTCGCGCAACGGTTAAATAACGACGCAGGTATTATTCCGTCGCGCAAGAGACACTTCGAAATGTAAGGGTAACACTTGTAAATTTTTTTAGACCGTTATTCTTGCGAGACGGATATAATCGTCGCGCAAAGGTGTTTGGGCGACGCCATTATATTTGTTCCGTCGCGCAAGGGTTACTATAACGACGCTGGTATTATTCCGTCGCGCAAGAGATAGTTTGAAACTATTCCCGGACAGTTGTAAAATTTTTGGGACAATTATTCTTGCGAGACGGACATAATCGTCGCGCAAAGGTGTTTGGGCGACGCCATTATATTTATTCGTCGCGCAAAATGTTGTTTTTATTTTTAAAAATTAAATTGATATTTAGTGTAAATATTTGTTGATACTATATTTGTATTTACTATATAAGCAAAGATGATCATAACTTGTTTTAGGGGACGTGATAAAGCATATAATTGTCATACTATATTTATATTTTTTCATACTATATTTGTATTTTGTCGTACCTTTATTCATTCGTCTTGTTACAAAACTCTATGCAAATATATGACGTTAATTAGGAAAAGTTACTGACACATTGAGAAAACATGTACATTTCATTAAATTACAAATAAATTACATTATTCATCAGATGAACTATAATAACCTTCGTTATCATCACTATCATGACTATCCGTCTCCCAATCCTCTTCCTCCTCCTCTTCCTCTTCCTCTTCCTCCTCCTCCTCCATAAGTACATCATCGTCGTTGTTGTCCCCCATGGTTGGATCGTATCGCGGAAGATCACCGAGGTCAATTGTAATTGACTGAATCGGTATTTCTCTTGAAGACACTCCGTCAATCTGAAATGGTTCTTGAACAACATTTGTATCGAGAAGTGTATGTGCATCATTTTCCATGGAAGAGTCTAAACGTTGGTCAACGACGTCGACGTCGTTGTCCGATGGGTCTAGTTCTGGTATAGCATACACGTTCCTCTGATCCATTTGCTGAACAACTTTCCAATCGTTCCCCGCTTTAGGGTCATTTAGATACACAACTTGTTTTGCCATGTTTGCCAAAATGTAAGGGTCGTCATCATACCAAGTTCTGCTCATGTTCACAGATAGTAACCCATGATCGATTTTAATACTTCCCTGCCTATTTGGGTTCGTATCAAACCATCGACACTTAAACATGATCACTTGGTATCGGTCTTTGTAAAGCAATTGCACGACAGATGTGAGTTTGCCATAGAAATCAATGTCTGTACTTTCGCCTCCACCTGGAACATGGACACCGCTGTTTTGCGTACACAACTTGTCATCTCGTGCATTACCTAAAAACTTGACGCCGTTAACATGGCAACCTGAGAACAATTCTGCTCGGAGTGGGCCGAATGCCAAGTTATATAACTCTTCACTGTAAGTGGGGGAATTCTCTGATTTCAACTTATTCACCTAATATTATTAAAAAAAAACATTCATAGGTTAGTTTGGAAAAATGTAATAGCATAATATATATATGAATTAGAAAACACTTATAACTTACATATTCCAAAAACCATTGTGGAAACAATTCACGGTGTTTCTTGGAATACAAATGTGATGGATGTTCTCGCTTCATCATCTCTTCATGTTCATCTAAGTATGCCAATATCTCATCACAATTGTTCAATACGAACCAATGAGCTACCTCCATGTCATTTCTGGAAAACGATTCTCCTCGTACAGGATCTCCAAAAGGTCGTGCGCTTTGGGCAAAAACAGAAAGTTGCTCATTTCTCAGACCTCCGTCATTATTGCGCTGAGGTCGATTGAAAGCCGTGTCCACATCCTTTAAATACATTCCACAGAAAGTAAGCGCCTCATATTGAACCCAAGCCTCTACAATTGATCCTTCGGGCTTCGCTCTGTTGCGTACGCTTTTTTTCAGCTCTCCGAGTAGCCTGCCAAAATAAAACCAAATTAGCAAGTAGTAAGCATGAGATAATGATGCATACACAAATGATGATTATTATATACCTTTCTATTGGATACATCCAGCGATAGTTGACTGGACCAGCAAGCAATGCCTCTTCTGGCAAGTGAACCATCACGTGAATCATACTCGTGAAGAAAGCCGGAGGGAATATCATCTCAAACTTGCATAAGACTTGGACAATGTCTTGGCGCAACTGATCAATGTCTGTCTTTCGCAACGTTTTTGCCGTCAGTTGGGAAAAAAATCTGGACAACAATATGATTGGCTTGACTACATCTTCCGGCAATAGGTGTCGAATCCCCAAAAAGTAATCGAAACACAAGTTCGACATACGATACTTTATTTTCCCGTGCATTAGCTCCACAATCGCCGTCAGAACGGAAAAGCTCTCGCACCCCGGGTATAACTCCTGGTTGGCATTTCTTAACAGGTTTTCATACTGTTCGAACTCTGCACTGTCCATTGGTGTAGGCACATCATCTTCTCCTTCCTGAGTGCTGCTGGTCGATGCAAATGGAAAAGCATCATGTATAATATCCCTGACTTGTTCATTAGGATCTACAATAGGTTCAACATTGTCCATTCTTGTGGCCCCTGAAGACGAAGCGATGTCTACTTGTTCCCCGTGATGGTTCCAAGTGCTGTATGTCTCAATCATTCCATTTCTTACTAAATGAAATCGAACATGTTCAATTGTCTCCCACAACATGTTGTTACACCTCCTGCAAGGACACCGGATTCTAGTTGCACCTGGGTTGTGTGTCCGTGCAAAGTCAATAAAATCCTCGATTCCATCCAAGTATTCGCCTGCGCACCTATTTTGGTTCTGTATCCACCTCCTGCTCATCTTTCCTGGAACCACAATCACAATACAACAATCATGTTGTATTCGTACAAAATCTTTCCTTATGCCTCCGGTAAGGGCCCTATCCCATTCGGAAATGCATAGCCATGTCATGTAATTTACAGCTACATGAGATTAGATTTCGACGTGGATAAATTTCGGCAGCATCTCGGTACAGTTCTTGAGGTGTACCGTAGATATAAAATACCTACGTACCACCCGAAGAACGTACCGAGACGACACCGAAATATCCACAATCGAAACCTAATCCTGTAGCTGTAAACTACGTGACATGACTATGCATTTCCAAACTGTCCAAAATATGGGACAATTCAAGAATTAATTGGACCGTTAGTCGTGGATTACCCACCCATGCGCGGTCCAACTAACCTCGAACGGGAACTAAGCTTTACAAAAAAAAATGTACAAAGTTAATTTCAATTAACTTCGTACATTAACGTACATTCATAATTTAACAACTTATTATAAACATAATTTCATAAATCAATATAAATATAATGTAATAAATTTTATACTATAAAACAACGAAAATACCTTCTAAATCGTTCCCCTCCAATCGCTAATCACATATAATATTCCTATATACAAAGAAATTAATGGTGTTAGAATGAATTTACAGTAAAAATTTTACACTAACGATAAAAAATGCATACCCAAAGACCGTATCGGAGGCAGAAGTAGCTCAACTCATAAACGAAATGAAAATAACGAGTTTTGTGGCCCGAAATCTCTTGAGAAAGACGCAGGAACAGCAGAGGCAAACTGCAATTTTTTTTGCAGTTTGCCTCTGCCATGGACGTGTTCAGCTTAGTATAAACGACGAGTTTGCGCGACGGAGTATATTCTCGTCGCGCAAGATTACTCCTTTTTGCGCGACGAAAAATTAGTTAAACGTCTGTCGCGCAAACAACTTCACCGTCGCGCAAACGTTATTTCCCAGTCGCGCAAGGTACTGTCGACATCATTTTTTTGCGCGACGATGTACCTCTGTCCGTCGCTAAATAATACGTCGCCCATACAATGTGCGACGAAAGCTCTGTCGCGCGATTTTTTGGCGCGAAATGCTATCGACAGTGCTCCGTTCTTGGCGCCTTTTTTTTGCGCGACGAAATGTTTCAGTAGTCGCGCAAACTACCTTGACGCGACGATCAATACTGTCGCGCAAAGTTTACCGGCAAATAAATTTTTCCGCGCGTTTTCCCAGCTACTTTATGCGACGCTCTTTATTTCTGTCGCGCAAAATGTATTTTGCGCGACGATTAATTTTGTCGCACATTTTTGCGCTACGCTTTATATTATCCGTCCGCAAAACATCCTCGTGGGACGAATTATCCTCCGTCGCGCAAAGTTTGGTCGCGCAAGGGCTAAAATGTAGTAGTGAATGCTTAAAAATCTGAAAAACTCTCTCTTCTCTGAGAGAAAAAACACCCTTTGGTGCCGCACTGGGGGAGGAGGTCTTGGTTCCTCCTCACTTCCTCCCCTGGTTTCTCTTGGTACAAGTGACAAGTCCCTACTTTCCTCTCTCATCTCTATGAGAGTCTCCTCTCTCCCTTGTGAGAGTTCATCCTCTCCTCAATGAGAGTTTTTTACTTTTTCTGTTTGTTTGTGTTTCTTGTCTTCTCTTCTTTGCCTCCTCCCCTACTTGTGAGTCGTCAGCTCCTCCCACTCCCCATGAGTGCATTTTCTAGGTGCTATGTCTCAGATCTAAGTCTTTTATCCCCTCTACAATTCTCTCTCTTTTGGCCAGCGGCTACCCTTCATTGTTGGTTATCAATCACCACCCTTTGCTCCTCGGCTCTACAGGTACAACTTCCGTCGATCTCTTTCGGTGGCGGTATCTATCTATGGTGTGGGGATGCGTTTAAAATTGTTGTGAGTCTTGTCCCTTGGATTATGGGAGCACGTTTTGTGTGGGTGGCTAGTTCCCCCCCATCTTCCACCTGGACCTTTGGTATGTGTTGTTACCAGTTACTCATTCTCAGTGATTGCGGATGTGCGATGGTGTTGCAGCAGGTGGTCTTTGGGTGGCGCGGCTGTGGCTTTTGCTCAGATCTAGGGTTTTCTGTTTTTCAGTTTGGGCTTTTGTTTTTGGGCCTTCTATGTCTGTTATGTACTTTACAGTTTGGCCCTTTGTTTGTTTGTTTGTTTTGCTAGTGTTTCGGTTTTCCTTCACCTCTTGTAATCCTTTTCAATTTATTTGAATAGAATTACATTGACAAAAAAAAAAAAAAAAAACTAATCTTTATAATCTCCATTTTTCAGGTTGTCTAAAATTCACAACAAGTTTTTGGCGCCGTTGCCGGGGATTGGCTTCGTCAACTACGATTTAGTTCAATCTTAATTTAGCTTTGCATTTTTAATTTTATTTATTTTGTTTTTTATTTTTATTTTTTTTAATTAATAGTTAATTTTCATTTTTTTGTATTAAAAATTTTCATATTATTGGAATTGATTTGTGTTTCTTGTTTGTCTTGTTTATTAGGTTTGACTGAGTGTATGATTGGAAGACGCTCTCAAGGTCAAGACCTCATACCGTGTGATCCTGAGATTGAAAGAACAGTGAGGAAACAAAAAGACAAATTCACTCACTCACTGGAACATCAAGAAGACGGAGGTTCTGTTGAAAATATAAACGAGAAGAGTGACAAGAACGTTGGGGAACAACAATTAGCGCAAGAGGAAGCAATGGAACAAGCACAACCTGCTTGAGCTATGAAGGAGTACTCCATCCCAACTCTTTCCAACACTCCATCATGTATTGTAGTACCAGAAGTTGAAGCAAATTCATTTGAACTCAAGTCTGGAATGATTCACTTGTTACCATATTTCTATGGAAAGTTGAACGAAGATCCTAACATGCATATTCGGGAAATTTTCGACATTTGTGGCATGATCAAGATCCTAAATGTCTCTGATGAAGTGGTTAGGCTAAAATTGTTCCTGTTTTCATTAAAGGATAGAGCCAAAGCTTGGCTTCACTCACTACTAGCTGAATCCATTAATTCATGGGAGGGATTAGCTCAAAAATTTCTCCAGAAATTCTTCCCTGCGCAGAAAACGAATCAGCTTAGAAGAGATATCATGCATTTTGCTCGAGCATGAGCCATTCTATGAAGCTTGGGAGAGATTTAGAGAGTTGCTGCAAAAATTCCCTCATCATGGCATTATTGATTGGATGCAGATGCACTTCTTTTATGAAGGCCTTACAACTGCAAACAAACAAATGGTTGACTCTACATGTGGAGGGGCATTGATGGAGAAGATACCTCAAAAAGCGTTTGATCAATTTGATTTGCTTGCCAACAATAATGAACAATGGGGCAGTGAACGAACAAAGAAGGTAGGAGTTCATGAAGTCGACACCAACACTGCGGTTGCTGCTCAAATTTCAAGCCTTGAGAAAAAACTTGAAACTCTTATGCGTGCTGTGATTCCACCTTCCCCACAGCAAATTTGTGCCATTTGTTCTGACCCAACTCATCCAATGGAGCTTTGTCCATCTACCATGCAAGGTTCTGAGCAAGTTCTCCAAGTTAATTCGTTTCAGCGACCTCGGAATGATCCATATTCGAACACCTATAATCCGGGGTGGCGTAACCACCCAAATTTTTCATGGAGCAACCAGCAACAACAAGCTAGTTCTAGCCATCCCTTCCAGCAGAAAATGCAGCCTTCGAGTGAGCCTAAGAAAGCAGCGTTGGAGGACTTAATTGCTCAGTTTGTACAGACTTCTCAACAAAATCAGAATACTATGCAAGCGTCCATCACTAAATTAGAAACTCAAGTAGCCCAACTCGCAACTATTGTGCATGAGAGAGTGCAAGGCACATTCCTAAGCCAACCTGAAATTAATCCTCGAAATTCTGAGCATGCCAAGGCTATTAGAATGCTGTGGAGTGTAAAATCTTATGGTCCACAAGAGAATGATGCACCAAATGCTGGCCACGCTGAAGATCATGTCAAGAACAGCGGTGAGGATGTGGATATTACTTCTAACAAGCCAAAAATAGTCCCACCTACATCATCTATTACAGCTGCAACCGAGAAGCCGAAGGAAGAGAGTTACACACCATCCTTGCCATTCCCACATCGTGTTCACAAGCAAAGGAAGGACCAACATATGTTTGATATTTTGGAAATTTTTAAGAAAGTGCAAATCAACATTCCCTTGCTTCAAGCAATTCAACAACTTCCTTCTTATGCAAAGCTTTTGAAGGATGCATGTACAAACAAGAGAAAATTTGCACCCCATGAAAAGGTGTTATTAACTAAAGAGTGCAGTGCGGTGTTGCTCAAGAAATTGCCTCCAAAACTGAAGGACCCAGGGAGTTTTACAATTCCTTGTATTGTTGGTGATGTGCAATTTGATAAAGCATTTTTAGATTTAGGCTCAAGCATTAATCTTATGCCTTTGTCTATTTTTCAGCGATTAGGTATTGGAGAGCTCAAGTGTACTGTTTCTCTTCAACTTGCGGACAGATCAGTCACATATCCTAAGGGAATCATTGAAGACGTGTTGATCAAAGTGAAGCAATTTGTGTTGCCGGCTGATTTCCTGGTTCTTGACATTGAGGAAGAGCACGACATCCCACTCTTGCTAGGTCGTCCCTTCGTTGCTACAGCTGGTACATTGATTGATGTGCAACAAGGAACTTTAACTTTGAGAGTTCAAGGGGAATCCGTTGAGTTTAAGGTGTTCGAGGCTGTTGAAAAACCAAGGGACTTGGAAGAGTGCAGCCACATAGAGGATGTTTGAAACACGTTTCAGATGTGTTACATAAGTTTTTTTGGTCATTGGTTGAGTTTAAATGCCAGAAAATAGCAAAATAGCTTGGTAGGTTCTTATTTTGGTCAAAATCAAAATTTCTGCCTAATGTCTTTTTTGTTATTTTTCAGGTCAATCTGAAGCCACCGATGTGTTTAGAATGGTTATTATGATGTTTTAGACCAGGTTTGGGGGTCTCAGATAGCTTACATTATGTTTTAGGACGATTTGAAGCTCAAAAAAGGACCTAAAACACAAAAAAAGGCAGCTGTTGTTTTGCCCAGAATTTGAAGCTTTTTCATCACCAAAGAGGTTTTAGCAGCGTTGTTCATCAGATTTTTCGTCGCTAAAAGTCGGATTTCCAGATTTTTATGATTCCATATCCAGCTCAATTTCATTCCAATTTCATCGCATTCCGAGACTTTTAGGAGCTATTACGGGTCCGTTGACATTCCAAGAAGCAAGTTGTGGGTGTTTAAGTTTGTCGCATTGTCTATTCTCTCTCACTTCGACATATTCTACGCTTTGCTCATCCATACACCTACACAAACCCGGGAAGTTCTCACACCCTCTCTCTCTTTAATTGATTTTGCATGACTTAGTTTTCTTTGTTTTAAACATTGAGGACAATGTTTGTTTTAAGTTGTGGGTGATTGAGTTCTTTGGTTTCATAATGTATGCAGCAGTCCTCTGTCTTTGTTTCAAATTCTGTTCTTGTACGCTGCTGTTTTTGTATTTTGGCCTGCGGGGCATTCTTTGTTTTTTTGTTATGAATCCAACCATATAAAGAACGTGAACTTTGGCCAAGTATTTTGTGAGATACGTGTAATTCTTTGTGCCTGGGTCAGAACTGCAGTTTTGTTTATCGGTTTTCAATCCCTTTCAACTTTTGGTTTTTATTTAATTAGTTTTATTTTGTTGTTTTGTTTTGTTTTCAGTTTTTTTGTCTCATTTAAAAAATTAAAAACAAATTCTGAAAAATGTCATAAAATCCAAAAATATTTTCTTTTACTTTGAGTCTTGTTTTTATTTGTTTGTGGTAGTCACTTCCCAATTCTATGATGAGATTGAATTTTATTTGCAAATTAACTTTCAAGAAATGTTGAGCATGACAATAATTCTTTACATTATCTTTGTGTTAGCCTTATTTTTGTGATTAGACTTGGGAAATCCTTATGCACATAGTCACATTAATATGAGTTTCGATTGGGGATTTCACATGTTTTAAATGGCTAAATAAGAGGTAGTGTAAACTTATATAACCCTTACGTGAATTTTTGAGCCTATGCTTCCTTTCTTGAGTGTTATATGATATTCTATAATTTTCTTGTCTACGTCATTGTGATCTCATTATTCTTTGTTTTGGTCAAGTACTTGAGGATGTTTAAATTGTTTGCTAGAACTACTTTCATTATCTATTTGAGGCATACTTCGTGAACCACATGGATTCTAGGAAGTGATATAGGCCTTGTTTCTTTCATTTGAGCCCTTCTAGCCAACCCGTATCACTTTTATCCCTTGTTAACCCCCTTGTGCCTTTTATGTAAGCCTTTTTCGTTCTTTATCCAAGTCTCCTCACCGTAATCTATCATATGTTTATCCTACACCCTTCTAAGGAGTTTTGTCGAGTATTTTCGTTGTTAAGGGAGAATTGCACAAATTGTTCAATCATGTGGAAAGTAAAGGATGCTATTTCAACCAAAAAAAAAAAAAAAAACTAATTTCGAAGCCTTTTCAACTCGAGTTATTAAGCCCTATGAGTATTTTACATTTAATGCCCTAAAGCTAGCTAGCTTGGGAGTCATTGGCCTAACACTCGCTACATGGGTTGATTAGAAAGCTGATGGAGTTAGAAAAAAAATGTGAAAACAGAAAAAATAAAACAAGAAAAAAAAATTCAAGACAGTATCAGTATGAAGTTTCGTGCTCAAAGTGCAAGATATTATAATTTTCATGGAAAGCTCTATGAATTCCTTAGAATTTGTTCATCCATATCTTTTTCTTGTTTCACCTATCACCCTAAGCCCCATTACAACCTTAGTGAAAGTCCTACTTGATCCAAGGAGAAGTGTGGTTCCTCATGTGGAGAATAGGTGCGGAAGTACTATGGTCGGATGGTTTAAATGTTTTCAAGTATGCGATATCTTTCCATGAGATCTTTTATCTATGTCATGTGCCTTTATTTCAATTATGTGAGTACATCCTATTGCTTTGATTCCTCTCACATATTTATGAGTGACAATAACTAGTCAAATTTCGAGTACTTTTATTGGAGTGAACATCCTTGATGAGATTTGAAGTTGAAGCTTGTTCTTATTTGATTATTTAACTTGTGTGAAGCTTAAGTCGTGGGTAGTATTAATGTTGGCTATTTCACACAGTACATCCAAGTTTTTCAATTCAAGTTTGGTTAACCCTTTGATAATGTCTTGAGTTATTGTTGCTTATTTCTTGGAAGTTAGCTAACGGTTGGTGATTATCTCTGAGATCAATATTGGGAAGTTAGTCGATCGCTTGTTTGTGTTGAGTCTTTGTTCTTTTGTTTTTATTTTTCGTGTTGTTTTGCTCGAGGACTAGCAAAATCTAAGTTGTGGGTATTTGATAAGTCCATAAAATTACATATTTATGTACTCTTTATACTTAGTTTTTGTAGGAGAGTTTGATTTACAAAGGACTTATTACTTTATTTTCTCAATTTTCAGTTTTCCAGAGCAAGTAATTGGTTTTCAACGGAAATATGACTTTTTGGTGGAGTTTTAGTACAAGACCAGTTGGAGATGAAAGCTAAGATCTTGAAGATGATTGTGGAATTTTTCTAGAATTTTTGGAGCAGCCAATGAGAGCAGTCTTTGAAGTTTTTTTTTTTTTTTTTTTTTTGATCAAATAGAAAGACTCATTCAACCGTAGCACCAACCAATGATAAAGTTTACAAACGAACGGAGAGCGTTATTGTGGCCTCATTAAAACCTTGCCATCCAAAACCCCCAACGGGGGAAAATCCGGTCAAGGAAAAAGAGTACCACCGCATCTCAAAACAAACAATGAATTAGACCATAGCTATATCCTTATCTAGAAGAATGCTTAACCATGGAGAAGCACGGTCTTCCCAAAAAAGTCGAGATCTCACTCTCAACCCATGCTAAGCTAGACTATGTGCCACCCCATTACCCTGCCGATGTTGGTAGAACACTCCAGCCACCTCTCGATCAACCATTAACCGACGAACATCCTCCACCACATTACCAATATTACTCCACCAATCCAACCCATCTTTAAGAATAGAAACAGCTTCTTGAGAATCAAGACCAATGGTAAACCGAGTAAAACCCATGTATCCCATCATCAATAACCCTTCCCGGACAGCCACCAACTCCGTGCCCAAAACATCCAAACCAGGTGGACCAAACAATGCGAAACCACAGATAAAGTTTCCGGCATGGTCACGACAACATCCCCCCAGACCCCGACCACCTTGCTCACGTCCCACAGCCCCATCACAGTTAAGGAGAAGAGCATTGACACGTGGTTTCAACCAACGGGCCTGTGGAGAGACGAGGGGGAGCTTGGACCGCTCCTCACAAGATTTAAACACTTCCAGCATTTCCATCGTGTTTTCCACCATATTATCCACCCGTGTAATCTGTTTCCCATGCAAAGAATCATTACGTAGTTTCCACTCCACGCACAACAAGCAAAGCGCTCTAAGTCAGCTTTCGACAGCATTGAAGCCACAGCCTCAAAAGCATCAGCGAAGGTGCCCCCCGCCATATTAATTCGCCGGATGAAATGGGTACACTTCCATAGCTTTTCACTTATTTTACACGACCACAAAGCGTGGAAAGCATCTTCAGGATAGTTCCCACACCTTGAGCACACATGAGACGGAAGCACCCTTTTCTTAAATAAATTGACTGCAGTTGGTAGAATTTCAGTACATGCCCGCCAAAGCAGCATCTTAATTTTATTGGGGATAGCAAGCTTCCAAATTCGCATCTAGAAGCCTTCTTGAGCACTCTGATCCGATCCCCCCACTCCAAAATCCTCATCGCACTGCCTTACCGCCACACGATACCCAGTTTTAACGGAATATTTCCCGTTCTTTGAGAAAAACCAATATTTGCTATCATCCAGCTGTGAAACTGATCCCAAAGAGATGCCAGAAATGATATCCCGATCTTCCAAGCTAAAATGTTGCTCTAACAGTGGTAAATTCCAAGAGCCAGAAGCCGTTAGAAGGTCAGAGACCATAGAAATCCGCTCCAACCCTCTAGTCATCAACGGTTTAAACGTAAATGGTTTTGGAATCCACCTATCTTGGAGAACACGGATAGAAGCTCCATTGCCCACCCTCCAAAGCAAGCCATCCTCAATAACCTCACGTCCCGACAGAATAGATCTCCATATCATTGACGGCGCGCTCCCCAAACTAGCCTGTATAAAATCATCCTCTAGAAAATATCGGGCTTTAAGCATCTTAGCCACCAGAGAGGTGGGGTTCTCTAAAATTCGCCAAGCCTGTTTTGTGACCATGGCTTTATTAAAAGCTTCAAAGTGTCTGAAACCAAGGCCTCCCAGACATTTTGGTTTACAAAATTTTCTCCAACCCAACCAATGAATTCCTTTCCTACCACTCTTCCCCCACCAGTACCTTGCAATCATAGCAGATAATTCCTGACACAAAGATTTTGGCAGCTGAAATATTTCCATTGTATAAGTAGGTAGTGCCTGACCAACCGCCTTAATTAAGACTTCCTTGCCCGCCACTGACAGCAACTTCGTATCCCAAGTATTAAGCTTGCGCCACACTTGTTGTCGCACATGATTAAACATCCGGGATTTGCTGCGTTGAGCTAAGGTGGGCAGCCCAAGGTAGAGTTCATGACATGTAACAATCGGCACTCCAAGCATTTCAGCAATCAGTTGCTTCATCACCGGATCAGTGTTGGGGCTAAAATATACTGCAGACTTATCAAAATTAATTTTCTAACCAGATGCTCTCTCATACATGCTGAGAATCTGAAGCAAATAAGCACAATCAGCAAGATGGGCATTACAAAAAAATAGGCTATCATCTGCAAAAAATAAATGAGAAATTGTAGGTGCTCCCTGAGCCACGGAAATGCCGCTAATACGCTTGATTCTGAGTGCGTTAGAAAGCAAAGCAGACAGACCCTCCGCACAAATTAAAACCAGATAAGGAGAGAGAGGATCTCCCTGACGCAGCCCCCTTGATGGCACAATCATTCCCGAAGCCACCCCCCGAACTTGAACAGAGTATGTAACAGTGGATATACAATCCATGATTAGCTCCACCCACCTATCGGTAAAGCCCAAACGCTTAAGCATAGCCTCAATAAAGGTCCATTCCACCCTGTCATAAGCTTTAGACATATCCAGCTTTAGTACCATTTTCTTCAGCTTACACCCACCACGCCGTTTAATAGCATGGATGTTTTCAAAAGCAGCAAGAATGTTGTCCGTAATCAGCCGTGTAGGGACCGACGCGCTCTGAAACTCAGAGATGATAAGCGGCATAATAGGCTTCAACCTGTTAACTATAGTCTTGGAAATCATCTTATAGATAACCGTACACAAACTAATCGGCCGAAACTCCGTAACTTTTACCGGATTGTCAACCTTAGGAATGAGCGTCAAAAGTGTGTGATTAATTGCTTTCACACTGGCACCCCCATTCAATACATTAAGGCAGTACCCTACCACATCATTGCCTACCACCCCCCAATACTTCTGATAAAACAGTGCCGACATACCATCCACTCCTGGAGACTTAGTAGGAAACATTTGACCCAAAGAAGTTTCAATCTCCTCCCTTAAGAAAACTTGATTGAGGCGCAAATTTTGAGATGGAGTGAGTATCGGTTTGACCACCTTAGTGACTGCCCTTGCCTCATGAAGTCCATTGGAAACAAACAAGCCTTGAAAATAATCACAAAAAACAATGCCAATACTTTCAGTAGATGTACGCCATATCCCCTGATCATCTACAATAGTCGTAATTAGATTTCGTCGTCCCCGCATTTTTGCATGTTCATGGAAAAATCTAGTATTTTTGTCCCCATATTTCATCCATGAGACCCACGATCTCTGCCTCCACAACATTTCTTCTCTTTCCAGTAACACATCCATTTCCCTACAAATATCTCTCTATTGAGCCTCAACTACTGGAGAAGACCTTCTGCTTTGGGTGTCATCTAACTTCCGCTGCAGACTTCGGAGCTTTGTGGGTATTCGGCCTACATGGTCATTATTCCACGTCGGTTTGTTCAATTAGCGACATATAATATTTATTTACCACGTCCTGAAGTTCAAATTACCACCGTATTTATTCGATTTATACGTCTGCCTTCTCTGTAAATTGCCGTTTTAATTTTTATTTCTTTTTAAGATTAATATTTTTTTTTTGGGTAGCCTACGCCCCAACACTTTGCTAATATCTTTCTTAATATCTTCTAAAGTACTGTAAGACATTTCAAACCTTCAGTAAAGAGAAAAGAAAAATCAATTAGATCAAAATTAAACAACTAAACAAGGAAATAAGGAACCCAAAAAGAAATACAAATAAAGGAAATTGAGATTAAGGGCCCTCTTGTATTTCTACATAGATTGCAGAAGGAAAATCATCAAATATACAGGACTGAGAACACTACCACTTATCTCTTATTTTTATTGCTTCCAAGAAAAATCACGACGGTTTATATAGAAAACCGTCGTCACATGAAAATTAAAATGAGATCCAAGAGGTATGAAATCTTACCAGTGAGATCTTTGGATCCTGATCATAATCGAACCACCAAAGTGACGTCGGAAGGAGTCGTTGAAATGGTTTCTAGTGGATACTTTAGCTAAAGTGACTCTTCAGATTTTAAATGGATAAGAAGCTAACATGTCTACATTTGCTTTCAGAAAGACAATTTTTTAGAAGTTGATGAGACAGAGCCAAGGGCAAGAAGAAGTTGGAACCCTAATTGAAAACTGAAAGTTAAAGAACGCGTGAAAAAATCATATTTATACAAATTATCTTCAATATCCACATCGGTTCTATTACACGTAGCGACGTCAAATTGAAATAATAGACGTCAGTTGGTAATAATTGGAGTCGTATAAATATAAATAACCACGTCATTTTTGTAAACTAAGGCCAACGACCTTTAAAACCAACAACGTTGGTTATGCATAAAATGACGACGTGGTAACATGTAATACCACTTCTTCCAAAGTAAACTTTTGTCATGTACTGCCCAGAGAACCACGTCGTTTTCGGAATACCAAAGAAGTCGTTGACTTTTAATTAACCACGACGGTCTACTAAAACAAGGTATCGTTGAATTTAAATAACCACGTCGGTTTCCTAAAACTAATGTTTGTTGACTTTCGAAATACAACGACTGTTTAGATAAACAAGCGCTGTCATAACATATAATATTAGGGCATCAAAAGTAAACTTCTGTCGTGTAAAACTTAAATAACCACGTCGGTTTCGGAATTCCAAAAGTCGTTTGGCTTTATTAATAACCACGTCGGTTCCTACTTATTGTCCGTCGTTATAACTACATACCAGGGCGGTTTTTAATAAAACTGTCGTGTTATTGAACTCTGGGAAAATATATAAACTTTTTCGTCACCTGACCTAAAGTTCTACGTTCTCTCTCATCGATAAAATATCTCAATTTCCCTCTCAGTTCCCAAAAGCAGCTTCGTAATCATCATTGTCTTCATCTCGTCTTCGTCATCGTCTTCGTCCCCAAATCACCAAAATTGACGTCGGAATGAAACTTTCTTTGCACGCCAAAGATTTTTTCTCAATCTCTTTTCATTTTTTTCAATTTCATTTGAAGAGGGTTTTGAAAGAACGAGTCTAGAAACAAGACTCCGTCAAAATGACGAAATCTTTCACTGGTTTGATTAAATTCATTGGTCCATTACTCTCACGACACTGAATACGACAGTTCTCTCTTGTTTGGAAGTTAGAATCGACACACCACGATGGTAGTTAAATCCGACCTAATGCAAACTGCACGACGGTGGTTAATAATCGTCATGGTGTGACAATTAATACGTTAGAAACAAGATAAAATCATCATCTCATGGGAGAAAGAACTTTGCCATTTTTCCTATATCACCTCTCAGTAAGATGACGGTTGTCTTTTGTTTTGGATGTTTTAATGTGTAATCCATGTCGGTTTTTAGACTTAATAACCGACGTGATGTATCAATTAATACGACATGAACGAGATAAAACCGTTGTCCTATTGTCATACCATGGTGGGAGTAGGGATGGCAATGGGTCGAATCGGGGGTGGGTATGCCATTCCCATCCCCATCCCCATTAAGTTTTTTCCCCCATCCCCACCTTCATACCCACAATATTCATATTGGGAATTCCCCATCCCCACCTTCGTTGGGGAATGGGTTCCCCGACCCGCCCCATTATAGAAGAAAAAACCAATATATAACTACTTTGTTGAAAAATAAATAATACTAAGGCAAGATATAATATATATTTATAAGACAATATCAGAATGTTTATATATGTACTGGAAGTTAACTAAATAAATAAGTAGTGTGGCTTAAGATTTGTATAAATTATATAAGTACATAATATAATAATATAAAATTTAGTCGGTACAATTACTTTAATAGCATATTTATATATATTATAATATACCTCATCACAAAATTAATATATATATATTCTAAACGGGGAGGGTTCGGGTTGGGGATTAAAATACCATCCCCGCCCCTCCCCAAACACCATACCCAAAAAATTCCCCGTACCCATCCCCATACCCATTTTTTGTCCTTCATACCCAACTCATTAGGGTCGAATCCCCACGAAGACCCTTACCCGCGGGGAAAATTGCCATCCCTAGGTGGGAGAGAACTGTTTAATAAGACGACGGTGTTTTCTTGTTACCGTCGTGTTATTTTTTGTACAACGACAGTGTTGTTTTACAACCGTCGTCCAAAATTTAATATCACGGCCGTCTTTTTTCCGACGTCTTTTATTTATCATTACGTCGATCTGTTTAATTAACTGTCGTTGTTTCTCTTGCAGTTTAATGAAAAATGGTTTCGAAATCTCAAAGAAAGGAGGCTCAAGTGTCAAAAGGTCCTAGCAAGGACCTAGTTACAGTTTCAAAGGCTCAAATGGATGAAGCCAAATCAGTTCAAAGCAAACCCGCGAAGAGGATGAGATTTACTTCAACATCTGAGAAAGACCCAAGCTCAGCCACATTTGTTGAGGAGCCAAAATCGACTCGCGGTATCAACATAATGAGTCGTGTTGTGAAGAGGAAAATTCAGAAGATTAAGCCTGTGGTTGAGTTCAATAAAAGGGGCAGACCACATGGCAAGGCTATTGTTGAGATGCAGTCTTACAGTGGTGTTTTGGCACGCACTAGAGTTCCTCTTGTGGACAAGAAATGGACTCAATTGCCCAAGGACCTGAAGGAGCAGATTTGGGAAGCTGTTCAAATGGCTTATGTTGTTGGGGAAGGGTGCAAGAAGATGGTGATGTCGTCTGCCGCCAAAAAATGGAAGGATTTCAAGTCTACCTTAACTAGGAAGTTTATCCCTCCATTCGCAAATGACAAATAGAAGTTAAAAGAACCCCCTTAGCTTTATAAGTTCATAGAGAAATTGCAATGGGATGCCTTTGTAGCTTCAAGGTTATCCCCAGATTTTGAGGCTGTGCATTCTGGGCAGAAACAGAGAAGGGAAAAATGCAAGTACAACCATAGGTTGTCTAGAAAAGGGTATGTTGGTTTGGAGGACCAATTGGAAGAAACCATGCTCTGTGAAGAAATCGATCGATCTCTGCTATGGAAGAAGGCAAGAGAAGATAAAAAGGGAAACATCCCTGATCCAAAGGTTGCAGAGAAGGCAAAATTAATCGTAAGTCTCACTAACTCTGTTCTAAATTTGAAAAACAGAGTGTTTTATTTTCGTATAGACATCGCATGTTTAAACAACTGTCGTTAGAACTTAAACACCACGACGGTTTCTATTTACCGCCGTTTCAAAGATAATAGCACGTCGGTTTTTGCATGAATTAGACGTCCAGATTGAATTACTATGAAAGCTTATATTCCTAAGACGGCCGTCTTTTTTTAAATTTTTAGAACTACCTTCATTTACTCACGCACACACTCTCCCTCTCTCTATCTATTTCTCTGAAATTTGTGGTGCACAATTTCTGGAAAAGAACGCATATTTCTATTAAGTTTTTTCACTTCTGCGTTACAATGACGGTAATTTTATGTCATATAGACGTTAGAATGCGTATACAATGACGGTAATTTTATGTCGCCGTTTGAAATTATGTACTACGTCAGTTGTTTCAACAGTTCGTCGTCTTAATTGAAATACTACGACGGTACAGGTTTTTGATTTATGGTCTATTTATCTGTTTTATAACTTTTGAATATACGACGGATTTTTTCTATCGACGTTGGAATTGTTACACAACAATAGTATTTTACTACTGACATGTGAAATCAATACTACGTCAGTTTTTTAAAAAAACCATCGTTGTCACTGAAATATTACGTCGGTTGATTTATCTATTTTACAATATGTTCAATGTCTAACATTCTCTCTCTCTCTCTCTCTCTCTCTCTCTCTCTTTTAGGATGATTTGCAAAAACAAGTCTCCAAGGGCACTCTGACTGTCTCCGGGAGCAATGATATTTTGATTTTGGCTTTGGGAACCCCCGAGCATGGTGGGAGAGTCAAAGGTGTTGGAGCTGGCGTTTCCCCAACTCAATTCTTCAATTTGCCGAGACAGCAAAGAGTAAAATTTGCTGACAAATTGAAGGAAAGTCTTATAGAGACAGTCAGGGAAGAGACATTGAGGATGGAGGCTAGGGCAAGGGAAAGTGTTTTGGAAGCAATCAGAGCAGAGAGGGATATTATGTTGACACAATTCCGTCAACTAGTTCCTAATTTTGATCTCAACATGCTCAAAACACCAATTTCCCCAATTCCTTTACAGGCTCAAGAACAAAGCCCAAAAAATCCAATGTCTGACAAGGCAAGCTGCTCAGGAGCCACTAATGTCAGACTCTTAGTTTTGGGGGAAGAAGATCCAAAGCTTGATGTTGATACTACTGAAAAATAGCAAGATGAAACGGTAAAATCTCTGATATTTTCTTTTTCTGCTTTTTAAATTTTATATAGACGTTGCTCTTTTAAATATCCGACGTTACAATTTCCAAACAACAACGATATATCTTTACCGACGTCTGAAAACCATAATACGTTTGTTTCTTCCAAGAACCGTCGTTGTGAGTGAAATACCACGACGCTTTTACTTGTTTTGCATTTTATTTATGCCTTGAAAATAACGACGGTCTTTTTTTGCCGTCGTCTCATTCTTTTATAAACCGTCGTCTTTTTCATTAAAGCATTCATTGCATTTTAATTAGACGACCTTTCTATAGTGTAGCGACGTTAGAAAATTTACACAACGACGGTTATGTCTTTACCGTCGTCTATAACCTTTACTCCGTCAGTATGTTCTAGAAACCGTCGTTTATATTATATAACACGTCGGTTTGGTTGGTTTAGTTAGAGTCGTTTATTTTACTTGATATAGAAACTAACTTATATATCTTTATTTATTTCTTATGACATGATCTCTCAAAGCTAGACATGCCACCTCCTCTGTTAGCCCTATGCCAATTTGTCCAGACAAAGTTGAAGCCTGCTAACCAGACTGTGAGTGTTCACATTCCAGAGGAAGTGTTTGGCACTGAGCATGATACCTTCATCTTGTGTGAAGATATTTTACAGTTTGTGTCCATGGTTGAGATTGGAGCCACAGTGATTGCAGTATACATGAGGTAATTCTAGAAATCCTATATTTTGTTTTACATTTATCTTTCTTTTAAATTAAAATCTCATTGAATTGAATTTCATATATTTAGGTACCTATTTGACTATTTAAAATGGCAAATATGGTAAACCTTGTTGGCCTCGTCGACCCTGGACAAGTCAGCGCTCAATCTGGATCTCTATCTTACCGAACAAAACAACTATAAGACCGCCTGAAAAATGCAAATGGGGATCAATTTTTCTTGGTGCCTTATAATCCAAGGTTAGTCCCCTTAACTATTTAAAGTATTTTCCTTGTAATATTTTTCTTTGTACTATTTAACCTATATGGATCATTATGTGTAAGGGTCATTGGGTGTTGTTAATTGTGAGACCAGCTAAGGAGACTGTCTATTACATGAATTCACTGCCAAACCGCTCTGTTGACAACAACGGTAATTTATTATCGACGTTTGAAAGAATTTATTACGTCAGTATTTTCTTGAAATTGTCGTCTTAATTGAACTACCACGTCGTTTGGGTTTTTATTTAAGGATGTTTTAATTTTTTCAGTTCAATTTTTTGTTATATGACGTTTTTCCTCGTTACCGACATTAGAATGTTACACAACGATGGTAGTTTCATACCGCCGTTTGAAATTAAATACCACGTCATTTTGTTTAAAAATCCGTCGTCTACACTGATTTACCACGACAGTTATTATTTTTTAATTTAGATTTTTCGTTTTGTCATTAACACTCTTTGTTTTCTTGAAACAAGTCAATGAAAATGTTTAACTCTCATGTAAGCAAACATTCATCACGTAAAGCAGCCATATGGAAAATTCTACAAGGCACTCCTCAACAACCAACATATGTAGAGTGTGGCTATTACGTGATGCAATTCATGTGAAATATAATTCATGATCCAAACCTAGCTTTTTGGAAGAAGGTAAAAGGCAAAATTTAAGATATAATTTATTTATTTTACTACGTCAACTTTTTCTTTAAAACCGTTGTTTGTATCTTTATAACACGTCGGTTTTTTCGTTTATTTTGCAGTTTGACAAGAAAAAAGAACTAGTTTAGTATAAACAAGAACATATTGACGAAGTTAGGCTGGAATGGGCAGAATTCGTTAACAAGTAATTACAAAATCATAAGTGATGTAATTTATTTTAACAATGTTTAGGTTTATTTTAATTTAAAAAAATCATAAGTGATGTAATGTATCTTTATGTACATAAATATTTTCTTGTAATCAATCGAACAATCATAAAAAAATTATTATTTTTTTGAAATTTTTTTAGTTTAGGATATTTATGTCTTTAAATGAATTCAAACGACAGTAATTCATAACAACTTAATTTAATTCCCAAAAACTGACGTCTCATTCTCATTTACACGTCTCATATGTGTATACAATTGTCGTCTTATTATAACGGGAAATATAACATCAACGACAATTCTTAAAATATTGTACCAATATACTACTTCCGTTAGTACAAACATATCGACGTCTTGAAGACATACAACGGCGGTTAGTTTACAAGATTTGATGTTGTATATATAAACAACGGCAGTAACGACTTTAGAAAACACGTTGTAAATACAACCCACGTCAGTTATTCAAAACAAGAATGTGGTAACGTAATAACCCACGTCGGTGATTCAAAACAAGATGACGTGGTAACTTAATAACGTCGTTTTGTGTTCTTTTCGACGTCTAAAATAATCTAGGATGACGTTTTGTGTTGTTTAACGTCGTTGTAAAGGGATCCAACGTCAGTTATGTCATTTGTCATTTCATTTTAATATGACTTTTATATTTTATTTAATTCCTAATATTCATAATAAATTCAAAACTAATTCCAAAAAATAAACTGATAACTACCATGCACTCATTGAAATATTGTCTCTCCCCTAAAGCTTTAAAAAATTTAATTTTACAAATATTTTTTTATTGTATTTAATTACTAATATTCATAATATATTAAAAAATATATATCTGAAAAATAAACCGACAAATTCTGTGCACTCATTAAGACAATATCTTGCCCGTAAAGGCCTGAAAAATGTAATTTTAGTTTTCAAAATTACAATTGATAACAAAAGTAAAAAAAATTTAGAGACAAAGCACGATAGTCCTTATACTTTTCATAACATAACCCTAAGGTTTATGTGATCCATTGGTGGCCATAAATTCAAAATTATTAAATCCAGATTTTAGCCTACTATTATAGAAGGCATTGTTGTAAGGAGTTCGTAGCAATTTTCGGTTCATTTTTCTCATACTTGTGTATTTTTTTATAATTATTGTAAAATTTAGGGTTTAGGGTTTATTGAAACGACGCCGGTTTTCTCTTGCTGTTTTTGGTCAATTACGCGCGTTCAAATCCTAGGAAACCCAAACCCCATCTAATTATTTAATATTTAAGATGTCGGTTTCTTAAGGGGTGACGAAAAAATAATTTACTACGACGTTCCCTTTATTTGTCGACGTAGTTTCATTTTACAACGTCGTTTGTGTACGTAAACCGTCGTCGTAAGTGAATATTAAACGTCGATAGCTATGTATTTACCGTTGTCTTTGAAAAACGCGGTCCTTTGAAATTTTTGATCGCGATCTAAAATTTTTGGAATTTCCCTTTAACCCTAAAATATTTCGTTCTCTCTCTTCAACATAAATTTGTCTTAAAGTTTTCGCTCTCTCTCAAAGCATTGGGTATATTCTCCGAGCTCTCTCTCAAGCATTTGTTATATTCTCTCAGCTCTCTCAATATCCATGAAAGTACAAACCCTAATCTCTTTATTTAATGATATTGCACGGCTTCTTAAATCCATAAATGTTTTCGTTGGTTCTGGTAGCTATGGGTTCTTAATTGGGAGCTATAAATGGGTTCTTTTATGTTTTGGTATTTGCATTCTTGTAATAATTACTCTCTGTTTGGGTTCTTTTATATTTGTTTGGCCATGGGTTCTTGGAAAAGGAATTGAGATGGGAGATTTAGACTGTGGTTTTTGTAAACCATGACGACAATTGATGGATCAAACCGTCGTCTGAATTTTTATTATACGTTTGTTGTTCATTTACTCCCGTCGTCTGAATTTTAGTTTGCATTTGGTAACCTAAAGATGACTGTTTCTCCATTAACCATCGTCTTTAGGCTACCAGAACCCAATACTTTGTTCTTCAAAAAGCAATACAAATTTTTGGGTTTGGGTAGCTTAATGACAACGGTAACTAGAGATGTCGTCGTCTGAATTTCTATTACACGACGATTATTTTTGTAAAAACCGTCGTCTGATTCTTGTTTTATTTTTTATTTTCAATTTATTCTCTACTATTTGAATATAGTAGTGTTTCATTGTTGGTCTTTTCACTTTATTATATATATGATTTTATAGTGTGTGTGATGGATAAGTCATGGATGCATGCGGATAGAAGATCAAAGGCATATGAGTTAGGGGTGGAAGGATTTTTGAATTTTGCGTCAGAAAATCTTGGAAATACAACTCATATTCGTTGTCCATGTGTTAAATGTGGGAATCTTCGATTGTTTAATTATAAGGGAACACTTATATTTTAATGGAATTGACCAAAGCTATAAGATTTGGACATGGCACGAAGAACCTTGGGAATGGACTACTAATGCTAGTAGAAATGTGGAAGAAAATGAGCAAAGTAGGTTTAGTTTTGTTTATGAAGAATTAAGGATGGATGATAATGATTTAGGCAATATTGGATCTGATCCTTATGAGTTTGCCTATGTGATTGGGGATGGAGATCAACCCTTGTACCCTGGTTGCAATAAGTACATGAAGTTTCGGCTTTGGTGAAGTTATATAATTTGAAAGCAAAATATGGGATGAGTGATGTTTGTTTTACAGAATTATTGATACTTCAAGGAGATTTGCTTCTAGAAGGAAATACACTACCTTCCTCTATGTACGAGGCAAAAAAGACTTTGTCTGCTTTAGGCATGAGTTATGAGAAAATCCACGCATGTCCCAATGACTGCATTTTATATTGGAAGGAGTATGAAGATTCAACTAATTGTCCTACTTGTGGTATCTCAAGGTGGAAGGAAAACAAAGATTCAATCTCGAAAGAGGGTGTGCCAGCGAAGGTGGTGTGGTATTTTCCTCCAATTCCAAGGTTTAAAATGATGTTTCAATTGCATAAGACAGCTAAGAGTTTGACTTGGCATGCTGCAAGAAAATCAGTTGACGGTCAAATGTCTCATCCAGCGGATTCCCCGTCTTGGAAACTTGTTGATGATAAATGGCCCGAGTTTGGTAAAGAGCCAAGAAACTTGAGATTGGCTCTCTCATATGATGGATTCAATCCCCACAGTTCTTTAAGTAGTAGATACAGTTGTTGGCCAGTTATCTTAGTTACATATAATCTCCCACCATGGCTATGCATGAAATGGAAGTTCATGATGTTGACCTTACTGATTTTCGGTCCTAAACAGCCTGGAAATGATATAGACGTCTACTTAGAGCCTTTGATTGATGATTTAAAATCTCTGTGGGATGGGATTAGAGGAGTGTATGATGCACACATAGGAGAATATTTTACACTCATAGGTGTATTACTGTGGACAATTAATGATTTTCCTGCCTATGGGAATTATCTGGTTGTGTCGTTAAAGGATATAAAGCTTGTCCAATATGCGGCGATGATACACCTAGTCACAGGTTGAAAAATGGCCACAAAATTTGTTACATTGGGCATAGAAAATGGTTACCAATCAATCATCCATATAGGAGGCAACATACAGCTTTTAATGGGAAACCTGAATATGGCACGCCTCCCAAGCCATTAACCGGAGAAGAAGTGCTGCATATGGTTGAAGATATTAATTACAGATGGGGCTCGAAAAATGGGGGAAGTGTTGGTGAGAATGATGGTGACAAAGTTTGTAGGAAGAAGAAATCAAATTTCTTTGATCTTGAGTATTGGAAATACCTTCTTATGAGGCATATCCTAGATGTTATGCACATTGAGAAGAATGTTTGCAATAGTATCATTGGTACATTGCTGGAGATCCCTGGAAAAAATAAAGATGGGATTGCTGCTCGGTTAGATTTATTGAACATGGGGGTCAAAACTGATTTGCAACCCGAGTATGGAGAAAGATGTACTCGCTTGCCTCAACGGCCTTGGAATTTGTCAAGAGCAGATAAGAGAGTGTTGAGGCCCAAAAAATCCAGGGTTGAGCCCAAATAAATTCCCGGCCCAGTGTGACACCTTGTTAAGAAGAAACCCGGTTCGGAGCATGCGAAATTCTTCATGCACGCTTACACGAGCCACGATTCACGTGCCATGCCAAATAAATATGCAATCTACCACGCTATAGCCTATAAAATGCACTAGCTCTACAAGCCCATGCTAATTATCCTTTCAAGCATCATATCCCTTTTAAAAGCGACAAAATTCAAGCACGCCAAGCGACATGCCATGCCAAGCGAAAATCATTATTATTACACCTAGCCACGCTACAAGCTTAAGTGGGCCCAAGCCACGCAAATGCCCGGGGCTTGCTTGAGTGGGTTGTGGTATGGATGGTAACGAGCTTTCATGAGGCCCATTGATGAGCCGAGAAATGGAAGTTTTGGGCCGCTTGGGAGCCCTAAAACTCAAGCCCATTTCTTGAGCCCAAATATGTGGGCAAGCATAAAAGAGAGAGAGAAGGGAGCCAATACATTCCAACCAAACAGAAGTTGAAGAAAGTGCAATGGGTTATGAGCTGCAAATCACTCTATGATTAGTTGGGTTATGTACCGCAGGCAAGTAAAGCAGCAGCTGTGGCTCTGTTAAATATCTCTGCAAAGCATGGCATCCTAGTACAATACATGCCAAATACATGCCAACATAAGCCACAAGTTTTCATGCTATTGCAAGTCATGCACACTCCTTGGCTCTTTCATACTTGGGGGGCTTGATTTGATTGGAGTATTCATCAATGTAAAATGGCTCGAAGCCTTACTACTGCTAAGTTGCTTTTGCACCTATCCTTTTGCTTTTAGCTTTTTCAAATTTCTTTCAAAAATGAACTCCTTATGTATTTTCACCTTATGCTTTCACAACTTTTGTAGAATGCACCACCATTATGGCATGCCAAGGTGTAAGATGATATTTGCAATGAGAATGGAGTATTTTGGAAAAAGAAAAAAGCCTGTAGAATTCTTTCCTTGCTTTTACCTTCTTCCGTTTTGCAAAACATGTTCTTTGAAAAAAAAAATAGACAAGCAAACTTTCATTTAAAAAACTAAGCCTCTCAGCAGTAACTATACCAAGCAAAGCCACTTAGATGGGATCCCAAGGTGTTAACAAGCACCATGCACAAGCAATATCATGTGTCAATCTTGAAGAAAAAAAAAAGTGAGGTCATGCTATCAAGGAAAATCATTCCAGTCCTGGCAATATTTGAAGAGAGTGTATGTGTTGGGGTACCGTGAAAGAAAAATCATATCACATAAGGAGGGCCTTGTAAACAGAGGCAATGGGGCAAACACTTTTGTGATCCTGTAAAAAATTGGCAGTATGTACCTTGCACCTACCACAATCCAATCTGTTAAGCAATTCATACATTTCAAACAAGCGAAGTGTATAGAACAAGCTAGAAATCATTATCTCAATGCATTCCAAAACCCAACAAGTCACGCATTTTCATCCTTTCCAACCAAACAAAGTTTACAAAATAAGCTGAAACTTATTATCTCAATACATTCCAAATCCGGACAGTTCATGCATAACCATACCACGTTTCAAGGTTCCAACAACACGAGCTTTAGACTATCCAAAAGAAATACAATCCCAGCAAAACAAATTGGTAGGTGCTCATGCTCAAGCTTTGATGATGATCTAGCACATGGAGAGACTGAGGCAATTATTGAAACATTGTAGATGAACAAGAGGGCTTCTCTTTAATTGCCTCCTACTTCTTGCAAGCAAGCGTAAAACTTTCCAATGATGACTTGGGGGCTCCTACCAAGTGCAAGCCGCAGGGGGGCTTCATCCTAATTCATCAAATCCATGCCAAGCAAATGGATTTTCTCTTTTATTTGCGTTGGCCCAAGCAAACCATCAAACAATAATCTGCATACCTAGCCATTTTGAAAGGAGTCAATTTTTCGAGTCGTTATACTAGTTTCCACAACCAAACTCAAGCTTTTGTCCCCAAAACATACTCATAATAGCAGCCAGAGACAATACTCGAGCTGCTGTAAAGGGTACAACCCATGCTACTGTAGTTGTTACAACCCCAGGCTGCTGTAACTGTTACACCCCAACAACTATAGCTAGCACCGAAGTTGTTATGCAAGCAATTTTAGAAGGGTACATTACTAAATCTGGCTTTAATGCCTCCATCACTTGCTAAGCCTCATCATCAAAGCATTACTATCCAAGTTGGCATGCTTTCACTACAAAAGAGCTTAAGGAGGTTCTGCAATAAAGTTCTTGTGGGGGGACTCTGTACACTAGCAATATCCACCCACTGGGGCTCATGTAATAAAGAGAAAATTGAAGCTTCAATTGTGAAGGTATCCAACTACGGAATTATGAAGAAAACAAGCATCCAAGCCCTTGCGCGAATTAGAGTTGTTGAGCAAGCAAGAGCGTGCATAACTTCTTCCAGCGCCATAGACACTCATTTGACAACCATAAGATGCCCATGTTTGTCACTGCCATATCAAGAAGTGCCATACCAGTAAAGCATGCCACATGACATTGAGCCCAAGTTATGGAAAAGCAAGGAGCAATTTCAATAGCTCTCAAGACATGAAAGGAGGATACAACTTCATACCATGCCGCTAGAGGTTGCTGAAGATTTTTTCGGTTTACTTTGGGCCTCTGCAAATTTCATGCTAACTCCATCCAAGCATCGTAAAGCCTCAAGCATCAAGCTACAATAGACATGCTAGCCAAGTTACTTCATGCAAAGTGAAGCAAAATTTAAGAAAAGAAAGAAAACCAAGCAACAAGTGACAAGCTAACAGGCCACGAGCTCATTGCGAAACCTATCTACTTAACTCTCTGCATCAATACAAGCACTTCATCCAGCTACAAAAAGACAAGTATCATGCCTTGCAAAAAAGAGACTTGACAAATCAAACAAACCATGCTTCAAGCACTAACAACGTGCTATTTTCCTCATCTTGTTGTGGGTCTTCTTTATTTCCAAAGTATAAACAAAACCAAATTCCCTATGTCCTTTGCTAAACCAGCAAACCTGAAATTAAGCCAAGAATCAAACTTCAACGGCCGAAAAACACAAAACACTTTTGTTCAAACTTCCTATCCAGCCTTCCATATTTTAGCCCATCTTGTGCAGTAGGAAAAGTTACATCATGCCAAGCAGACTCGCTAACCCAAGCCACATGCCAAGAAAATTACAATATGTTGGGAAAGCAATCCAAGAATTATCAAGATCATTCAAATAGGTCCAAGCCATAATAAAATGTTTCAAGCCATTTGGACATATGCCTAAACCCATGCCAAATCATTGCAGTTAAAACACTTAAGCAAGGCTACCATGCAAGGAACTGAAAAGAAGAACCATGAAACTCCAATTTCCTTCTTCATGGAGCTCCCTGCAAACGAAAGAGGAAGAGGGAGCGACGCTTACCACAGCTCTCTCTCACGTTTCTCTTCCAGCAGCTCCCAAAAGAAAAAGAAAACGAAAAAAAGGGGGGTTACAACTCAAGCCCAAGTGCAGTCAACTGTGCTAAAGATCGATACACCATGCAGTTTCAAAAGGAAAAGCTACTACGCACCGAGCTAGCCAGCCCCTCCACAACAAAGAAATGCGACTTGCAAGGCGAAATAAAGACAGGTGTTAGAGAAAGATGGTGCTAGAAGACATAGCCTTGCTAAAAAATAAAAATTATGCATATTCACGGTGCAAAGAAGGAGAATTGGGTACCTCAACTAGATCACAGCGCATGACTAAAACAGAATAGAAGAAGCACGGAGAGATGATCCTTTCGATGTTTCCACCACGCACCAAGCGCCATTATCAGTAGCTCATTTGTTAAGGAGAAGGTCTCGTAGCTTACGGCACTGGCTCTCCAATTCGTGTTCCTTAAGGCTCAATGCATTAACAACAGCTCTTGCTTCAGGGGATTGGGCATACATATTTATGCTACAAGCAACTTGTACTCTGAAAACAGCGTATGCTACAACTTCTTCCAAGTATCAAGCAGGAAGTCCACGGGAGGTCTTAATAAGACACATGCTCAAACCCTTTTAGCACACGGCTGTAAGGTCGAAAACCATGTTTCCTTTGCAACCTTCAATCACTTGCAAAACATCTTCGGTAGTTGGGTCTGCCCACTCATAGTCGAACCACTCTGGCCAGCCCTTAGTGATGCTGAAGGGTATTGAAAAAAAAAATTCAAGAGGCTGCCGGAAACATGCATTTCTTCTATACAGCACCTGGAAATGAGAGTAGCATCCAAAGCTTACCCAGTGCCTATGATCAAGTCTTGGCAAGTGTTTCTAAGCGAAGATGGTAGTCGTCTTTTCTTCAACCCATCGTGCAAGGGGAAATAGGCCAACACTCATCACAGAGGTCATTATGACTTATTACATGAATCCCTGCAAGAATTGCCAACAAAGAATATGCTGAAAAAGGGCAAAGCATAAAGCTAGCTCTCTGTGTTAAAGCCAAGCAATCTTCACACTAGCATGCAAGCCATATGAACTTTACAGGCCAAGCAAAGCAAGCTATCTCATGCCAAGCGAAATGCGTAAACAAAAAAATATTTTCGAAGCATCATGCAATCTATTACTCGAGCTTATGACAAGCAAATTTCCCAATCAATCATTCCAGCAGACCTTTTTTCACAAAGCAAGTGCTACAAACTGAACACTATTTACCTCATAGTAACTTTTTTCACAAAAACAAAAAAACAAAAAACCTATGAGTTACACAGCATCCTTGCAGACCCATCATACACATGTTTATTTCTATCCCTATAAAGGCCAAAAAATAAACAGTTATCCATGACCAAGCTCTAAACTCATAAAAAAGAAACCAGTGGTGCTTTCCTCAAGCTTTCAACAGCCTATGATCTTATGTACTAATCATGTGGTTACAAGCATGCACTCGTGATGCATATAGTTCAACAACAATCAAAAAAACGTAGCACACGCGAAATATGCGCCAAGCACGACAAGCCAAGCTCATGCCAAAGGGAACGGTTAAGTAAATGTCCAAGCAGCATGCAATTTATTACTCAAGCTTTTGGCAAGCAAAATTCTCAAGCAATTCCCATGGCAAGCAAAATTCTCTCTCAAAAATGCAAAAAATTCAAGCATTGCAAAACATGCATTCTGTCAATTTCTATTTCCCACAACATAAACGAAGGTCCAAGGTTAATCAAGCATGTGTTCACAAGAAAGATGAGTCTAGGCCAAGCACCAGTCTATGTCTATTCCTATAAAGCCAAAAGAAAGACTCACGATTCCAGCAAAGGAGCAGAACTATTTACCGAGAAATCAAGATAGAAATCCAAATTGCCGAGTTGTGAAATTGGTACACTCAAAGCTTCCAGCAGAAGGGAATACGATGCAGGCTTCCGACACCTTCCCCTGCCTGTGCCAGAGACGTATACACTTGCATAAAAAGAGCGCATTGTGCAAAGTTCAGCTTTTTCACCAGCTCAAAAAGGGCCAACACATGATAAAAATGGGGAAGAAAAATGGAAAAAAGAAAAGGATGCAATCCATACCAACGATTTCTTCTCACAAAGTTTGCACTTTCCTAGCAGCTTGCAAAAAGAAATAAATCAAAAAGGGGGGAGAACCCCAAAAACTGAGGCAAACCCTTCCTTGCTAACGATTACTCCAACAAAAGATGGATGGGCCAAAAGGAGTGGGTGCTTGGCTGCCAAAACAAAGAGCAAAACCCATGGGCATGAAGAACCCAACAAGCCCCTCAATAGATTCAAGAAATTGCAAAAAGGAAAGGGCATACCTTGTTAATCACCTCAAAGGACGGCCTCAGATGCACCAAGAAAGAAGGAATTGGGATTTTTGGAAGAAAAGTCTGCACAGAGACAATCTCTTCCAACAACGGCAAGTGGGTTTCTTCATGCGGGGGATAACGGAGTCGGGTTTGGCTTGAGCTCCCTTCCAACGACTGTAGAAGGGCGGCTCTCCTCGATCTCACTCTCTCTCTCTCGCTCTGAGTTCGTTGGAGAAAGGAAAAGAAAAGAAGAAGAAAGTGGAAGAGAGAGGGATTTACTACTCTGGTGCGCGTAAAGAGGAGGGAGAAGAAGGAAGAAATAATAAATGAAAAAGAAGGAGGAAGTTGGTATCTGGGAAACCACAAATAATGGATGGAGCTTATGAATTTGATTTTTGGATCAAGTTTAATTATTCGGCCCATTCCAGCACCTATCCATGGCCCTAATAATTAAGGGGGCCAATGCTGAGGCCCAAATAAATTCCCGGCCCAATGCGACACCTTGTTAAGAAGAAACCCGGTTTGGAGCATGCGAAATTCTTCATGCACGCTTACACGAGCCACGATTCACGTGCCATGCCAAATAAATATGCAATCTACCACGCTATAGCCTATAAAATGCACTAGCTCTACAAGCCCATGCTAATTATCCTTTCAAGCATCATATCCCTTTTAAAAGCGACAAAATTCAAGCACGCCAAGCGACATGCCATGCCAAGCGAAAATCATTATTATTACACCTAGCCACGCTACAAGCTTAAGTGGGCCCAAGCCACTCAAATGCCAGACCCAGAGAGCAACTCAATCGGCTATAAAAGGGAGTGTCTTCTACCCATTAAAAACAACTCAATCGAAGGCAAGCAAACCAGACCCAGAGAGCAAGCATCATCTCTCACCTCTGGAACCCTTCAATTTCGAGCCATATTCCTCCATCGCCTCCAATTTTCTCTTCTGGCAAGCTATTCTAGATCTTGACAGACTTTTTGTCAAGCTGCTGGAAATTACTCAAACCACCCATCATTCCTTCCCATCTCTCTCCCCCCTTAGCCAACCTTCTTAGAATCACTTCCCTTTCCTTAGAACCCCTGTTTCTCATAGGAACTCACAGCTCTCTCTCTGTTTATGCTAAACTCATGACGGTTTTGCTCCCATGCCACAAGCTTCTCATGCCAAGCTAAGAATCTACCTGTAAACAAACGTAGTTTTTGTTGGTGAAGGTAACCGAGTTGTTTCCTAAGGCTTCACTGTCCTTTCGAAGCATTCTTGGGGCTTGATCTTTGAACTCAGACACAGGGGGTAATTTCACCCATTTTCGCTCCTTACGACAGCCCAGCCCATTCGTCAGGCTACTGGAACAAAAAGACCCCCTACATAAATTGGCGACTCTGCTGGGGATTAGGCCATTATCTTCACTGATGCCTCCAAAGAAGAAAACTAGAAGCAATAAACCAGAGAAAATAAAGAGATAAGAACATTCCCTCTTTCTTCTTTTTTTTCCTTTTGTTGGCTATCTACTTTGTAGAGCAAACATAATACAGATTACTCACATGCTCCCTTTATTTGTGTCTTAGATCTCCATTCTCAAGCAAAACAAGATCTTGTAAGAGGGCTGAGGGCTTTAGCAAATCCATTATTCATGCCATTGAGCAAGCTACACATGCAAACCCCAAAATACTTGGGGGCTTCGTGGCAAGCAAATGTTTTTTCAGAAAAAGAAAGAGCCAAACACAAGCCAAGCATCTGATAAAGAGAAGCCATCTTCTCTGGCCAACAGAGGAGACTTGGCTAACTCTAGAACAATATAGCCATATCGTGCACAAAACTACGCATGCTCTTCAACTCAAAATTGAACAAGTCCTCTCCGGGAACACTGCTTGCATTGTCTCTGTCTTTTGCACTGCCCGCAGGATGCTCCAACTCTCTATGCCAATGTCGGCTCCACAATCCACATGCTCTCTGTTGGAGGCCAACAAAAAAGATAAGAAAAGTCATTTTTTCCTAGCTTTTTAGATTTCACAATAAAATATATATTATCATGCCATATGTCATTACATTAATACTTGCAAAAACAGCACGAGCATGTCATATATTCAAATGTAAACATGTGCTAATAAATTTCCTTCCTGATATATATATATATATATATCATGTTTTAGGCCAATACCAACATAGTGAAGTTGGACTATTCAGCTTCGAAGCGAACTTAATGAAGAAGAGAATAATGGTGTATCAAAAAATTTGAGGTGGCTAGCAGCTGGTCCAAGCAGGGCAGTGCCATCATATAGGAGCTATCTTATTAATGGTGTTAAATTTAACACCAAGGCAAAAAATGATGTGCGAACTATACAAAATAGTGGAGTTTATTTACTTACACATACTATGCAAGTTGCTAGTGCCAAGGATAAAAACCCTATTGTCTCCAATATGGGTTTTTATGGGGTTATTCAAGAAATTTGGGACCTTGACTACCAAAAGTTTAGAATCCCAGTCTTGAGGTATGATTGGATAGATAACACTTTGGGCCTTATAGTCGACGAACTTGGATTTACCCTTGTTGATTTGAGTAAAATTGGACATAGGAATGACCAATTTGTTATGACTTCTCAAGTCAAACAAGTATTTTATGTTGACGCCCCAATGCATCATGGTTGGTTGGTTGGTTGGTTGGTAGTGTTATTAATGCCTAATAGATAATATAATGATGTTATTGGTGATGATGTGCTAGGTGATATTAGAATTGAGTGTGAGCCATTTACTAGAGGGATACCAAATGTTGACACATTTGATGACCTAGTGGGTGAGTTTGGGAGTGAGAATATTAGAGATGGGTGTGAAGATATTGTTTGTGCCTAATAAATCTCGGCCATAAACTGGCCGAAGGGACCTTTCTCGGCCCTAGCACCTGTTCATGAACAAAAACATGGCGTTCCATCAGGCGTTTTGTCTTCCTAAAAGACAAAGGAAAAGCTGCGAAGGCATAGTCATCTCGGCCTCGACCGCAGCATTATTGGCCGAGGCCGAAGGACAAAAGAGACACGGCCGAACATATTATAGTCAAATCGCCACGTGGCAGCAGGGTCCCACGCTTCATTTAATGAAGTAACGCCTCTGACTAGCAAACCCACTAGCCGCAAAAAGGCATTTAATGCACAAGGGAAGAAGGGAAGTGACTAAAGCCAAGATTTGGTGATAAAAATCAGAGTGGTTAGGCGCAAATATTCTTACAAATATTCTTACAACTAAAGGTCAGATCACCAACCACCAGACCAGGGCATTAAATGCGTCCCCACGGCCAGAAGCGCAGAACCCACGATCAGGGCGGCCACCGAGATTTACCAGGATTTATGGGGTCACACCACCATGCTTCACGATCCCAAATGTCGATTGGACTACCCACTTGCTCTGATCAGGCTCCACCAGGCAGATTTTCAGCCTCAATTACTCATCCAAGAGCTCTTCCTATAAATACCAAGCTCAAACTACATTCAAAGGGTTCAAACACCAAACCAAAAGCCTCCCACTGAGCAAATTATATTTTACTGTAATGCACTTTCAATACCTTTACTTACTTTCCTAGGAGTAGTGATAGATTGTAAGGAAAATCCGTTCATCAATATATCATACGACCCTTGATTTTCAAGGCGCCGGAGCACCACCTTTGTTACTCTCTCATTCACCCCATATATCATACGACCGTCGCTCTCTGAGCAACGCGCCGGAGCACCGCCCAAAACCCACCATCAACACCACCACTAAACGGCCTTGTAGCTTAGGCCGTGAACCTGTAGAAGGACGTCACGTGTTAACGCACATCCCCTCGGCCCGGAGCACCAGGCCGTGAGATTTGCGCAGCCAACAGATATATGGATTGATTGATTGTTGTAATGTATGACATTAGTTATGCAGTTAATTGTATGACATTAATTAATAGCTCTGTATATCATTTTAATTATGATCACATTTTCATTATGTAGGTTTGGGCAGGACAAATCAAAAATTTAAAATACTGGATTAAAGGTGGGAAATATGACGGTCCAGTTAAAAAACTGGAAAAACAGACGTCTAAAATAAAACCAACGTCGTATTTTTACAAACATCATGGAAAGAAAATGCAAATGACCATAAAGAAATAAAAACCACCATCTGAAAATGAAAACACGTCGGTTTATTAAAAATTAAATCACAAGCGGGTGTAATAAACATCAACGACGGCCTGTAAAACAACGCACGACATATATTTCACTATAACACGACGTTGCAGTACTCCAACCGACGAATTTGTATAACACTACTTCCACGATTAAAATCTACTGTCGTCTAAAGAAGAAATAAAGGCATCTCTGTTCCATTAACTGCCTTGACAGATTTTATGCACGTCGGTTATTCTAAAACATCTGATGTCTCAGAGAATACATATGTCAAGGAGGGTAACACAAGCGACTTTTAAAACACCAACCACGTCAATATGTATTAGAAACTGCCGTGGTAGAGAATTACAACGTCATACAATTGAATCCTCGTGACGTAGTGAGATTTATATTGAGAGAAGATCAAGGGCTAGTTTTTAGGAATTGGTTTAATTTCCTAGACTTGTAATTGTGTCCTCGTTGTGTAGATTTAGGCCTAGTTTTTAGGCAAATTAACTTGGGCCACAAGACTTATCCAAATTGAGCAGATCAAGGGTTGACTATGTCTACAAGGTAATTTGCATTTGCATATAATATTAGGAAAACTATATTTTTGTGATTTAGTTTTATTAGGAATGAAATTCATAATAAAATCAATCAGCAAAATTGTTTTCCTCTTTTTCATGTTAAAACCAATTCTACTTTTTCCTCTTTTTGGAATGTGATTTCTCTTTATATAAAACAAAGCTTGAAGACCTTTGTTACTTACATTTGCAAAAACTGATTTGAGAGATTTATATTGAGAGAAGCAAAGGTGAGTTCATGAAAAATTAGAATGATAAAGCAACTTTGTGAAGCTTTTTATTTCTAGTTTGCATCTTCATATTTCATATTCCATATTGGAAGCTGTGTGCTGGCATGCTTGTTCGTGAGGATCATCGATACGAGAGAGTTCAAGTAAGGACTGAGTAAGGCAAGACAAAAGTATTGGATAGGTTCTTGTTTAGAGTTTATCTTCTTGAGTCTTGTAATAGTCCATTCTTAGTGGATTTCTAGAGGTTTTTCCCGATTGGGTTTTTTCCTCGTACCATTAGGTACAAAAATCCTTGTGTTAATTTACTTCTGCGGCAAGATTTTATTAGTAAGATATGGGATTTTAATACTTGTCCAATCATATTCCGGTTATCTATTTACTCTACCTGAGGCAAGATTTCCAACGTTGACGGGGATGAGTGAATATATTTTACACAATTCCTTATCCCCTAAATTCAGCTAAGAAGCTTCTTCAACCCATCCTTAACAATCAAGTTAAGGATATGACATGTGTGGGGGTCTTTTTGTTCCAGCAGCCTAACGAATGGGCTTGGGCTGCTGTGAGAAGAAAGCGAACAAAAAGATCCTCCTGAAGCCTGAGTTCAAGAACCAGACTCCCAAAAGAATTTTTAAAAGACTTGCTGAAGCCTTAGAAAAATACGTTCGGGTTCTTTTCACCAACACCCAGAAGAACGCATGAATTTCATTAATGACTCAGCGTGAGGAGCTTGTGGCATGGGAGCTGAGCTTTCACAGGTTTAGCAATTTGAGAGAGAGAGAGAGACCAAAGCATGAGTCTTTTGCAGAGAAACAGGTTTTAGAGTGGGAGAATTAGGATGGCTTCTACCTTAGAACAAAGGGAAACGTTGGGAGTAGAAGATGGGAAAATTCCAGTTCGCTTGACAAAGCTTGGTCTTGCTCTGGAATGGTGTGTGTTGCTGGGTAGAGGAAGCTCTGTTTTATAGGCGCTTGGAAATCCAATTTCGTCGATCTTCCATTCCCACTTTTCCCTTCCCTTTTTCCAATTGCCTCCTTTCTTGTGAAAAATCCTTGACAAGGGTGCCTGAATCAATGGCCTCTTATGGTTCCAAGGTTTTGTGCGGCTGAGCCTTCCCATGGAGGTGAGGCGCCACTTGCTTTTGCCTTTTATTTTTGAATTGGAGCTCACAGAGGAAAGGGGAGAATGGGCGAAGTCTTTTACCCAGTGGGTATTTCTGCTATGCTTATGGATTTCCTATGGTCCTTGCTATGACCCTTGGTTGACCACATGGGAGCTCTGGTATGGGTGGAGCTCGATGTTGGATTTTTCTAGGAGACGCTGGGCTGGGCTTCGTGCATAATTTTGAGGCTGCTGGTGTTTTCCCTTCCAGCGACCTGCACGCTTTCGTCCAACTGCTGGAAGTGTGTTATTTGTTTTTTGGGCTTTCTAACTATCGTGGATTTTCCTAAATACTACAGTAGCCTATGGGGTATCTTCCTAAGGCATTGGACCCTATTCTTCTCTCTCATGCTAACCCATGTACTTGGGCCCGGGGAATGGGCCTGAGTTTCAGTGCCCCCAAGTGGCATAAAACTTTCATTCCTCAGTCCCTCAATGGGCCCTGTGAGTGCTCGTACCCATCCATACCACAACCTTCTCAGCAAGCCCCGGGTGATTACGTGGCTTGGGCCCACTTGAGCTTGTAGCATGGCACGATGGCATCGCATGTTTATTCGTTGTGCTTGTGCTTGAGTCTAATTGTGCTACAATAAGCCGAGCTTGAATTAAATAGCACCGGATAGGTTCATGAGCGTGAACTTATATAGCCGTTGCGTTTTTGGCATGCTTGCTTGGCGTGATGCGTGACCCATGGCTCGTGTAGGTGTCCCGCAATTCCCCATTAGGCCTCGATCGGGTTTCTTCTGTGATTAATTATTTGTACCGGGCCGACAATAAGCTTGGGCCTAACCCCTGGATTTTTGGGCCTCAACAACATGCACACCTCAAGTGCAAATACTTCCTATCAAGCAAAAGGTTATTGAAATCCTTCATCCTATTTCCCACATATACAACTGCCCCATCATTTGCCGAAGCATTGTCAACCGTAATGCTAAACAATTTTTCAATCCCCAAGCATTCAAGCATGCACATAAAGTCTTGCCTATGTCAACACCCTTGTGACTAGTGATCTTTGTGAAATTGATGATCCTTTTATGCAAATTCCACTCACTATCCATGAAATGAGATGTGACTACCATGTAGTTGATGTTTGGGATCGAAGTCCAAGTATCAGTTGTGATACTTACCTTGTGATTACCTATCACACTCATTATCTTGGCCTTCTAAACTAAGAACAAATCCCGTACTCCAACATCTATCTTTTGCCTATTAGGGATCTTGAACTTAGGGTTTAACTCATACACAAAGTCCTTAAACTTGCCACCCTCAACATGCCTAAAAGGGATTTCATCCCTTATGACATACCTCACACATTTGGCTTCACACCTTTGTTGATTAAAGGTGTGGGGAACCAATTGAGCTTGACCACCCATGGTCACATTTGTCAAGATCAATTGAGTCTTATCTCCACTCTCAAAAAGAGGAGAGAGCTTGCACCTCATCTCTAGGTGATTTCTTATACCGGTTGTCCCATTTTTCCTAGAATCACTCGACATCTCTAATTTGCAATAGTTGCAAACTACAAGTACCCTTTCCATCCCATTATCATCTTTCTTGTGGACTTTCTTGCAGTGTTACCACACCACAGATTTTGGGGGTTTCCTCTTCCCTCCCACATTACTTGAATCTACTTGTGATTGGGTTTCGGTTTCTGTTTCTGTTTGGGATTGGGGTTTTGTTTGGGGTTGAATGGAAGGTGCACTTCCTGAGGCATTAGTGTTGGATTGGCTAGACTTCATCATATCCTGAAAACAAAAGACACCATAACCAAAAACAATCACTCACAACCTAACCAACCAGTAGACTACACACACAAAACACAATAAAAACCTAACCAACCAGCAGCTACAAAAACAGAAAAACACACCAACATATTTATAAAAACCTAACCAGCCAATAGCTACAAATTATATGCTTTCAAATTCAATTCCAACCAATAGCTACATGCGTTTAACTAATCCTAAACACAACAACAAAGAAAAACATAAACAAATGCTTTCAAATCCAAACAAAAACAAATGCATTCAATTTCAAATAAAGCTTCCATTGTGATTTTTATTTATACCTCAAATTAAGCTTCTAAACAAAAGCAACAACAGCTCACAACAACCGAAAAAGCCGCAACAACAACAGGTCTCTGTCCACAATTAACAAAAAAGGTAATTAAGAAAAACCCTAATACAAAACGCCCTAAAAACTCTAACATAAACCCTAATCATTGAAACCCCCAATTAACAGAAACCCCTAATCGAAAGCCCCAATTCATCCTAAACAAACCCTAAAGAAAACCCTAATTGATTTCATCTTAGACAAAGTAACAAACCCTATTCGACAGAAACCTAAAGAGAGAAGAGATAAGGGAGAAAGAGAGAGGAGAGAAGAAAGAAGAGTGAAAAAGAGAAAAAGAGAGACAGAGAGAAGAGAAGCTATTCTTTCTTACCGGATCCAAGGAGAGGAGAGAAGAGAACGAGAGGAGGCAAAGAACTCGTCGACAAGGAGGCGAAGATGTCGCCGGATAGGAGAAGAGGAGAGAACGAGATGAGGAGAGAGAGTTCGATGGGTATGGCAAAAATGAGATGAGATCGATGATTTCGAAGGGATTTCTTAAATTTTCAGGTGATTCAGTGCAGCCGGCTCTATTGTAAACCCATAGAACTCTCCATTACACCCAATAAAATGTTGACACGTGTAATTAAAATAATACTTAATAAATAATATATATCAGTTCGGTCGGTAACCAACGGTTTAGGGAAATTGAATATCGCTTATGTGTCCGAGACTCTTCGACTCGGTTCTGAACATCGAACCGCCGTTTACTTTCTGGTCAACGTGGTTTATCGCTCGGAAAATCGGTTAGGAACCGCCGGTTTTCAGTTTTTTAAGTAGAATCGCATAAGCCTAGATGGGTAAAAGTGTTAAATTACCCTTTAGTCCTTCTTTTTCTATCTCTTCTTATCCGCTGGAACTTATTCACTTTGATGTATGGAGTTCTTCAAATAAATCTATTTCTGGTTTTAATTATTATGTTTTATTTGTTGATGATTTTTCTCGTTATTCTTGGATTTTTCTAATGAAATTGAAATAAGAAGTTTTCTCTCACTTCGTCAAATTTAAGGCTTTGGTTGAAAATCTGTTTTCCACTACGATTAAGGCATTTCAATTCGATGGGGGTAGGGAATACACTAGTCATCAATTTAAGGATTTTTTTTTATCTCATCATGGCATTCATCATCTTCTTTCTTGTCCATATCATCCTAAGCAAAATGGTTTAGCCGAATGTAAGCATTGTCAAATTGTTGACACCGGGCTCACCCTTTTAGCCCATGCCTCTATGCCTCTTTCCTATTGGGAGGCCATGCACACCGTTGTTTATTTAATTAACCGTCTTCCTTCTAAGTTGCTTCAGCACAAATCACCCTATGAATTATTGTTTTACATCGTTTTTAAAAACTTTTGGGTGAGCATGTTTTCCTTATTTACGACCATATAACAATAATAAATTACAATTTCCGTCTTCCAAATGTGTGTTTTTTTGGTTATTGTTTGAACCATCAGGGTTATCAATACTTGGATCTTATTTCTAATAGTGTTTTTCTATCACATCATGTGTTATTTGATGAATTTTCTTTTCCGTTTAACAAGGCCCATGCTGCTCCTGCTCTAGACCATTCTCCGTCATCGGACCTGCCTATCATCCTCTCTGGCCCAAGTTTGTCTACCTACAGCCTATGCCTTCCAGCGTCATAGCCTCTGCCTAGTCCCTCTTCTCGAGCAACTGACCTTCCCGCCTCCATAGAAACTCATGCTTCCAGCCCCGTCCCGTCCATCTCTGCCATCTCCCATGCCACACCTTTTCTTGCACCCACCTCCCCCGCCGTGCCCACTGATCCCTCATGCCCTTCTCAATCGCTGGTTAGTCCCCCTGTGCCTTCAGCTTCTCGATTCTCTCAAACCTACACTAGGAACCTCAACCGTAAACTTTTCTTCTTGCCTCCTGCTCCTGTTTCATCTGGTACATCTTCTCCTCCTATTTCTGATATGTCTATGGTAAGTGACTCCCATGCTCATTCGATGGTTACTCATGCTCAAACCGGTATCTATAAACCCAACCCTAAATATGCTAATCATGTGTTGGTTTTATCTTCTACTAATGGTACTTTTGAGCCTACCTCTTTTTCACATGTCAATAAGCATCAGGAATGGCGTCTTCCTATGGCCGATGTGTTTAATGCCTTTCTTCGTGCGAGGACTTGGAATTTGGTCCCTCGTACTCCCACTATGAATATGCTGCCGAACAAGTGAGTTTCTCGTGTCAAGAGGAATTCTGATGACTCTATTCAGCATTACAAGGCTCGCTTAGTGGCCAATGGTTTTCATCAACAGCCGGGCTTAGACTATGGTGAAACTTTTAGTCCAATTATTAATCATTCTATTATTCGTCTTATCTTGGCTCTCTCTATGTAGTTTGGTTAGATCGTTCATCAATTGGATGTTCAAAATGCCTTTTTGCATGGTTACCTAGATGAAGAGTTTTATATGCGCCAGCCAGTTGGGTTTGTGGATCCCACCTATCCTGATCATGTCTGTTGTTTATGTCACTCTCTTTATGGTCTCAAGCAGGCTCCTCGCGCTTGGTTTCAGTTTTTCTCTTCTCATGTTCTTCAGTTGGGATTCACTGCCTCTAAGTCTGATTCTTCCCTCTTCATTTACATTCATGGTTCTGTTCGCATCTATTTTTTTATTTATGTCGATGATATTCTTGTCACTGGCTCCAATCCCGCTCGCAGCACCACACTTATTTTTGATTTGGGTCGTTAATTTTCTATGAAGGATCTTGGGCCTGCTCATTATTTTTTGGGTTGTTAATGAAACGCCTGACTTCGGCTCTTCTCTATCACTTGCATGTTTATCACTTTGCAAACACAATGGTTACTTCGAACAATATGTCTAATATCATATAAATAAAGTTAACCTTGCCCCATGGCAAGGCAAAATGTTTATACAAAACCAATATCAAACATAACTGTTCCAAAAAAAGAGGCAAAATACATAAAGCAGGAAAAGTCTTCAAGCTTCGGCAAGCTCAGGGGTAGTGATGGCAGTCTCCTCCACCGGCGAGGCAACTGCAGTAGCATCGGCAGTAGGACTAGCCGAAGGAGGCTCACCACTCGTATGGAAGTTAATTTCAAGTGTGGGACTAAACTTTGCTAAAGTCTCCTCCCAGAGAATCTGCTCATCTACCACCCGGTCCAAGACATAACTGTTCATCTCCTTCGAGGTACGGAACGACTCGACTTCTTCGGCTCGCGCAGCAGCTATCTCTTTGGCTTTCTTCTACTCTGCCTCGGCGAGCACCCGCTCGGATGAAGCCAACCTCTCCTTCAGGTCCTCCACCTTTCTCGCCAAAGCCGCCTTCTGCAGTATCAAGGCGTTCCTCTCTCGAATAGCCTATTGTGCCTTCGCAACCTTGTCTTTGGCCATCTCCTCACTCCTTTTCATCCTCTCAATCTCCTTATCGTCCTTAGGCAGATTGACGTACATCTCACCAAAGGCCTACAACACAAAGCATTGTCAGTTCGAGAAAAACAAACATAACAAATAGGAAATTTCTACATAGGCATAACTTACATAAGCGAACGTGAGGATCGTCTTCTGTGCCCGTTCTGCAAAGGAAGAAGTCTGCGTCTTCGCCAGGGCCTCAGGGTCACTCTTGATGCCTTCCAGGAAAACATTAACTAGAGGCACCTCCTGCCGATGCATGGCCAGGCTCACCTCCTTCTTTTGCCGACGCAACCCGCTGAAGTCCACCCCCTCCATCCCCTCAGCAAAAATCTCCTCCATACTGAAGGAAAGCTTTGGCAGTGCCCGTAGATCAAAGGGCGGA
Source organism: Prunus kanzakura (assembly GCA_020521455.1). NCBI lineage: Eukaryota > Viridiplantae > Streptophyta > Magnoliopsida > Rosales > Rosaceae > Prunus > Prunus kanzakura. The sequence continues at coordinate 857,409 of BPUM01000828.1, forward strand.
AGCCTCGGCTCCGTCCCCATCACAACTTGGTGGGCCTCCTCCAGAGCTTTTCTCTTCCCCGCCAAACCTTCAGAAATAAGCCCCTCATCATCATTTTGAGGACGCTTCCCAGTAGCCTGCCTGCCGCCCTCCTTCTTAACCCTTTTCACCCGAGACGTCTTATCCCTTTCTCTCTTCTCCTTCAACCGCCTCTTCTTTTCGGCTTCATCAATATGCACGACTACTTTCGTCGCTCCTCTTATCACACCTGCCACTGCACATCAAAAAGCCGAATTAGTCACAACCACAAAAATCAAAGGGAAGATGAAGCAAAAGAAGACAAAAACATTGATATCTCAAACACTTACTCCCTTGCAAGAGTCCAATCTCCAGAAGATTCTTCGGCGTGACTAAGTTTCGGTACTCCCGATCAGTCTCTGATAGCAACAGTCTCACCTTCTCCACTTCGTATTCCTTCTCCTTTGAGGTAGGCCCCCACTTCACCAAACCTGCAACAAAGTTTATATACCACTCCAACCTCCGTACTTGCAATTGCAAACACAAATGGAAAACCAAGAATGCCTACAGTTAAAACACAACAAAACAACAAATAGTCTTGAAGGATGAGACCAGGGACCTATAGACTGGAAATGGCTAGGAACATGTTTAGCAACGGTCTTCCCCGACGGACACTCCCAGTCACCATAGGCCAAACACCACCTATTCCTCCAACGAGGACTGGTCTGGTGGGCCCACTAGTCATCATCGTGACGACAACGGTGGCGCGGCAGATGTCATAAAAGTTTTTTTGCTTGCGACGAGGACCAGCTGACTCGGGCCTAGCTCTTTATCGTCGCGAGGAGTCGGGGAGGTTGTTGGTGCGACGCCAGCAGCGGCGGTGGTCACCACCTGTTGAGGCCCAAAAAATCCATGGTTGGGCCCGAATAAATTCCTGGCCCAAAATGATATATTATTGGAAAAAGACCCGATTCGGAGTATACAAAAGTCTGCCATGCACAAGCCACACCCTGCATGCCCTGCCAAATAAAAATCTGTCACGCTAGAAATTGAGATTAGAATTATAAAGATGCATTTAGCTCTGTAAATCCATGCCAATTATCCTATCAAGCGTCATAATTAAAGGCATGCCAAGCGACATGCCGTGCCAAGCAGGAAATTATTATTTCACACCCAATGCACTACAAGCTTAAGTGGGCCCAAGCCACTCAAATGCCCGGGGCTTGCTTGAGTGGGTTGTGGTATGGATGGTAACAAGTTGTCATGGGTCGAGAAATGGAAGTCTCGGGTCGCTTGGGGGCCTCGGGACTCAAGCCCATTTTTTAGGCCCAAACGTGGGAAAGCACAAGAGAGGAAATAGCCCATTGCTTCAACTAGAGTAGCCCAACCAAAATAGCCCATTGCTTCAATTAGAATAAGCCAACCAAAAAGCCCAACATTTGATAGGATTATCCCATCCATTGGATAGATCATGTGGTTATCTTAAAAAGCCCATGTAATTAGAATGAAAAAAGCAACACAAGCCTTGGCACTCAGCTGGAAGACAAGATCACGAAGGAGCTTGGGGAATCCACATGTGAAGGGCTGCTGGGAGACTAAGGAACAAGTTCCAAGTGAAAGCATTCAAGAGACCAAGGGATATTGGCACGCAAGGAAGGATGTCATCCCTTGAATCAGCATGCATACCCATTTTCTTTCCTTCATCAGATTTGGCCATGGAAAGAGGAAGAAAGAAGAGAAAGAAGATGGGTGAAAATAGAAGCTCTCCTCTGAGGCAGCTGCGGGAAGAAGCATTGAGCTCCCAAAAATCTCTGATTTTGTAGGATTGGGCAGAGCTGATTTTTGCCACCATGAGGTAAGTCAAGAAGGAGGAGAAGAAAGGAAGAGGAAAGCTTAGCTAGATTGGGAAGAAACCATTAGGGTTTCTTGGAGAAGAACAAATCCCAGCAGCTATAAATAGGGCCTCTTTTACCCAACAAATCAACCCACCCTTCAGAGAGCAAGCTTCCTCTCTCACCTGCAAACGTAGTAATTTTCGTGCTTTACTTGCCCATTTCCCTTATCTCCCCTGTTCTGGCAGATTGATATAAGTTTTGATTGAGTCACTGTCAAGCTGCCAGAAACTGCTAAGGTCACCCATAATTCTTCACCATCCTCCTCCCTCTTCATCAAACCTCCTTAGAACCCTTTTCTCTTTCCATTAAAACCTCTGTCTCTCATAGGAACTCACAGCTCTCTCTTCTTAAGTGCTAAACCCATGATAATTTTTGCTCCCATGCCATAAGTCACTCATGCCAAGCTAGAAGATTTATCTGTAATTTGTTGTTATTTTCATTGGTGAAGGTAACCAAGGATTTTTCTAAGGCGTCATCACCCTTTCGAACTCAGACACAAGGGAACACTTGCATCAGATTGCTCCTTGCAGCAGCCCAGCCCACTTGCTGCCAGAAGAAAAAGGCCCCCACACCACCGTTCCCTTCTTTTTACGGGGACGTGGGCCAGACCCGTTTAGATTGATGTGGCGCATGCCTGCTATGGTGCAGCTCGGGCTAGACTCACGACTTGGGCTGTGGACTCACAGCTTAGGCTGCAGGTTTGCGGCTTGAGCAACGATTTCACGGCCTAGGCCTCCTTTTATGTTTTTTTTTTTGCAGACCCGGGCTAGAGCGAATTGGGCTAGAGGTTGACTGGCCAAGGCTGGAATGGGTAGCAGGCCTGCTGACCATTGCTCCTCGCGGGTTGGGCCACTCTAGCTTAGGCTACGGACTTGCGGCTCGGGCTGCGAGTTCGCGGCTTGGGCTGTTTTGTCATTTGTTTATTTGCAAAATTTTGTTTTCTTTCTTGCATTTGTTCAGCGGTCATGTCTTTTGAGGAAGATAGCCGATGGCCAAGTTCACAAGTGCCCTTGTACCTATGGGGTGGTTCCAAAGGGCATAAGAAGAGATTCGTGGCTAATCTGCATTGTGTTACATTTGAAGCTCAGTTCTAGAAGTGGCGTGCCTGTCAAGCTGGCGGAGTCTTCCACCGATGATGTGCCTTGTGCGGATGCGAATGAACCGGATGCTAGGATTATCACATTCCGTCCCTTCTACTATTCATTGGGTTTCACGTTCTTGTGGTCAAAGTTTTTCCAAGTTAGTGTACTCTGAAGTCTATCGGGCAATCATGTGCTTTGAGAACATGAGCCATCTTTTCAAGCTAAAGCTGATGATGCGAAAGTTCTTCTACTTCTTTGAAGTGAGGCGCTAAGAAAAGTATGCTCAAGTTCGTGTGTGCAAAGCCAAGCTGTTTGATAGTCTCAGTCAAGGTGATTATGTATGGTACGTTGATGTGTTGGAAGTCAGCGGACGGTGGGAAGGAGATGTTGGCGATGGTCCACTTGTTCCCATTACTTAGTGTGACGGTATGTCATATTGCTACTGATCTGCTTCCTTTTTGTTGATGTGTGACTAACTGGTTTCTATCTTTTGCTTGCAGAGAATGATATCTGCAAGAGACTGGATCTTAGGCGGGACATGGTTAAGGTCCGCCAGGCTCTGAGCATCCCTACGAGGTTCCGTGAATGGCGTTGGCTGTTGAGCGAGTATCGTGAGAAAGTTGGTGGTCTATCCCCAACACAGGATGTTGAGAGATGGAAGCAAAATGGTCCAGACTTCGATGATCTTCTGCTTGTCGAACCCCCCGCAGAGAGGAAAGCTGACGTCAAGTCTATCAAAGATAAAGCTGCAACTTCTCGGTCAAGGGAGGGTTTGTAATAACTCGATCTTAAATTAATATTTAATTATTAATTTATTCAAGTAAAAGACAATTTTGCCTCGAAAATATTTTAATGGTTTAAAAGTTAACTTTTAATTCGGGAAGAAATCTAGGGATTTAAGTAGTACCGTTGTGTAGAGCACGTCGTGACGAATCCGTAGACACGTAGTGGGCACAAATCGGAGTTGTAACAAAGAAGTTACGATTAAAAGAAGCCCAGTGGCATAACCGTAATTATCTCAAAAAGTCAGATTTTTTAGGGCCCAATTAGACCTCTCCTTTCTCTCTCATGCGTCACCCCTCTTCTCTCTCTCTCTCTCTCTCTCTCTCTCTCTCTCTCTCTCTCTCTCTCTTCCTTCCCGATTTTTCTTCTCCCTGCAATAGAACAGCCGGCCATTGTTGGCCGGCAAACTCCTTGCTCCGGCCACCATTTTCAACGCCACCACCACCAAAATTTCTGTCTCTCTTCCCTCTTCAAAGCCTCCTAACAATTACAGATCAAAACCATCAAAATTAAACCCAAAATTTGAGCCAAACTCGAGCCCAAATTGGGCTATTTCAAAACAGTGGCTTCTGACGGCTTTTCCGGCTAACTCTGACCACCACAACCCGTGCAATCACACCCAAAACACTCCCCTACCTTCCCTCTGTATTTTCCCTCGAAGACCCGACCCAATTTCAAATAGAATTGATGAATCCAAACCAAAAACTTTCTACGTTTTTCAAAAGAGGAAATCATTCGTTCGAGGGCATTAAAGGTTGAATTGATCTTTGAGCAAAGGTATAAAGTTACTCCCCTTGATGTGCTTGATATGTTGGTATGAATATTGGCAGGCGGTTTGGAGTTTTACGATCGCCAAAAAATTACTCTAGACACCTACAGGCGGTGGTGGCGCGTCGGCGGGATGTCAAGGTTGGGTTTTGGTCCTAAAATGATCCCCACGTCGTCCCGAGCATGACGGTATGCTCGGATTTCAATTTGGTTACTGTTTGACTATCGAATGGATATCGCATTTTAGGCATTATCCGGGTTCAATATGGACCAAACTTGCAGGGCATGTTTAGTAAATTGTGTTAAACCTATAGGAATTCTCGGATTATTAATCGAGGGTCGTGGACCCCACGGGGGACCGGAATGACCAATATGGAAATTTAATCACTTATTTAACCTCAGGTCTTTTCAGACCATTCCATCTGTCAGAACTGTTGAAAATGGGCCTAGGTGCTTCAATAGATACTCGGGCTTCATTGAACCCGCAGGAAGGACCCTCAAAGGATCAAGCTAGCTCGAACGCTCAGTGAGTGGACTTTTGTTTTATAAATGAATTTTTGCAGTAAAAGTTTTATTCATTGATCATGAAGGAATTATTTATAGTTTTTGCTTTCCAAGCATTTAGTTTGAATTTAAATTTTGTATTTAAATGTTGTTTACCTTTAAATGTGAATGGCTTGGAAAGTATAAAAGGAAATGGTAACAAGATTTAAGGATTAAGTGAGGAACAATATTATAATTTTCTAGGGAATGTTTTTAAACTACCATAGGTACCCAAAATGTTGCCTTCAGATATAATGATGCCCACGAACATCCTAGTTGCGTTCGGTTGAGTCAACGTGCATTTGGTAGTTTCCCCACGAGTCTTAGGGATATCCAGACCTTGAGGAGTGAAGAATGTGGCTTAGGTTGACCAAGTGTCCCCTGAGTCTTGCAAGGAATGTGTCGCATTATATGACATAAGGAATTGACGATATAATGTGGGAATTAAATAAAAAATCATGGAATTGACGGATTTATTATGGGTACACCTAGGTGGAAATGAATTATCACTTTTCAATGCTTTCAATTAGTTTTGATGATTTGACTGAATGCATGACTGGTTATATGTATATAGATATGCCTGCTTGATTTTTGTACGAATATAGAACATGGATACAATTGAATTTCTAAATGTTTTAATAGTGGGGTTAGTATGTTGATATTATATTTTTTAAAACTTTCTTTTGTCCACTGACACTTTTAATGTTTTGCGCCCCCAGGCAGTAGTCGTGTACCAGAGCACTACCACAGGGCGGTCTTCACTCATCACTCCTCCTTTTCCACTATGTAGGATGTTCTCTTGTAACTGTTCTACTTTTGTAATTAACTGAATTCGTTTCCTCTGAAATTGCCCTAGGATTTCTATAAGGCCTGAGGCCATAAAGATTTGTTATGGGTTGTGTGTGTCCTACCGTTGTGCTTGCTGAATGTTGGTGGATATTTGAATTGTGTTTGTACAGATGAAATTTTTTGGGAAACGAGCATTTTACAGGATAGACTCTGCCAAATTGTCGACATAAGTCAAACTTACAGGGTTCGGCTCAGATTCCAAAGTGGAATTTGGGTCGGGTCCTGTCAGGTGTCTCCACTGAGAAAGAAGCCAAGGCTCCCTTCTGTCGTAACCAAGTCTTCCTCGAAAGAGGTTCCATCTACTAAGAAGACTCAAGTAAGAATTGCTCCTTCTTCATTTGCTAGGGTCAAGGATCTCATCGGCGCAGATAGCAAGAAAGTTGGCGGCATGCTAAATGTTCGTGACATTCCACTCAAGTCTCCTACTAACAAGCTCAGAAACTGTGATCTGCCTTGTAAAGAGGTATGCTCCCGAACCAATTCACCTACCAAAAGGCAAAGAGATGTTGATATTCCTCTCCAAAGTTCAAGTCGCCTACACCAGTCAAGGGATGTGGATCAAACTGGGAGGTCTGCTCATCTACCTAACCTTTGTGATCTAGCTATTGAGTCACAAGTAGTCAAGCATAGAGTTGATTCGGTGTCGTTGACTACTTTGGAGGCGAGTATTATGCAGCTAAGAAGGTCAGAGAGTCATCTGCTCGGATGAAGGGTTCTTTGGAAATGCGAGCGACTGATCCCAAGGTTGACAAGTCCAACCCTGGACGGGATACCGATGTGTCTGATCTACTCAAGAAGAACTTCATGTCAAGCCCGTTTGCTTGTGACCTTGGTACATTCTCAAGTCGTTCATTGGAAAAGGAAAAATAAGTGGTTGTTCATTTGCTTAAAAATGGAGTAGGTTTTGCTGTTAAGGTGATCCGGAACTCGTCTGCTGTTGCCATATCTTCTGCTCAGCTCATCTAGTTGGAGAAGAAGAATGTTGATTTGACTGGCAAGCTCTCGACCGAGCAAATCTGTTATGAAAAGAGGATGTCTAAACTAAGGGAGAATATATTTGAGCTAAAGAGTTCCTTTGCTAAGAAGGAAAGTGAACTCAACTCTTTTGCTGCCACCAAGCATAGTCGAAAAGAGGCCTACTTTCGTCTTCAGCGAAAGAATGCTTACATCTCTCACAGTTATGATAAGCTTCTGGCCAAGTTTGATGCCTACCACAAGGCTGCTAAACAATCCAAGTTTGAGGCTATCATTGATGCGTGCAAGTTGGGTTGCTTGGACTGCACGAGTGGGACTGCTCCTTACTATGCCAATGGAGATGAAGACATCGAGATGCTCTGCCATGACTTGCTCTTTGTTCAAAGTGAGCAGATCATTACTGTAGATATTGAGGGAGCTGAAGAGCAAGCGGCCAACGAGGCTGTAACTGAGGAGGGTGAAGCCGAGGAAGGCGTGGTTGATGAAATGGCGGCAGATGCCGCAGAGTAGACAGTTGTGGTTGCTGAAGGTGTAGCTAATCAGATGGATGCCGAAGAGGTCGCTGACTAAGGGTCTCCTGCTGGAATCTCGAAATAGATGAAGACTCCTTTATCTTTTCAAGCTTTCTGTAATCTGGTTTCTTATTTGAAATAATTGGTCTTGTTTGACCATCTTCTTTTTGTTGAACTTGACTGATTAGTCACTTTGCTATGGATACTTTACTTATTTCTTTAACTTCAATTTGCATTGTGTCTTGTGAACTACTTGGATAACCGGCTAGTGTCTTGGTTATGCATCTCCCTTAGGATGTTTGAATGTTTACCCACCGCTTGCTTGAAGGGTGCTCTTCTGCTCCTTCTTTAGGATATTTTAACTATCATGCCTCCCTTAGGAAACTGACAAGAACATGGGTCTCATTTAGGATACTCCTGGCGCATCCTACGTCTCCCTAAAGAAGCTTTTTGTGGACTGTGTCTCCCTTAGGACGCTTATAAATGACTATCATGCCTCCCTTAAGAAACTGAAAGGAACTTGGGTATCCCTTAAGAAACTCCCGACACGTCCTGCGTCTCCTTAAGGATGCTTTTTGTGGACTGCGTCTCCCTTAGGACACTTATAGTTGTCGCCTTGCATCTCCCTTAAGACGTTGCTTATGGGCGATGGCCTGCTTGGCCTACGTCTCCCTTAGGACATTTCATAGTTGTCGCCCTGAGTCTCCTTTAGGACGCTGCTTATGGGTGACGACCTGCTTTTTATTTTTTTGACACATTGTTGAATGAGAAATTGAATTTGCATTTATGTTTATATGATTAATCGCTTTATTTGAAATCAAAATAACTGGATAAATAACTTGGAATTTCCAGTAGCTACTTTTCTTTTTCATAAATGGGCAGGGCTCAATCATCTGTTAGGAACTGAGCCGGTAGGAGGAAGCTTCATGGGTAATATCTTTGGAAGTTGCAGGTATTCCATTGTCTTGGAATCTCCTTCCCTTCCATAGTGTCAAGTGTATAGCTTCTTCTGCCCCCGGACTGGCTGATCAAGTAAGGGCCTTCCCAATTGGGTTTCATCTTCTTTGATCCTTGTCTTTGTGCAGTAATGAAAGTGTTTTTAAACATAAGGTTGCTAGGTTGAAACTTCCTAACCTTGGCCCTTTTTTCGTAGAAAGACTTCAACTACTGATGGTAAGAGGCAACTCGGACAATGGCTCTCTCGCGGATTGAGCCGCCGTGGCGGTTTTGCTTCTCGTGCATTTGCTTCCAACCAGGGTTGTTTGGAAAGCTTCGGTTGAGCGATCACGTGTTGTCCAATCAAACCAACCACATTTCTATCTACAAGTAGGCCCGGCCCTGAGGCAGGGCAAGAAGGGCTACTGCCCTGGGCCCTATCTCAAGGAGGCCCCAAATATTTATTTGTTTTATTATTCTTTTAAAAGCTGCTTCTAAAATAGTTTCTTAATATGAGGTACAGTGGTTTACTAGTATATATAAAGGCCTAGAGTATATATAAGAAGATAAGAAGCTAACATCAAGATTTCTGAAGTTCCATCTTGCATTAATGGTTTCTCTTTGATTTTATTCAAACCAAATCTATGTTCAAGTCCTACTAGCGTTAAGAAATAATACTTTTTTATTTATTTTATATTGATTGATGAGTTGATGCTCTGATTATAAATGTATCGAATGGACTATCTTTGGAAAAGAAACGACTATAAATGACTTTGGAATGAGTAATTTGTGGTTGATATAATTAACATATATTGTTCTACCCCTCTTTCTTCCTTTGGTGCATTCTACTAGTTAAAATGTCAATTTTTTTTTTTACCAATCTCTTTCAAAAAAAAAAAATTCTTGTGTTCAATCATTGCTTTATATATAAAATTTTTAAACATTTCCACAAGTAAAATGAAATTTTTTGTAAGGCCTAATTTTTGTTACTAGTTGTAAAAGCTCTACACTCTATATGCATATGTATAAATGAAAACAAATTATTTTTTATTTTATTTTCGTATAGAGGGGGGCTAAAGCCCCAAACCAAAAGAAACTAAACTGAAACAGACGTGAAAGTCTCTGAGTGAAACAGAACGCGCTGCACGCGCTTGGGTTTTTCTAGGGATTTCACGATTTTTGGGCTTTCTGCTGTGCTGTGACCATTCCACCGTCCATGGTGGCGGATGGATCTGAGTTTGTGTTCGGTGCTGGTGGTGGCTCGAAGGAGGGCCTGGTTGCTGGAGAGAAGCGTGCTCGTACCCGAGAGATGTTGGATGTTGGTGGATTGGATTCTGATGTGCTTCCTCCTTCCTTGCCCCCAATTTCAATGAGCTTCAAAGATAAAGTCTCTGGTGATTTTGGGATGGCTGAGGATAAGTTTGATATCAGTGATGATGATGTTGTAATCAAGCATGGGGCTTTTCCATCCATTGAGTTTTCTGAAAGGGTTAAGGATTGCTTGTACAGGCCTTGGAGGACTGCTGTGATTATTAAGCTAATGGGTCGGCCTCTTTCGTATACTTTCTTGCGTGATCGCTTGCTTCAACGCTGGGAGTTGAAGGGTCCAATGAGTTTAATTGATCTGGAAAACAATTATTTCATTGTCAAATTTCTTCTTAAGGAAGATAAGAGGCATGTGCTCACTGGCGGTCCCTGGCAAATTGCTGGGCAATATATTGTGACTCAAAATTGGAAACCTGGGTTTAATGCTAAAGAAGAGAGGGTTACTCACATGACAGCTTGGATTCGAATCAATGGGTTGAATGTGGAGTTTTTTCATACTGATGTTATGACGAAAATTGGAAATCTCATTGGTACTACCGTAAAGGTAGATGCGCATACTATGGGTCAAGCTCGAGGTAAGTTTGCTAGGCTGTGCATTGAGCTTGATTTATCGAAGCCTCTTATCCCCTTTATTGAAGTTGAGGGACGTACTTATGGGGTTGTTTATGAGGGGACTCAGCTAGTCTGCTTTGAATGTGGTTGTTTTGGTCATGGTAGAGATTCTTGCCCTGTTATTGTGGAGGCTAAGCAAAAGCAGGCTGCTGAGGATGAAGCTTCTGAGAATATGGAGGGTACTCCTCCCGCCCCAAATGAGGATGTTGTTGTGGACCATGCTAATTTGGCTGCTGAGACTCCAGCTAAGATGCATGGTCAATGGATGCTAATGAAACCAAAAAATTTCAGAAAGAAGGTTCCACATGAACAAGGGCAGTTGTTCTCTTCTCCCAAGAAGTCTGATAAGGCTAGTGGTGTGAAGATTGCCAATAGCCAGTCTGGCTCCATATTTAATATTTTAAGGGATGATGATGGTATGGATGATGAGGATGCGGGTTTCACTCCTAGTTCTTTTGGTTCCAACAAGGCTTTTAAACCAGTTGCTCAAGCTCCTGAGCGTGCCTCCCCCATGTCTAAGTCTTCTGGGAAACAAGCTGGCACAGCGCGTAATGCTTCTACTTGGGTTTTTAAGAAGCCTACGAGAGATATCACTAACTCAGTAGATTCTGGAATTGTTGTTAAGCCTGGTTTTGGTGCTCGAAGGGTTGGGAAGAATAAGGTCGGGAGTGCTTTTAATATCTCTAAAGGGCTGAATGCTGTGGGAATGCAAGTTCGTGGGGATTCTGTGCAGGATGATGTTCTTGGGAAGTTTTCTTTCAATATGGAAGGGCCTTTCTTTTCTGAGTCTTCCCTTGGGAAAGGTGGGCTGCTACATGGTCATGAGCCCCCTGACATTGGTCAAAAGGTGCTCAATGAAGCTTTCTCTTCTGGTGTAAGTTTAACTTCTGATGATATGGACCACCATGATGACTTTGTTGCTCAAGGTGATACAGAGTTTGGTAGTGATACAGCTATGGTCGTTGAACAAGCTGCCTCCACTAGTGGTGAGGCTGAGCTTCTGCAGAATTAGGTTCATCCTAAGTTCTTCCTTTTCCTCCTTATTTCTAATGATTATTGTCTCATGGAATGTTAGGGGTGCTGGTAAGGAAAGTTGTGCTCGTACTATCAGAGATTTAAAAAAGGCTTATGCTATTGATATTTTAGCTATTCTTGAGCCTAGAATTGGTGGTTCTAGAGCTTTGCAAATTGCTAAGAGTTTGGGTTTTTCTAATTATCATATTGTAGATGCCACTGGTTTTTCTGGGGGTGTTTGGTTGTTATGGAATGACAACTCTATCTCTATTCAAATCATTGCTCATTCTAGTCAATCGATTACTGCTCTAGTGCAATTGGGAACTAATTGGTGGTTGCTCACTGTGGTGTATGCTAACCCCTGTCCAGGTATTCGTGAGTCTCTTTGGACTTATTTTGATGGTCTTGCTCAGGCCTCTAAGCTGCCTTGGCTGATTTTAGGGGACTTTAATGACACTGTTTGTGCTGATGAAAAGTCTGGTGGCAACTTTGATTCGGGTGGTCAGAATTTTATTGATTGGATTGACCGTAATCAGCTCATTGATTTAGGTTTCTCTGGAGCCAAGTTTACGTGGTGTAATAAAAGGAATGCGGAGGGTATCTTTTGGAAAAGGCTTGATAGGGGTTTGAGCAATATTGCTTGGAGACTTTTGTTTCCTGAGGCCCATCTTTCCCACTTGCCTAGGGTGAATTCAGATCACTGTTCTATCATGGTTAATTTGTCTTCTACTCATCTCCCTGATAAAGATTGTGTGCCTTTTCGGTTTCAAGCCATGTGGTTCACCCACCCTGAGTTTTCTGAGTTTATTACTAATCTTTGGCAGTCTAATAATGTTAATGCGGTTCTTAAATCTACTGGGCTTGTGTCCCCTCTTGTTTCTTGGAATAAGCAGGTTTTTGGTTGTCTCTTTCAAAAGAAACGAAGACTTTTGGCTAGACTGGCAGGCATTCAAAGGAAGTTATGTTTGAATTATAACTCTTATCTCCATGAGCTTGAGAATGAGTTATCTATTGAGTATAATTTGGTCCTTGAGCAGGAAGAGTTGTTTTGGTTGCAGAAGTCTAGAAATACTTGGTTGAAGGATGGGGATAGAAACACTCGCTTTTTTCACTTGTCTACTGTCATAAGAAGGAGGAGGAATAAGCTTGAAGGTCTGAATAATGAGACTGGAAATTGGGTCACTGATAAGATTGGAATGAAGATGATTATTGTCAATTATTTCCAAGGGTTGTTTGGTGATTCTGTTTTGGTTGATGACTATAGGTTGCTCCCTCATCTTTTTCCAAGGTTGGCTGATACTAATGTAGAAGGTTTAAGTTGTGAGGTTACTGATGATGAAGTTAAAAATAGTCTGTTTGCTATTGGGGGATTAAAAACTCCTGGTTCTGATGGGTTTCCTGCCCTCTTTTATCAGAAATATTGGGGGATGTGCTCTGCTGATATTATTACTTTAGTGAAGGATTGTTTTTTAACTGCTTCTCTTCCTGAGAATATTAATGAGATGTTGATTGCTTTGGTGCCTAAAGTTGAGAGACCTATTTCCATGACTCAGCTTCGCCCCATTAGTCTTTGCAACACCCTCTATAAGGTTATTTCTAAGATTCTTGTTGCCAGGCTTCGGCCTTGTAAGGCTAATTTGGTCAGTCCTAATCAAGTGAGCTTTGTCCCAGGGAGACAAATTGTTGATAATATTGTTGTGGCTCAAGAAATGCTGCACAAGTTTAAAATTTCTAAAGGGAGGAAGGGTTTTATTGCTTGGAAAATTGATTTATCCAAAGCTTATGATCGGTTAAGTTGGGATTTCATTAGAGAAGTGCTTTGGGAGGTTGGGATTCGTGGTAGAATTCTTGAGCTTTTGATGCAGTGTATTACCTCTGTGCGATATAAGGCGATTCTCAATGGTGAGTTAACTGATACTCTCTTTCCTAAGTGTGGCATTCGGCAAGGGGACCCTCTTTCCCCCTATCTCTTTGTTTTGTGTATGGAGAAGCTTTCGCATATTATTCAGCAATCTGTGCAGGACAAGGCTTGGAAGCCTGTGCAGATCTGCCAAAGTGGCCCTTTTATCTCTCATCTCTTTTTTGCTGATGATTTGATTCTCTTTGGGAAAGCTTCAGTCAATCAGGCTATTGTTATGAAGAATTGTTTAGATGGTTTTTGTCGGCTCTCTGGTCAGAAGGTGAGTTTTGAGAAATCTATGATCTATGTTTCTCCAAATACTTCTTCTGAGTTGGCTCATTCTATTGCAACTATATGTGGTTCCCCTCTCACCACTTGTCTTGGTAAGTATCTTGGTGTTCCTCTTATTCATACACGAGTCACTAAAGCTACGTATCAAGAGATTATTGATAAAGTCCAAAGGAGGTTATCTTCTTGGAAAAGCCATACTCTCTCTATGGCTGGTCGTTTGACCCTTTTGCAGTCTGTCACTTCTGCTATTCCTATTTATTCCATTGAATCTGCTAAATTGCCTGTTTCTGTCTGTAAGAAACTTGATCAGTTAAATAGAAATTTTTTATGGGGGCATACTACTGATCAAGCGAAGGTTCACTTGGTTAATTGGGACACTGCTTGTAAGCCTAAATTTGCTGGTGGTTTGGGTATTAAGAATTCTGCTTGGATGAATCAAGCTCTTCTTGCTAAAACTGGTTGGCGATTACTGCAACGTGAGCAGGGTCTTTGGGCTCAAGTGTTTAATGCTAAGTATTTAAGGCATTGCGATATCCTTGCTGCTAAAGATCTTCAGTTCCAGAGTAGCTCCAATGTTTGGAGGGGTATTTTATATGGTGCTCAAGTTCTCTCTGCGGGTATTAAATGGCGAGTAGGGTCTGGGGATGATATCTTGTTCTGGACTGATAGATGGCTTAGTTGTGGCCCTTTTCAGTAATTTGCTCTAATTGATTTATCTAAGGACATGCTTCAATTAAATTTTAGTGACTTTTTGGAGGATGGGGTTTGGGATTTCAATTGCTTAGTGGAATGCCTGCCTATGAATATTGTCAACTTGATTCTTAGTACTCATGTATTTTTACTTGTAAGTAATCTTGTATTTATAGGGTCTTTTTTACTTTGCCATAGGCCACCAAAATCTCAGAGCCAGCCTTGTCTACAAGAACCTCTTTTTTCTGTCTCGAACCCGTCGTCTTGGGACTACTCTAAGGCCGCACACCTCCCACCTTAAGCCCCCTTCTTCGACCAGATACAGATTGTCCTATGTCCCTACGTTGAGCTAAACCATCAATGTTCACCACACTTTTCGTGGCAGCCCCACTCCCCAACAGAATTGCGTCACCAAAAGAACCCTCTTCTAGTTCATAACTGGTAGCCACCAGAAGCTCACAAAAACCCTCTTCTAGTTCATAATCAGTAGCCACCAAAATTGCAACATCAAAAGAATCCCCACAAGCTAATGTCTTACCCGGAGAGGTTTTTTCTTTGCTTTTGATTAGACATCTAATTGATTTTTAATTTTTTTAATCATTTAAATGTAAAACCCGGATTTACAAAGTTACGTAAACACCCTTCTCATTTCATCAATTTTTAGAGACTTTTGGATGGAGCTAATGGCGAGGGGTAATGTGGAACATCAAATCTTGGTGAAGGGGGCAAAGTGGGCCACTTTGACTTTTAGGGGCAATGTAAAATTTAATTTTAATTTGAATTTTAAGGGCACTACTATTTAGTATTATAAAAAAGCTCCACTCTACATTGACGAAACATTAAATCCAATTGACACCTCAAACTCATAAAAAAGTCCATCTAAAAGGAATAAGTCCATTACGTTGTACACCACCACATGAATTTTTTTTTTTTGTTACATTGGGAGGATCACCACATGATTTTCAGTGAGAAAGAAGGAATTTTTTAATTTTTTTTTTTAATTGAAGATGCATGAGTAAGAATTTGGGGAAGAAGAAGTCACTTGCAGAGAATAGGAAGAAAAGTCAAGCATATTCTATGTGAGAAATAAAGGCCAAAAGTCACTTTGGTCCCTGTAATTTGGAACTTCAATAACTTTTGACTCTGTAGTTTTAATTCCGTCAATTTTGACCATTCAATTTTGTATTTGTAGCAATTCAAGGACATGTTAGTATTTTTGTCAAGACGGTGCAAGGGACAATTTCGTCAACCTAAAACCCTTGAGCGTAAAAGCTAGTCTGAAATTCTATCCATTTCATATTAGGGCTCGAAATTCAACCACTAATCCCAATTTTTGAAGAATCCTAAACCCAAATGACCAATTTCAAGCCCTAATATGAAATTAGGAGAGTTTCAGACAAGCTTTTATGCTCAAGGATTTTGAGTTGACAAAATTGCCCATTGCACCATCAAAGAAATTGACAAAAATACTAACTTGTCCTTAAATTGCTACAAATACGAAACTACAGGGTCAAAATTGACAGAATTGAAACTATAAGATCAAAAGTGGTTGAAGTGCCAAACTACAAGGACCAAAAGTGAGTTTTAGCTGAAAATAAAAGCAGAGGGGTTAAATGCGAAAAATTGAGTTCGAGGGACTAAATTGAGATTAACATTCAAGTGGAGAAGAAAACGGTAATTAAGCATTTTATTTTATTTTGTATTGCCGTGTATAAGAAAAGAAAAGAACAGAAAAGAAAGGAATTTGTTGAGAGTAGTCAACGCAGGCCAGTGACCATGGACAGCATCCTTCAGAAGCTGAGGAATTTAGACGCCTACCCTAAAATCAATGACGATTTCTTCAGCCGTACACTCTCCGGTGGCATTATTACCCTCGCCTCTTCCCTCCTTATCCTCTTGCTTTTCTTCTCTGAGCTCAGTATGCAACCCTTTTTCACTTTTTCTATTTATCAACTCTCTCTCTCTCTCTCTCTCTCTCTCTCTCTCTCTCTCCCCTGTTTATTTTTCGCTTTTCTAATAATTCTGAGGTGCGGAGAAAGTTTAGAAATTGTAGCACTTGGGTTGTGCAGGATTGCTTCTGTCATCTATATCTATGGTTTGTAAACGGGTCAACTGAGATTTTTGCTTCTGGGCTAAATGATCTTTGTCTGAGCTTGGATTAATTGAGTTTTTTTCAGGGACAATTAAAAGTTTCTTCTTGATGAATAAATTTGTGGCGGGGAAATAGAAGTAGTTAGAGGATTTGTGGAGGGGAAATTGGAGTTAGTTAGAAGATCATATTTTTAGCTATGCGTCGTGATGAATAAATTTCTGATAACTTGGTGGATTAGATGATGGAAGGCCTTGATAGTAGCCATTAGCCATCGATGAAGGGATCAAAACTATCAAAAAGCGGCAGAATAATTGTATTAAATCTGTTTGTAATGCTGAGTTCTTTTTCCTTTTTACTGCTGCAGTCATCGATCACATTGGATGAATGCTGGAGCTATGAGCACTTATTCTGCTGTTCTATAATATTATAAAGCTGTATTTTATTTGGTTATTTATTCTTTTACTTGTTTGTGCTTGCAGGACTTTACCTCCACACTGTTACAGAGTCAAAGCTGCTTGTAGATGCTTCAAGAGGAGAAACCTTACATATCAATGTAATGATCTCTATATTTTTGCTTCCCCAGACTCACTTTTGAGTGATCAATGTTAAACCATTCATTTTACAATAACTTCAGAGGTTCAAATTATCATTCTTTGCAAGTTATAGTCGTTATTTTGTGAAACACCTTTTTATGTGTTATGTTCATTCAGTTACATCCATGCTAGTTTTGCACTTTTACATGGAGTAGTGCATTTGCATGTGAAATATTGTCCCACATAGTTGTTACTGGTTCTAGTTTTACTGATTTTTTGTTTTTGGTTGAACCTGCAGTTTGATGTAACTTTTCCTGCTATCCGGTGCTCATTACTCAGTCTTGACACAAGGGATATCAGCGGAGAACAACATTTTGACATAGTATAATACTGCTGGCAGCTGCTTCTTGTTAATTGTTTTTCTGCGTTAATAATAGCAATTGTGTTAGGAACAAGTTTAATATTGACTTTTATTGCTATCATGTTGCTTGTGACCAACTTTCTTGAATGTCATGCTTACTTCTTGTTAACAATCACAATTTATGATATATCTACTTGCAGCGACACGATATAGTCAAGAAAAGAATTGATGCTCATGGTAATGTAATAGAAGCTAAGAAGGATGGAATTGGTGCACCAAAGGTTTGTGGGAGTAGTTTTCTGGCATTTTTCTTCAGCATGCACTGGTTACATATCTTACATGTTTGCACACCTATTTATACTTACAGTTTTCTGTGGAACAATTTGGGCTGAGATAATACCATGACTTGTATTTTACTCTGCCTTTGTTTTGTGGACAAAACCATGTAGAAGTACCAAAAAAAAAAATTATGCGCATGCACACATGCAGACATCAGTTTCCCATGTGATTATAATACTTTCTCACAGATTTCTAGCAGAAGCTTGCCTGTCTTTTTGAATAGAATGCCCATATATCCCTTCATCATATGATGTGCAAGTGCATCATTGCTCACTTTAGGTTCTATGTGTTGGGTACAACTTGACGAGGCATATAAATGACATATTTGAATTACTATGCATCTTGGTGCTCTTATTTTACCATCGACATGGAAAATGTTAAAGACAAATATTTAGGTTTTGGTGCCTCATGCACCACTCCATTGGTAAACTTCATTACTACTTTTGCAAGTTTGTTCACCTTTGTTGCATGAGTAATACACAAGAAAAACACCTAATAAAAGAGAGTTAAGAGTATGCCAGTTGAAACAAGAATTCTTCAATAGAAGAAACAAAAGAAGAGGAAAAACACAAGGAATAAGCAAAAACACAAGGCATATTCCTTCATAATTAGCATATGTTGGTTGCTTATTCCTTGTTTTTTATTTTTGGTTGGGAAAAACACAAGGAATAAGCAAAAAATTTATATATTCCGTGTTGGCTTGTAATATGATATCATGTTATCATTTGTTTGCCTGGCATGCACTGAACCTGTTTTTCTTTTTCCACTTTACTTGCCTAATGCAGATTGAGAATCCCTTGCAAAGGCATGGTGGAAGGCTTGAACATAACGAAAAATATTGTGGTTCGTGCTTTGGAGCAGAAATGGTATAAATGATTTTGTGCTGTTCCTTGCGCTGCTATAATAGTTATCTTATTTTGAACAATAATGCTATGAACACGAAATTTGAGTCCCAAATGATGTGGAAGATGCCACAGACACATCACCAATTTTAAGGCTCTCTAAATTCTGCAGCTACAGATGCCCACAAAGAAACCCAAAAGTGAACGAAACCATAGAGAACCATTTGTGATTGACTAACAGGCTTCATGCGGATGTGATTACTGATTGCTTAGAAAACCTATGGGTCTCCTTTTTCTTCTTCTTTCATGCTAAATTTTATGCCAGAAAGTTCCAGTAACCTTGGGGTCCAATTTTAGTATTGCAAAATCAATCAACGTGCAATGTTATTCGTACATGACCATTCATAAGCTCGCATCTTGTCCTTTTGTCGCATCTTAATAGAATTTTGTTTCCCATAAAAAATAAATAACCATTCATCAATGATATTATATAATAATATTTGAAAAGAAACATATTAGTAGTCATTTATAAAACATATGAAATTCAAGAACATTATCCAACAATCATAATGATAATCCAATAAGATTATTCACAAAACATAAAAGCAATTCCATAAGATAAAATACACTTCACCCCTGTTGCTGCTGTACAAGCAAGAGTTAGGATCTTTGAGAGAGAAAGAGGCAGAAGGCCTCTTCCATCCATGTTGCTTTTCACTTTTAAGTTACCCCTTCCAAACGGCGTTGTTTTTGTCTGTGAAAGTTTTTTTATTTTTTTTTCATAGAAGGCCCAAATGGTTTATGCCTCTTAAGTCTTATGAGAATAGCGTATGCCTTTCAGTACTTTTAGCACAGGTCGCCTGGGGGTTTTTTTTTATTGTGTCCTTGCTATGATGCATGCCCCGGGAATGCCTTTGAAAACATTTCCATTCAAAGTCTCACTTTCTTCAGATCCCCTTTAAGAAACGTAAATATAGTGCGAAGTTATGAAGATTCTATCTCATGAACTAAAAAATTCATATATAAAATTCCATGTTGAAAGAATCTTTATGTGTGTCCTGAGACCTTAAGATTTATTGGTATATTTATATGTTCTTTCTTATGCAGTCTGATGATGACTGTTGCAACTCATGCGATGAAGTTCGTGATGCATATAGGAAAAAAGGTTGGGCACTGACAAATGCAGATATGATAGACCAGGTTAGTTTATGAGATGATTCTGATTTTTCTTTGTGCAATCTGGTTGACTGGCACAAACATCAACATATTATGGCGACAAAAAAATTCATAAGGAATATAATGTTTCTTGTTGGCCCAGCAAATTGAACGAGGGTTTTTAAATATTGCTGGTTTTGAAGGTTAATAATTGGTTGGGGCACTCTTTTCTTGTGTATAAAAGGGAAATTCTGAAATAAATACTGCTTCATGTGGATGGTAACTTTTTTTAAAATTTAAAATTTTAAAATT
The DNA here is from genome assembly GCA_020521455.1 of Prunus kanzakura. Taxonomy (NCBI): domain Eukaryota; kingdom Viridiplantae; phylum Streptophyta; class Magnoliopsida; order Rosales; family Rosaceae; genus Prunus; species Prunus kanzakura. Next base: position 877,216 of record BPUM01000828.1, read on the forward strand.
TAATAATTTTTTATCTTTGAGTTCTGCATATTTTTGTTCGCATAGAAGAGAGGAACGAGTCAGAAGAGACCACTGTAGAACTTGCCATATAAAATGTAAAGAGTTACATAATTAGTTGAACTGAATAATTCATAAACAACAACACCACAATTTTGATGTCGAACAAATTTAAAGGCACCCTAAAGTGCAATCCAGTGGATCCATTGGCAAGGTGGTCTTTGGGTCTTTAATCTTGGTCCCTGGAAATGACAGTCTAATGTCTTAGCATAGCTGGTTATTTCTTGAGAATACGATAAGCGTATCAATATGCCCACAGTACAATGTTTCTTGTCCATCAAATGTTATACTTTTTGGACTTTGTTTTAGAGAAAAAGAGATTTTGGGCAGCTTGGTGAAACTGGATGTATGGATGTTTGAAATCTGTTAACTTCTCTATAATTATTAATGGTGGACCCAGGGGTAAAATTGGCGCTACAAGGGGTTTAAGGTAATATGACTGCTATCACTCTTCTTATTCACTTTGGTAGTAGATGGTCTAAGAAGAATGGTGGATAAGGCAAGAGAAGTTCAGCTGTTGAAAGGTTTGTCAGTAGGAAGAGAAGAAGTGGAAATCTGTCATCTCCAATTTGTGGATGATACTCTTTCAAGGGAAAATCATAGTATTAGCAATCTGTTATAGGTGATTAAATCTTATTGTGCCTTCCCAGCGTTGAGAATTAATAGAGCTAAGTGCTCAATTGCAGGGATCAATACCCAACATGGGAGACTGGGAAAGTTAGCTTATATTTAGGCTTGTGAAGTGGGGAGGTGACCAATGGAATATTTGGGGCTGCCGCTGAGTGGGAACCCAAGGACTGGGCTCCACTCTCTTCCAAGTTTAGGGATTACTACTTTATGTGCAATTTTTTTAAAAACTGGAATGCGGCTTTTATTAGTGTCTTTTGCTTCTTTGGTGATCCTGTTGTTTTCCTTTAGTTTGCTCTTGTTGTTTCTAGTTCCTTCTCTGTGGTCCTGTGGACATCTAATCCGTTGTACTTTACGCTCTTCTTAATAAAATTTGTTCCTTATCAGAAAAATGTTTGTATGTAACTGTATATCAAATTCACATACAAATAAAAACTCACCTATTATTTTACTTGCACTTCTAAGTACATATTGCTTTTGACGATGAAATCAGATTTTCAATTTTTTCCCTTATCACTATGACGATAAAATCCCAAGTGCTTATAGGTTTACTGTGATGTTGTTTTTCTATCATTTGCTTGTGGGGATTTTATATAATAAGTAATAATTTCTTATTCTGAATTCATTCTCTTTAGTTAATTATTTATCGGTTGATTTTCTACTTTCTGTAGTCACAAATGTTAAAAAACAAAAGTGAATGTGTGCACTTGGATGTTTTGTAATTTGCACTCAGTGCAGTTAAAATACAACAAGTCCACTTTTGTATATAGGAAATATGTACGACTTTCTAGAGTTGGGGAACGATGATTTATGATTTCCTGAACATTGAATAAAGCAGAAAATGTGTACAAGGTCCCATCCAAGGTTAAGGTTTTCGCTTGGTGGTACGGAGGATGGTTAACACTTGTGATTTACTCCCAAGACGTAGGCCAGGTTCCTTCTTATGCCCACATTGGTGTATTTTATGCAAGAGTGCAGGGGAGAGTAGGTCGCACTTTCTTATCTTGCAGGTTTAGCTGGCAATTATGGTGTTTTTCATTTAATGGGATTAATGTTAGTTGGGGGGCACCAAAACACTGTTTTTCTTTGCTAGGTGAGAAATTTAAAGTATTGGGTGGGGGAAAGAAGGCTAAAGTAATATGGGGTTGTATGATGAAGGGATGGAAGTGGAGGAGGTGTGGGCAGCTCTTTGGGCATCTGTTTCTCCTGATTTTAAGAAAGCTTCTATTTGTGACATTGTTCTAAACTGGGAAAGCTGTAGTGTCATGAATATGTTTTGGTTTGTTAAACTAGATGTAGCCTGAGCATGACACGAAGCACTATTGGGCTGGTCTTAAAGGCTGCCCGCTGTACACCTCTCCTCCCAAATTTGGGTAGTTATGATGTTTCCATAACATTGTGTTGATATTAATTTTCAATGCCCTTTTGTTTTACAGTGCAAACGGGAAGGTTTTATTCAAAAGATTAAAGATGAAGATGGTGAAGGATGTAACATTGAAGGATCTCTTGAAGTTAACAAAGTGGCTGGTAATTTTCATTTTGTGTCTGGAAAAAGCTTTCACCAGTCAAACGTTCATGTGCAGGATTTGCTGGTTTTCCAGACAGATGGTTACAATGTAAGGAACACCTTATTTACTTTGGTAGCAAATCAAATAATATTATCATGGAAGCTACTATAAATTTAGCCATCTTTCTATGTTTTTGTTTTTGTTTGTTGTACATTCTCTCTTTTTAACGAAATTTGTGTTTCTGATCATTTAAAAAAATTCATTTCAATTTCATCTTTCATGATACAGATAAGTCACAAGATCAATAAATTAGCTTTTGGCGACTACTTTCCTGGTGTGCTAAATCCCCTTGATGGGTAATTGTTTCTTTCTATCCTTACACTGTTAATCGCAGGTTTTCAAATAGGATATCATATGGTGTTGTATTTCTATTGCAGAGGGCTTTGCAGTGGATCAATTTTGTTTCCAGGCTGGAATTTACATGTCCATATACCTTTTATTTTCCCTCATATCTTTTCTTAGAGTGCTTAAATCTTTGTCTTGATGTAATGGGTCCAACTCATTTAATAAATGTTGCTATAATATAAACTGTTTATGTTATAGTTTTAGTTGAAGGAGATCTACTCAAACATTTTCCCTAAATTTGTATCTGTTATCTTTTCCCACTTAAGAATATTTCCTAAACTTCTTACTGTGTTTTCAGTGTACAGTGGATGCAGGAAACACCGAATGGTATGTACCAGTATTTCATCAAGGTTGGTATTATCAGTAAACTATTTGGGTTCCTTGCTATATTCTTCTAAGACAGGTAGTATTTGATAACTGATCTAAATGCAACAGAGAAAGGAAAAAAAAACAGAAAATTCTTTTCTTTCCTGGAACTGTTTTGAATGTCTTATAATGGTGCTGAGATATTTAGACACTTATCTACTTTGCAGGTGGTCCCTACGTTATACACCAATATTAGAGGACATACAATTCGCTCAAATCAGGTATTTTGAAGCTTGTTGAATCTGCTTCATCTGTGTTAGTTGTCATCGCATCATGCCCTCATATGCACTCAAATTTGTGTGATATAGTACTCTGTGACAGAGCATTTTAAGAGTTCAGAGTTGGGACGCTCTCAGCTGCTTCCAGGAGTTTTCTTCTTTTATGATCTTTCTCCAATTAAGGTGTGTTTCTTGGTCCACATCTAACAAGCTATTCTAAACTGGATTTAGACTATTTTATAATATGCTGGTGCATCCACTTTTTTAATGGAAGATTTCCTTTTCTTAGTTTTGTGCTTTCCTTTTCTCATAATGAAAAAAAAAAAAAAAAAAAGGATAAATTCCTCCTTGTTCAGAGAAAAAAGTTAAACTTTCCCCAGTGAAAACCTTCTACCATTGTGGAGTTTCTGCTCCCCACCCTCAAGAAAAGCTTCCAAGTTCTGTGGATTGGCACATTTCTTACAGATTTTCATGTATCTTACTCCCTGGACGCATGAAAAACCCTAGATTCAATTCGGATTTAGAGCTGTATAATTTTCAAAAATCATTAGAAGTTTAGGAGGCTTGCCAAAACATGTCAAGATTAGCAAATAGTGTAAAATAAACCAGATTTGGTAATCCGCGTCGGTGGGCATACTGTGCATCCCCCTTCTCCTTTGTGTTCCACTGTTCCCTCAGATAAATACATTTAATGACCATTTAAAAGGAACTGCTAAGTTCAGACCATCATTGGGTACATCCACCATTACATGATTAACCAAACATGATAAAAGAATGATAGCGTATAAGCTGCCAAGCTGAGGTGGGTTTGAACTATTCTCTGAATATGGGAGAAAGTGTTGGATTCTAGCCTAACTGTAGCATGGAGCATATTCTATTAATCCCTCAAGAAACCTCATCCTGATTTGAACAAAAGAAAAAGAAGTGTATATCACAAAGTTGTAAGGTTTATATCACCTGTTAATAAAGCAATGCATAAGGTTCAAAAAACCTCATCCTGATTTGAACAAAAGAAAAAGAAGCGTATATTACAAAATTGTCATCACCTGTTAATAAAGCAGCACATAATGATGCCATTGAGATAAGAACTAGGATGAGCTGCCTTATATAGTAAACCATCTTTATGTTTGATCGGTATTTCAGGTGACATTGAAAGAAGAACATGCTCCATTTTTACACTTTATGACCCATATTTGTGCCATAGTTGGAGGTAATATCATATCTCTCTCTCTCTCTCTCTCTCTCTCTCTCTCTCTCTCATTTTTCCCCAATTCATGTATGTGCAAGAAACTCAGACAGTATTTGGTATGTACTGAAATCCCTGTGATTGATTTTATTTATTTCTTCCTTATATAGCCATTTTGTTCAACACATATGCATGTTGTCAAATCTAAAGAGAATTATTGAGTTCATTGCTGAATTTCCCTACAGTTTCTTTTTAGAGAAGTACTTGAACATTATTTTCCTCTACTCTTAGAAAACCCTTTGTATGTTTCAAACAGGTAAGAAATCAATTTATTTAACTATAGATATTTTCCCTTTTTGATTTTGGAACAAATTTTTTTATAATTTTAGTTCTCTTGTTTAGCACTTAGATTCAGTAGTTCTCTTACATCCACTTCAAGGGTCAAATGTACCACTCAATGACTCACGATGACCCCACGGGTGGTTTTTCGAGGAGTTCGTAATGAGTACGTGCATAGAAAAATCCGTGTCTCTGAGTTGGAACTTCTTGTACGATGAAACTAGATATATGTATCACTCATGCTATTCATGTGCAATATTATAAACTTTTTGGTAAGAATAAAGAGCTTGAGGATAGAAACTAGTGAATAGTTTGGAGAAATAGAAGTTGGAGTTGACTGTGACAACTTAGATGGTTTGGCAGAAATAGATTTTTATTTTTATTTTTATTTTATAGAAGATTACAGCATTTTCATTGTACTGTTGTATGATCCATGCTTTGGTATAAATAACATGTAACAGTTCTGTTGCTAGAATTTTCAGATCTTTGAAACCAGTTTTCCAAGTCCTAATTTTGATGCATTGAAATCAGACTCTTTTTTTTCTTGGTTCCATTACTGGCCTTATTTTGTGCTAGGGTATTTTTGGTTATCAGTTTTCACTTTCCTACATTTAGTGATGGATAAAACTCGACCTTGTTTTCCAGGTATATTTACCGTTGCAGGACTTATAGATTCGTTTGTATATCATGGTCAAAGAGCAATGAAGAAAAAGATGGAAATCGGAAAGTTTGGGTGAATCTGGCAGTTGGGTATGTGCTGCTCCAATATCCGTAGCTTTTTGAGACAATCATTTTCAAGTAGCTGTTTATGGAATTATTGTCTCTCATTAGTGTCATTTGATCACAAATTATCACCAAATATGTGAAATTATTCTCTGTAGTATCAATTTGTAAGTTAAAACTTGGTAATTTTAAAAAGTGATTTCATGCATTTGGACCAATCAAAAGTCCCCCACGTATACAGTGACGTAAGCTTGCGTATGAGACATAAACATCAAGAGTATAATAAATAAATAAAACCTCAATCCAAACAGTATGTTTTTTCACTTTTACCCTTGAAATCATTTTTGCCAAAAAATAAAAATCACCTAATTTTGAGAACATATAACCATTTGATTAAATAGTAGTTTTTATTTTGAATCATTTATGACTTACCATTTGTCTAATTTTTGAAAAATACACGATTTAGATTGTTAGATTGAAATGCGGATTAGACTCGACAGTGTCCTCAAATAAGCTTTTGAGGGCTTCAATGGAAGATGTAAGCACATTGAGAACAACTATTTAAATTTTATAAAATAGACCGTGGTTGCCGAAAATGCCTTCTCACAATCCATGCAAATACGTGAATTAATGAAAAATACATTAGCCATTTGATTATCACCATCATAAATATTTTAGTGTTCCTATCTAAAACAGTGTATTCGCTTATGCATTTTTCCATAGTTAGCAGATAGCTAATTGATCTTACTGCTTCGAAGACAAAAATAATAATAATTTAAGAACTGTGGGTGCAAACCAGAGTCAAAAGAGCGCATTTGCCCAACATTTATGGATAACGGGATGAAAAACTAAAATCTATGCCCCAGTTGCTAAACGATAGAAAGAAAATACCCTGTAAAGATAATGGACATTCTATCAAAAATCTGATCTTACAGCAGGTGTAGAAAAATCAAAGACAAGCTATTGTCATCTTTCTCTGGGATTTCTGATGCTCAGTCTTCCACTCGTAAGATTTTAATATCTCACGGCAAATGCAAAAATGCGATTAAATATATTAAAAATAGTTAGAAGAATAAATTAGATATCACCACCTCCATGAAAGATTGGTACAGGAAAATATATGAATTAGATGGGGATTATTTACTCTCTATAGGAACCTGGATTCCTCCCTGATTAATTGAAACATGGGAAAGCTTCAATCTGACGGCCTCGAAAACTGCATTTTGCCTCTCTTCATTTGTCAACCACAAAGACAAGCAGCGATCAATCAAATCCTGGCCGCAGCTTAAGGGGGAAACTCCCTTCCCAAACCTTGTAATCTTTGCTAGATTAAAATCTGAAGGCTCCTCAGCATAATTTTCTAAAATGTGCCTAATGGAACGACACCAAATTGGTCGAGCTACTTTAAGAAAATCACGCAAAACCAGCACTGGAAGGTTCACACTACCCAGCTCAGACTCACCATGCCCACCTCTCCCATGATAATCTGACCCTCCAAGCTTCAGAAGATCATAAGTGTCAGCTAGATCACTGTACACTGTTGAAAAAATCAGCAGATAGAGATATGAGTACTGAATGAGAAAAAAACTCAAATAAAAAAATACCATAAGAAAAAAACTAACTTCACTTTTTTTTCCAAGGTAAATACCAGAAGAAAACCAGTATTGCTAGTACTCATACCACAAGAAAGTCAATTATCACATTTATATAGTGAACCCAACAGGCACATGATCTACGTGTTCATGTATGTCAGTTGAGAACTGTTCTATCCAGAAACTCACCAAGTATATTGCATTACAAAATGGAAAAGATCGAGTCTTACTGAAACCATTGTGCAATAGAAACTCATTGAATGGTATCTGACATGCACACTTTTTGACGACAAACAATAAACTGACACCTAGATCCTATGGCCCGGATGTATATATAAAATGGTGAGTTGGGAGCATTTTAAGTCTGGAAAGATACGACATTCTCATATATCTATCTTATAAGAGAATTTCCTTTTCTTCCAAGATATTTCTCGTAACATTGTACATGAAATAAAACCAAGTTGTAATCAACCCCCTCAATCAATTTATATTCTTGGAGAGAGATCCATGAGTAGTAAATGTATTCCAGAAAAACACTGACATCAATTATAATTTTAAAGACGAAGATGTACAAGTCAAATACATTCTGTAGCATTGATTTCACAGCGTAAACTACAAATTATACATAAAGCAGCAAATAGTTGCATCTCAGATTGCATACCAGCCAGTTTTCCATCACTTCTGTAAACTTCAATCCCGTGAAGACCAGCTTCTTTCAACCTTCTTATGATGGTCACCGGATTTTTCAAAGACCAAGGATGAGCTAGCACAGCCACACCTCCTGTATCACAAATCATTTGTATTGCTTCTTCTGCCAGAGGTTCGCTTCCCCTGAACCCATACAACATAAATAATTCTTAACAATGGTTTCTTTGTCATATATATGCATCAACAGTATTCAGAAAAGATAAAACAGTAAGCTCAAAATATTACGTTGAGTATGCAGGTCCACCATCAAAAAGATAGCGGGAAAAAGCTTGTTTCAGGTTTTCCACATAACCTGCTTCAACCAGCGCACGGGCCACATGCAGTCTCCCAGGAGCGACTCCCTTGCCTGCAATCCTTGAGACATGCTCCCATTTAACAGGCAACTTGAGCATGTTCAGTTTGGAGACCATAGTTTTTGCACGAAGATAACGACCATCCCTTATATTAGACAAGAACTTTTCCAGATCTTCAAAACTTGTTGGACCGCAGCTGCTGTAATATGCAAGGATGTGTACTGGTTCCTCTGGTTCAGACTCTCCTCTACAACCATTGTGCAAAGCATCAGAGGCGTTGAAAACTAAGGAAAGGGGATATTTCCTCTTGTGTCGTTAAATATGCTGATTATTTGCTATTAAATTTGAGGTTGCCAATAATATAACGAATAATTTCATAAGTAAACTCACCCTTTTAAAGAAAAATAAACTTACACATTTACGCTAGAGTAAAATGACAATTAAATAACATGGCTGGTTTGAAAAAAACAAAGACTTGAAAATGCTATCTTTACAGAAAAACTGAGCACATCCAGCACTCATCTCCTCCCACCAAAAACCATAAAGACTACTTTATTCATTCCCTATGCTAACTCCATCATACATTGGTGTAAACAAAACAGTTACTGTCAGTGGCTATGGACACCCAATTGTGGTTTGTGGGTCTTAAAATATGACTCTTCCAAGTTTAACTACAAATTTTTCATCTTTCATATAACTGGAATAAAGGCTTTGTCGGGGCACCAGGACTGGCATAACGTAACATTCGGCAGCGTGGTCCCAAACATCCTGTTTTAAGGTTCAGAAATGTGGTGCCAGAAAACAAAAATATATTTTTTTTAGTCCGCTTGGCCTTCCCCCACAAAACCCTCCCATGTGCATTTTGATGGCATGCTACTGAATCTACTCATGGAGATTTGACACACCAAATCGCAGACAGTGCAAAATAAATCAAATCCAAATTCTCAAATAAAACACCAAACCAGCATTGAACAGCACACTTATACCCAGATATTTCAGTCCAAACTCAGTTGCATTTCTGAAATGTTAGCAAAACCAAACATTATTGAAGAAAGTTTCTTGCTGTTTTCAGTGGCGTAGGGGACATAGGTGCAGTGCAGCTTTTTCATGTCCAAAATTAAGTGGGTAGGTGTGGGTGTGGTTCGTCAAATGGCTTTACTTCCAAATTAGATAGGTAAGTCAGTTTGGGTGATAGTGGGGCTTGTTTTGGGGTGTGGGTTGGGTGTACTTACAATTTTTTTATTTATTTAATAAAAGTTGGGTGGTGTAGATATTAAGCAGGGTAAACTTAAGAAAAATTTGGGTTCGAATAGAGCTTCCCCAAAGGCTGATTATTTTCAACACTCTGGCAACTGATTTCTTTGTGAAGTTCATGCATATTTTATACGAAAAAAGGTATTACATGACATGATTCTTCGGGTTTAGAAGGAAAGAAAACACAAAGGCATTCTCTGATCATAAATCTCCAAATAAGTGCTATGAGTAACATAAGACAATACAGAGTATTAGGGGGAACACGAGTAATCAACCTTAAAAAAAAGTGTCCACAATTTAAGGGCTTCCACAAAGCATAGCTTTCAAAAATTACCTTGGGTAGAATTTTGTACTGATTTCAACACCTGGAATTATCTTTATGCGAAATCTCCGAGCTGCTTCCAGGGCCTCTGGTATGCCAGACATCGTGTCATGATCTGTCAGAGCAAGAACTTTCACCTGTTATGACCACATATAATAATTAAACCTCACTACATCGCAGTATGAATTTTAAGTATTCAAAATATAAGCACATTAGTTTTTCTGGACAAATAACTTCTAATACAAAACTTTGAGGCTATCACAAACATCGGTTACACCCACAAGAAAAGCTGTTGAGGAGAAAATTAAGAAAAGGCTGAAGAGTACCAAATGTTTCATGGATTTAATTGAGTAATATACATAGCCTTACATAGCACCCTACATAAAAAATCAAAAGTTACCTAGAATAATCCCTTGAAACCATCCAAAAAAGCCCAACCAAATAAACTAAATTAGGTCAATCAGTAGCCCTGCATTAGCTAACCAAATCAGCAAACTAAATTAGCTAAATCATTCGAACATAAGGCTTTTTATCGCCTTCATCAATGAGGCTCCCCCTGAAGCTGGAGAGTAGATATCAACAACTCCCAGCTTGCTGCAAGTAGAATAAAAGACAAACTTAACAGCTATCGCAAAAATTTAACGAGATCTGAGCAAGACTGGAACTGAGACAATGACAGAGACATGCCAATCTAACATGCTGTAAACAGCAATATTATGAACACTCCCCTCATGCTGGAAATAGTAGTAGCTGACTCCAACCCAATGCGAAACCAGGTCATATTTACTACTACAGTGCTCCACAAAGCTCATTCTGTTTTCTGTTTTTGCATCCCCTTTTTCTTCTTAAAGTCCAAATAAACACCCTTCTTTCAGTGAGTAAGGTGAAAACAAATTATTCTGTCCTACGAATATAGCAACTAGATGGTTAACCCATCAATAACAATGGTATATGCACATCCAGAACAGTCTAAATTCTCAAAATACCTGATGATTAACTAGATACAATGCACTTTCCATCATCTTTCATTTGCATGTATCCGCCCACTAAAAGCATAAACAATTGACTAAACAAGTACGGATTTATAATTTACCCTGCCAAGATGCATGAATGTTTAAAGTTTACCAATATCATGTTATATCCTACATACATAATGGAGTCTCTTGGTGGTTCACGAACATTTGCAACTAAAATATCCTCAATTTAACTTAGACAGTTTTTACTTGGCCACTTGCCCTCTTCCCTCCCAAACACACATGCAAACCAACGGAAGCAGTCCTCGAACCCATTCTTCAGAAAATTTATCATCTGAAGGCAGAGCCTCCTTGCCTTCAAATAATTACCATCTATACCTATGATAGCACCTTATAAAAGCTACCAGAATGAATTCGTCAATCAATAATAATTAGCTTTTAATGGCTGGGCCAACAGCCATGAATTTTCCAATCTACGAATCTGACAAATGAAAATTGAATTATCTAAAAAATCATCTTCATTCAAAGGTTTGCAAGAACTTAACGTTATGTCATACATTCTTATTTTGAAGCCATAATCTTTCGGTCAGCTTGAGATGGCGATATAATCCCAAGTCTAATTAAATCTCACAGTAAGAAGTGTCCTTTGTTGTACTGTGGATCCTCAATCTGCTAATCTCTTTCAAGAGAGACAAAACACCCTGAATGGTCTCTCTCCTAGACAAAACCAGAACTTCTGAGAAAATTAAAATGCTCAAAAGGTGTAGACACCCCTCGTCACCATTTTGTTCTTTCAGCGTGCTCGTTGGGTTAACACAGGGGCAGAGTTTTAAGAAAGAGGTTTAAGAAGAAAATAAATCATCTAAATATCAACAAAGAAATTACACCATAGAAAATAGAACTACAGGAACTCAAAAACCGGCACCCACTTGAGCTTTTCATTCAAACCCAGTTAGAATGTTGAGCCATAAAAATTAATTACTACACAAAAAAATATATATATTAATATATTTATAAAAAATAAAAAGCCGGAACCCATTAACCATCCAAAAAGCCAAAATCAATACAAGCATAACTCACCCCATTTCCATGAGCCCTCTCCACCAACTTGGAAGGCGAAAGAAACCCATCACTGCATTTTGAATGTGAATGCAATTCAAACACTACCTTGTCTCCACCTCTTCCAAGGCTCTTCTGTACCCCAAAATCATCGACAACACAAGAAACTGCAGTGGATGGCAATGAAGAAGCTTGTTCCAAGAAAACCCATTCACTCACAGACTTGAAAGCCAAAGTCTGCTCGGTGGTCATCTTCTTCTTGGTACCACCACGCTTCTTCTTCTTCTTTGTTTTCTTTGGGCTCTCCAATTTGTTGGAAGTGTTCGTGCTGTGGTTAATGATAAAGCCATCACCCATCATCGATTGAAACAAAGAAAGAAAGGATTCTTTGTCGGTTGGTTGGTTGTCTTTGTTTAGGCCGTCAGGTTCTCTGCGTCGTCGTGTAGATATCTGCGGCGGAGACAGACGGGTCACAGGAGGATAAGGGATTTAGGGATACGGAGGAGAGAGTTACAGATACAAAGTGAAACAGAAAGAGAGGTGTACGTCTTTTAAATGGGGAATTTTCTTACACGACCACAGGTGTCCTCACCTCTGTTTTACTTTTTCTTTTGGTACGTGTTCTACCAATACATAAGAAACACTTGTGTGAAAAAGAGATGGTACTATTTTTCTATCTGATCAATTGATAACTTTTTTATGTGGTAATTTACGATTAGTTGGAGATAACAAAATAGTGATATCTCTGTTTTATACAAGTTTTCTACCAATACACACATTTTTCTGAGTAAACTGCTCAATTAGCCTGAACTATTACCACATTTGTGATTTCTCTCAAGATTTTTTTAAAATAAATTAAGGTGATTGTTTTTTTCATTAAAAAAAATTAATTCACATTAAAGTTAAGCAATTTTAAATATTTGGTAAAAATAAAACATTTTGATTATTTTAAAAGAAAAAAAAAGTTATTAGTGATAAAGATGTTTAAGGATATGATAATGGATTATTTTTGTTTTGGGTTTGGTGAATGAGTTTTAAATTTTGTTTTGGAAAAACTAAATCATTTAGACATTTTTAAATTAGCACGTGAAAGGACAATTTTACCCTTATTGACCAAAAAGTGGGGTATTTTTCACAAGAACGTGTGTTTCATTCAGCTTGCTCAAGCATTCAAATAAGAACCATAATTGAAACTTGAAAACTCATAATCATCATGAACGAAAATAACAACAATTTAATCATAATAGACAAGAAGAAATGGATAAGAAGAATCCCTAGAAGAACAAGTTCTGATGTTGAAGAGCTCCTCAAGGCTTCCATAGAAAAGTGCTGCTACAAGAGAGGAATAAATCAATGCAATTTAGGAGGACTCAATGAAAGGACATCAATTCAAATCCTGGATTTTTGAATTGAGAGAGATATTGAGAGAGATCAAGAATTCTTAGGAAGCAGTGCTAGAGCATCTCGGTTCGAGTCCGAGTGGCGGCATGGCATCTTCTAAAAGAGTAAGTCCTATAATGAATTCAATTCCCGATTTAAATTAGTGTGTACGGTGTTGGTGTGTTTTCTGGTGGTGTTGAGTGTCTCTGAATCTGAATGTGTTAATAATGTCAATAATCTCCTTATATTTGTTGCCCTTTCTTCTCTTTTATAGTGTGCTTCTCTCTCATTTTTGTTCTCCCCCTTGGTTTGGGTTGTACACTTCTTTCTCAGCTACCTCATAAATGCTAACTACTCCAATTGTCCGTTAACTCCTCTAATTGGCCATTTTTTACTTCCTCTTCTCTTTGGCTTCATTTTTCAAATGAGCATTGTTTTTTAAATATGGAAATTAGTGTATTTTGGGTTAATGAGGTTATGGGATTTAATTATCAGGCTAGTCTTGACTTTGACAATGTGTTTATGGAATTTGGATATATTTTGAGATATGGGACTTATGTGGCTACGCATCATTTGTTGTACCTTCCCCTGATTCGTTATGGAAAGGATGATGAAATTATGGAAAAAGAATTAAGTTGGTCTTTAGGACCCATCAGGGCACACATATACTCTTTGGGAGGTGTGTTAGGATGTTAGTCTACGCGTATGACTAGATTCAACTGCACGTGCGATGTAGGTCCCGGTGTGCATGCTGGGGAGCAGTAGTCCCCCAGCTGGACTGCTCATCCCTAACTACATATACGATGCATGATCCCAGCATGTGGTTGAGAATAAACAACCCCCGAGTTGGATTGTTTCCCATGGTACATATCTTGATGTGGTGAATGTTTGCGCGTCTATATGTGTGTGTGTGTGTGTGTGTGTGTGTGTGTGTGTGTGTGTACAGGTATATGTGGATTTATTTCCATGTTAAGGTTTCTTGAGCATGTGCATTGAGAATACTCTGCACATGTATGAACATTTGAAATGAAGTTTGGAATTGAGATTGGATATTTGGAAATTACTTGACTTATTGTATTTATACAAGGGTATGGTTGCGGGAAAAAATATTTTGGGTTTTGAATATTTCATATTAATGGGTTTACTTTGGTGGTGTTGAATTTATAGTTTTACAATCAGGATTAAATTAACAAGTTTACATTATTTTCTAAAATGGAGGGGCTTATTTATGTTGAATAGAAATGGTGTTTAACGCTTGTTTTTGTCCACTCACATTTTCTGTTTTGCGCCCCCCAGGTTCTAGATATCCGAGGTCGAGACCACCACATCGAGGCATAGCCGCTGTCCGCACTGTAGGAATTCCTCCTTTATGTTTTTCTACTTTCCATTTTCCCAGGTTGTAAACTAAATTTTTATTTGCTCTGCTTGCTCATTTTGAGTTTGGGTAGAGGGCGTGAAGCCCATTTGAATAGTCTTAACTGTTGTGTGTGCCTTTACCTTGTGCATGCTAGAAGTTGGGTTTGTTCTAGTGCTTGTTTACATGTACTGTAAATTAAGAATGTTCCAGTTACAGGGGAGATTCTGCCAAAATTTCAATACTAGTGAATTGTCTGTCATTTTAAATTGGGGCTAAAGGGCTTTTTAATAAAGTGGGTCTGGCGTCAGTTAGATGTCAGACAGGAAGAAGGGTTCGTCACAGATTCCGAGGGAGAATCTAGGGCAGGTTCTGTCAAAAGGTTTTCTTCATGTAAGACATGGAATTCACCTTTCTAAGGCCATGTGCCCCAAAATTCCCAAAGAAATACAGAGCATGAGTAGAATCCCTTATGCATCAACAATTGGGAGTCTCATGTATGCTATGTTGTGCTCAAGGCCTGATATTAGTTATGCAATAAGCATAACGAGTCGATATCAATCTAACTTAGGTTTAGAACACTGGGCAGCTGTCAAGTGCGTCCTAAAATGCTTAAGAAGAACAAGGGACATGTTCCTAGTTTATGGAGGAACATCAGAGTTGTAAATGGAAGCCTACACCAATTCAGATTTCTAGTCTGACATTGATGCAGAAAATCCACTATTGAAGGAGCGGTCAGTTGGAGAAGTTGCAAGCAAAGTACTACAGCTGATTCCACTATTGAAGCAAAACATATAGCAACAGCTGAAGCCGCCAAAGAAGCAGTTTGGATGAGAAAGTTCATCTCCGATCTCGGAGTGGTTCCAACCATAGTGTTGCCAGTAGCCTTGTACTGCGTCGACAATGGGGCAATAGCTCAAGCTAAGGAACCAAGGTCTCATAAGAATTCTAAACACATTGAGAGACACTTTCATAAAATTCGAGAATATATCTCTCTCGGAGAAGTCAGCATCTGCAAGATAGTTTCGACAGATAACATAGCAGATCCACTAACTAAGCCCATGACTCAGCTACAATTGGATCGGCATCTCAAGAAGATGGGTATTAAATACATGGTTGATTGGCTTTAGAGTGCAAGTGGGAGATTGTTGGAAATATGCCCTAAAAGCCAATCATATAATGCAATCTTTTAAGGATATTTCATGTATTAGACTTATGTTTAATTCTCTTAAAGGGCAAGTTTATTATTTATTAGTAAATGTCTCATTAACAGTTATACATGCTTAAACAATAAGTTCAAGAGATGTGAGAAAAAGAGAAAGCAATCTAAGGAAGTTAGATTCAAGAGACCTTTCCTCTATTATCCTCATACCCTAAATGTTCCTAGTCATAGGATTGTCAAATGGGCACCGACAATCCGGAAAGACCAGTACATACTATGTCTTCTCGATTAATTGAGAGGATTACTGGTCTCAAGTCATTCATGTGGCGACACTAAAACAAGTATGTAGGTGCTCAATAGAGAACGAGTTCACTAAACGCGATCAAATGAGAGTTTCTTGTATGGAAATTTTACCTATATGTCAAACAAGAAACTCTAAGTTGCAATAATGCAAATTACCTGAGGCACCATGGTTATCTTGTGGGAAGGTTGTGGATCTTTGTGTCACGGCCCAATTCGAAAATAAGGAATTCCAGAATCATGGTGTGAGTCATACCATAGTCATAAGAATAAAATCCTACAGCCATGATATGATGAGAAATAGAGCCACAAATAAAACAAATTAGTTAACATCACAAAATCAGAGTCGCAGTAGCTCGTACTTAAATACAAACTAAGATCTTTATCAAGCGGCTGACTACTTACAAACATTAATTACACAAATCAACAACAAAAGCCTAGCAGCTTAGTTGAAACCCGCTTCTTCAAACTTCGTCTTGAATCCTGCACAATCTATTTCAGGTATGAGCATTCTGATGCCCAGTAGAGTACCGTCAAATCCCTCAAGGTCAGCTATCACAATTAATCAAAGTGTCATGCATCAAACAACACAAGATATATAAATTATGCAATTATACCAGATAAATAAATTTGCATATGCAGTGATGCCATGAACTCACTGCCTTCTAATCCCACTAATTCATACATTAGGGCAACAAGCCTACATGTCTCATACCATGCATTTTACCACTGTGGCTCTAAATAACCTAAAATATGAACTAGTACTCATCCGTCTCTTAACCCATTTTTCTTATATTTACGAATTTCTCAACTTTCACTTTTCATTAGAGGCCCTGCTCCCATCACCTCAATATATTCAAGCCCTGCTCCCGTCACCTCAATATATTCCACATTTTTTTACTCATATATATAAGGCCTTCTCTCACCCCTTAGATATACCTCAAACAACCCACACACACATTGACCCAACACACGGCCATAATTATGATGCTTATGTAATGCAATTCAAACATTATCAAACTCTGCAAAATAGTAATACAGATAATAACAAAAATATTTCAAGTTTAATCCCATGAATAATAATATTCATCCAACGTCAAATAATATTCACGGAGTAATATCAATAATACTATTCACCCAACATCATATAATATTCATTAAACAATAAAAATCGTATTCACCTAACATCAAATAATATTCACCAAGCAAAACAATAATACTATTCATATTTATAATAGTATATATAAACACCAAGATTAAAAGTGATATAGTCTAATCATTGGGGAATCAGGAAACCCTACCTCATGTCCCAAATAGCTAAAATGATGAAATTACCCTTTAGAGGTTGCCGAGTTCACTCCCGTTCCTAGATTTGAAAAATATAACATAAATGAGGTTAGAAATTCTAATTTTTTTTTTTTTTTTAGAAAGACTTGTTCTCTTAACATGGAGAGTGTGGTACCCTCTCCAAGCTACAACCCTCAAAACGACCCGAAACCTATACCATCGGACTCGGATCGAGAAAATGAGTCGGATGGACTAAAAATATGGTGTTGGAGGCTGCCAGAATATCCGCCACGCGCCGCCACTCACCAGAGCCGCAAGTGGGCTTGTTTTCTGGTTACTGTTCATCATCTTCCCAAAAATCTGCAACTTCCCCTGTTTTTTCCATACTAAAATCCAGACTTTGTGAGACGTTTTGACCAACCTAAAGTTAACGAAATTGGGCAAACTTGCAGTGGTTTTGAAGATTAATCTCTCTAGTTTCTAACCCAACAAACTACACTCAAAACGGAGCTAAAACGAAAGAGAAAACTAGCTCCAAAGTTGGACTCGTGGCTGGTTTTCTGCAAAAAACAGATTTTTTTCCGAACTTTGCATGTGTGTTTGATGTATCAAAACTCAACCAAATTCGACGAAACTAATTTTTTTTTGTTCCTTGCCAAGTCTAGGTTAAAACCCAACAAATGGATTCCTCAAAAACTCAAAGGATTGGGAGAAAAAAATAGCCAAAGTGAGGCTCGCTAACTGCAAATTTCCAGATTTGGTTCTAAGTCGTTTTCAACCATTCTATCACTTCCAGGTTGTTCCTAAGGCTTCTAAAACTCTTCTAAAGTTCGTACCTATCATTAGACCTCATCAAAAACTCAAAATGGAACCAAAATCATAAACACCCACACTTGAAAAATTGCTCTATCCACCCAACTCGAAAATGGAAGTTCAAACTCTTCCAATTCAATTTCCATACAACTTAAGTGACTCAAATTACCCTTTAAGGGACTAGAATCACACAAACACAAAGTTAAAAATCAAAAATTCGAAAATTGACTCACCCTTGGACAATTCTCCTTTTTTCCTCCTATTCTTCCTTCTCTTCCTCACCCAACTTCCATCTCCTTCATCCTACAATCTTATCTTAGCTTAAGCAATTATTATCCTTAGCCTAGACTAGGTGATTCATCTCTAATAGGTGAACAACTCACCCCTAATTGAGATCAAGATTAGATTTTGAAGGGAATGTATAAGGGAAGGGGGGAAGAATGAAGGGAAGAGCATGGTTTTGCTTACACGTTGCAATATTTTTTTTTTTTGCCTACAAGGGTATTTTGGTAATTTTCACACATAGGGGCATTTTGGTCAGTTTTGGCCTAAAATTCAGAAACGATTTCCTACGTGTTCGTTGAGTTGACTACTCTCGTCTCACATCAATGTCTTAAATTGTCCTTCGAAAAATTCACCAAATGTTAGGTAAGGGCATTTTTGTCCAACTTGAAATTAAACACACTTAATTCAATATTCTCAATCCAAAATCACTTGATAAAATACCCATAATTATTCTTCACCATAATATTTTTTTTCACTGAATACGAAAGCCCACCTTGAATTTTTCAGGGTATTACACTTTGATGATGCTATAAAGACATATCCTAATCACGGATGTGGTACAAGCATTGTTGGGGTTCTCAATTGACTTATGGAGACATATATGAGTGTACAACATGGAATCTCTATCCTTCAGTAAAAGAAGGAGAATGCTCAGAAGATATGATTAAGCAAATCTCTTATCAGAGTATTCGGTATGACCTAGAAAGATGTTCTAGTCATACTATAATACAAATCTTATAAGACGTGACAATCTCATTAGGGGTTTGACACACCATGCCATCGTAATGCAATTAAGAGTATTGTAATAGGAAATGACCGTATTGCACTGTAATTCCAATTGAATAGGTTCTTTGTTTATTCTACTTAGCTTGGATATCCATGACATACTGCTAGGTGTCACTCATGGATGGCGGAAGTCCTAAGGACTAATGATCCTAACTAATAGAGAGAATTAAAAAGGGGTTTTAATTCACAATCAATTACGAAGAGTTCAAATTGCCCACAACCTTGCTAATTAGAACCTAATGGATCGCACACCGTTAAACTTGAGTTATTTGAGAAACCGGTATGGAGATGATGAATTGAAGAGATAAATTAAGCTTAGTTAATTGGTTAAGGCAAAATTAATTATGGAATTAATTTAAATGACATGTGATGTCGGAATAGACTTTAAACGAGAATTTTGAATTCTAGGCTCCTTGGGCTTTATCCTATTGGACATGGAGATTGAGTTGTATGACAACTTAAATGAAATTGAGCCCAACATGCCCAATTTCAAGGGATGGGAGTTCATATGGGCTTTTGGTTGTTATAGTCAACTTGTTGACTCAAGTAAAAGATGACTATCATCTTTTTGAAGCCTAAGGAGTCATAAGTGAAAATCAAGAGAGAGAAAGAAAGCTCTAGTCTTCCAAAAACTCTCTCTACACTTTCATGCTATCTTAATCAGGGATTATTAGCATAATCTTCTCACTAAGCTCATCATCTTTTTCTCAAGCTCTAGTTGGTGAAGAGACTTAGAGGTTACCTACTTTGGTGACTTTTGGGGAACCTCTCAAGATGGAGATTTTGAAGGAGTCATTCAAGCTTCAACAACTTTGGTGGAATTCAATCAAAGGGTTGAAAGCACGCACCAAGGGTAACTCCTTCTTCCAATCTTCTTAGAAGTATGTTCTAGGAAAATAGTACAACCATGGGAAAAGTTTTTGTTTTTGAACTCATAGATGCATGCTTAACCGACCACACGGAGAGAGAGTAAACCCTAGGGTTCTCTCATGTGCTTTTATAAAAACATATTTTCCCATCTTTCCTCTCTAGGGCTTTTAGTCTTGCAAAAGGTAAGGAGGAAGAGAGAGAGAGAGCATCAAACTCTCTCCTTCCCTAAAAAGCTAGAACCGGCCATCAAGGGAAGTGTTGCTATCACCACTAGCTTCCCTTGTGTCTCATCATCCTCTTAAAGAAGAGCTTGGTGGGGAGACATTGAAGGTTGCTTCTTTGCAACTTTGAAGGAGAAGGAGAAAGTGAATCCAACCACCAATCCTTGGTGGAATACTTGAGTAGGGATCAAGTGGGCTTCAAAGGTGAGTTCCCCTTCATCTTTCTGTCTTTACTTTCTTGAAAATATTTTGAAATGCACATCAAGCACTTGAACCTTAAGATCCTTTGAAAAGTTTTGTTTTTAGGCTCTAGGATTTTCTTTAAAGCCTTCCGTTGCCTATCAAAGGAATTTTTTTTTATATTTAGATGCTTAAATGAACCTATGTTTTTTAGAAAAACTCAATCTTTCCTTCATTATTTATAGGTGCATTTTTTTCCTTGACTCTGTAGTGCATTTTTTGTTTCTATAGAATTGATTTTTGTTTTGTTTGCAGTTTCTATTTTTATTTGCATTGTTGATATCTACATTGTTTTGTTATAAAGTAGGAGCTTATTTAAGTTTTTGTTTTTTGATAAAGTTTTTGTTTTGTTTGCAATTTGTGTTTTTGTTTACTTTAAGGTTTAGGGTTTCATAGTGTTTTATCATAGTTTCTATTAGCTATATGAAGGTGTTTTTGCTCTTGCAATTATATTTGGTTGCTTTTGGCTTTTAATTTTGTTTTGAATTTAGGGAGTGGTTTTGGTTATGTTTGTTATAAGTTGATTATCAATTATTGTTTCAAAGGTGGTTTTTGGAGTGTTTGGCTCAAATTCTACAATGTAGTTTCTGTTTTATGTACATTTGTGTAGGGATGTTTTGGAATTTAGTATGAATGTCTGAAATATATGGAATTTATACAAGTTTATTAGCAATTGATGTCATTTGATTGTTTTAGTACCTTCATCATGCTTTTGCCTTTTGGTTCCTCACTTATTAATAGGTGCACTTTTGCCTAGACTTTGCAGTGCAATTTCTGTTTCTATAGAATCGAGTTTTGTTTTTGTTTTTATTTACATCATTGATATCTACATTTTTTTTGTTATAGAGTAGTAGTTTATTGCATTTTTTGTCTTTGGTTCCTCACTTATTAATATGTGCAGTTTTGACAAGATTTTGTAGAGCAATTTATGTCTTTATAGAATTGGTTTTTGTTTTTTTTTTCTTTACATCATTGATATCTACATTATTTTGTTATAAAGTAGTATTTTATTGCTTTTATTTTTATTTTGTTGCAGTTTATGTTTGTATTTGCATTTTTCTGTTTTGTGTGCAATTTATGTTTTTGTTTACTTAATTGATATCTACATTATTTTGTTATAAAGTAGTAGTTTATTGCTCTTTTTTTGTTTTGCATGTCTATTTTTATGTTTACTTCATTGAATAAACTCTTTTTTTTCCATTCTTTTTTTTTACTTTGAAGCTTGTTTTGTTAGAGAGTATTAGTTGCATCACATTTTTTGTTTTAGTTTCCTTTACCAATTTAATATTTATTTCCTTTTTTTTTTTCTTATCAAAGATCAATTATTTTTTCGAAGCTTTGAGGGCATTGAAGTGGAGTTGTTGTAGTTTAGGTGCAAACGCAACAAGAAGATGCGAAAGAAATTTATTAGAACATCTTTATGATATTATCTTATAGTTTACATATTTAGTTCAAGAGGAACAACTGAGAAACAAATCCTACAAAATGATGAGCTGAAGAGCGGCGGAAGACGGAAACCCAATGTGGCAAATGTGGTCCATTCTGTTAAATTTCCTGTTACAAAATTTAAAAACTATTAAATATTAATTTAAACATATAACTATTTGAATTGAGAGAGAGAGAGAGAGAGGGAGAGAGAGAGAGAGAGAGATGAGTAATGGGTAGATTGGCTGGTTGTTGGTGGCGAGTTAAGCAGTAAGGCTGGGACTTGGTTAGGGAAGAAGACATTTTTTTTCCTGTTGGTTTTTTTTTTGGACCTTTAGGGTAGGGTTATCGAGGTCCATAACCTTGCTTGATCTCGTCCTCAAGGTCCTGATTGGTAGCATCTTTTGTCTTCATGGTTGGGTGGTGTGGTTGAGGGAGGCTGTGGGGTGGGGCTAGGAATTGAGGGTCGTGTAAGAGCACTTCCAATGGTAGCTGTGGCCTGGGCAGGAGGGGGCCCAAGCCCCAGTTCAATGTTCCAACAAGCAAATGCAGTGTAGGCAGCTAGTGGGCTCCACAAGCCTAGGCTGGCCCAAACGCAAGAACATCCGGAGTTAGCTGACATCAACAACGAAATTTTTTTAAAAAAATACTAAAAATCAGAATGGGTATTATCTAGCAGACGGCATCTACTCGAGGTGGACCACATTTGTGAAATCTATTCTGCATCCCTAATTCGAGAAGCAAAAATTATTTGTTGCCTATCAAGAGGGTTATAGAAAAGATGTGGAGAAGTGTTTTGATATCCTCCAAGCCCGGTGGCTTATTATTAGGGGTGCAACACGCATGTTTGATGAGAAGGTGCTGGGGAGCATAATGATGACTTGCATCATCCTTCATAACATGATTGTGGATGATGAGTATGATTACAATGCTGCAGAGGTATACAAACCGGATCCCATGAACACGGCCTTGACAAGAATTTATGAAATGCCCATGGGGCCAAGTAGAGAACCATTGGAGCATGAACTGTTGGTTAGGGACGGCTGTTTCATGACCCGGATGATTAATCGATATACGGAGATGCAATCGTCTTATATTCATGAATAACGTCAAGTTGACTTGATGGAGCATTTATGGGCGGTGAAAGGCAATGACGGTGAATGAAGTGAAGTGAAGAAGTTTTATTTTTAATTATGTTTAGGTTATGTTTTATTTTTAGTTATGCTTTGGTTGTGGTTTTTTTTTCATTTATGCTTTGGTTGTGGTTTTTTGTTTAGTTATGCTTTGGTTGTGGTGTTTTTAAAAAAAATTATGTTTTGTTTGATGTATGGAATGTTTTGAATAAAAAGAAGTTTTCTTAAATAAAATACATGAATTACAACTATTTTTTTAAACAAAATATTAAAAATGATAAATAAAAATACAATTTGAAAGTGAATAAGATGTTGAGTAAAAAGTGAATAATAGTAGAAGTAGAAGAAAATGTACGAGGATTTGGTGTTGAAAGTGAAGAGTATAGGTAGGTATTTATAGAAAAAAATTCCAGAATTTTTTGGTATTTTTTTAAAAAAAAATCGAATTTTTTTCATAATTTTATAGCAAAAAAAAGGCTAGCCGTTGGATTGGAGGAGAGAAGGTGATCGAAGCGCCCAGACAACGACACCTATCTTGCACACGCCAATGGTAAAAAAATTTGAACCGCGCGCTGACGTCAGCTCCCCCCTCGGGCTCGCGCTGCCTTAGGGTCAGCCCGTCTTCGTGGGTCCCACCCCCACCCCCAGCCCGGGCAAAAGTGGCCCGCTGTAACTGGCTTTTTGGCTTGGGCCTCTCACTGGAGTTGCTCTGAGGGGTTGGGTGCTTGGGGCTGATGGGGTTTAATTTTTTATTTTATGTTTATAAATATTTTTTCTTTTTTTAATTAGTTTTTTAATATTTTATTAATATTTTAAGCCATTTAAGTTTTAAAACGTGCGTCTCACATATGCCACATCAGAAATTAACGAAACTTCTAACGGTAAGGCTAAAGCCGGAATCAAATTGCAAAAAATTGAAAAGCTTAAGGTATGTAATTGTTAAAATTGAGAATGCAGAGACATACATACCTTACCGATTAGAGTTCAGGGTACTAAATTGAAATTAACCAAAAATAAAATAATAATTTCCATTACATGTCATTTTTCCACCCAATTTAGACATCTTCGTTTGGATGAAATAATTGAAAATTACATAAAATTCTTAAATGATAGAATTTATATCTCGGTTGTTTAAATATCTGGCAATTAATAATTTATGTGTTTGAATTTATGTATATCCAATTTTGTAAATGACATAAATTACATTGAAAATGAATTCATATTCAATAGAAATTGGGAAATGACGACCCTTTTGGTGGAAATTAAACTCAGGAATCTCGATATCCAATTTTCCTGACTTTTGCCGCGCGTCATTTAATAAGTTCCATATTTAAGTTGCCAAACAATAAAAATATCAATTTCTTCACTTCAATTCCCGACTTTTAGCTAAATCCTTAGTTATTTTCCTCTTTCTTCCAAAGGGAGGTTAAAAAAGAAAAAGAAAAAGAACAAAGGAGGGAGAAAAAGAAACAAGCAGACGGCACAAGCTACTCCTTCTCCAATCCAAATAACTTGAAATCCGACCCACTTACCTACGATTCTCTCTTTGCTACAGTAAGCACAAAACCACCTCCGTTATTAAGCAAGCAATGAGTTTGGCGTTCCTCCAGGGCTATTCTTCCGCTGAAGAAGAAGAAGAAGCCCAAAATCACCGCCTCCATTACCAAAACTCAAACTCGTCGGACGACGACGAAGATAATGACCAAAGTCACAAACCCAAATCCGTCTTTGACTTTCCCAAACCTCCCTCCTCTTCCATTGCCTCTGGCCTTCCTTCTGCATCTGACGTCTTCTCTGAGGTACCATTTTACCCTAATTCACCCCCTGTTTTTGTTTTTATTTCTCTTTGCTTACCATTCAGTTTGAATTTTGGTTCTTTTGGCTGCTTTTTATGGGTTCATTGTGATTTTCTTTGATTGGTTGCTGAAGATTTGTGGACCGCCCGATTTCCTCAATAACTGCGTACAAGAAGACGGTTCTACGAGGGATGACGGTCCCCAGAAAGGAAGGCATGGTGCCCGCAATGCCAAACTTCGCAAGGACAAGAAAGATTTACCTGCTGGTTGGTACTTTTTCTTAGTTAATGTATGTTCATATTATGTTGAGGATCAATTTTATACACTTCAATTCTAAGTACTTTTGGGTTGCTTTTTATTCAAAAGATTCTCCTAAAATTGTCACTGTAGTCAGAGAGACTAAGGAGGAGGAGTGATAAAAATTGACTTTACATTACAAATTGGATATGTGGTCCCTGTATAATGAAGTGTATAATGGATTTAAGAGAAAGAACAGGCACAAATCGCGGTTATTCAACTATATATAGATGACTGAGATGCATCTGTCTGAGTGTATCTTAAACATCTATGTTTAGTCTGTGGTTGAGATGCATGTCCTGAACTTTGGTTCTTATTAGATCAGGACAACCAGTTCACAGAATGGAAGTAACGTTGGAAGTAGACTCTATTCTGTTTATATATTATCCAAATTGAAACTCCAGTTATGGCGTGTTTGCTTGCATGGAATCGGGGAAGTCGTGAGTTGGGGAAGTCAAGAATAGAAGAGAGAATGAATGGGACCAACCATTCACCCATAATCAATCTAACTCCTGGTGTTTCAGATATTGGATTACGAATTTTAGTGTGGAACCAACTTAATTTTTTATTTCGTACATATTAGTAAACACCGTGGAAGTCATGAATCGGAATAATTCCAGTACCCATTGATAAATTTTCTTATCCTGAGTTTTCTTGAACTGTCTTGCGTAGATCTTCACCTCGTCAATGTGATGCTTTATTTTGTAATTGGAAGTCTTAAGTCAGACAATACCTAGATGTCTTAGCAACATAAAATTACGTGGTTTCTTGGATTTTTCTTATAAATTCGTATCTGTTGAGTTCCAATCAAATCTGTCGGAATAATAATTCAAAAGTGTTTTTTAGAACTGTTATTTACGATACTCTGTCGAACTGATGGGCGTTATCTGTGTTCTGGAGGCTCATGGCAGTGGTTTTTCAGCAGGAACGGCTAATTTGAAAGATATAGAAGGGAAGTTTGTTAAATGTTGATCAAAATTTTAAAATTATTATGCATATAGTTCTCTGTGTATCATTATCTAATAATGATATGGTTTTTACAACCTCTTTCTCCATATGTATGTTTTCCTTTTTATTTTTTATTTTCTATTGCAGCAGTTCAGACCCTTGTTAAAACTGTGTACAGGTGCTGTAGTGGAGTCCAAAGCTCAGTTAGTTGGAATCCATGAACGAGTAAGAAGTGATTTTGCGGGTAACCAACCTCCAACATCAATAGTTACAAGCACGGCTCAAGGTGGCAAGCGTCTGCCTACTGCAACGAATCCTAGTGCAGAGGATGCTGCAGAGCTTCTGAGGTTATTGTTGCTGTTTCTACTCCCCACTCCCTTGTTTGTTTGCTTGTGTTGTTTTTCATTTTTCTGAATCTTTTTCTTTTCTTGGTTCTGCTAGTTCTGAAAGACATAGCTGTTTTAGATTATTTTTATTTTTATTTTTCAGTGAAGCAGGTATTTTGGTTGGGTATTAGTCACGCATTTGGCCTCGTAATTGCTAATCTGAAATATTTCTCCTAATAGGATGTGTTTGCAATGTGGAATACCCAAGACCTACTCCAATGCACGGGGAATGGTCTGCCCAGCTTGCGGTGATCGTCCTGTAGACACAACCAACGATTCCAAGAAGAAGGGATCTACCATCAAAGATAAGGAGAAGAGTAAGAGGATGAAGGGCCAGTCATCTCATGGTACATGGAAAAGTGAAACTGAAATGCAGCTTCGGCAGCAGTTTGACTAGTAGAAGTTTGTTCAAATATTACCCGGAATAGGTTTGACTAGTAGAAGTTTAACATCTCGTAGGTTTATGGTTGTATCATCTAGCTGACCCATTAATTCAGTTAGCAAACCCAAAGTTCTTCAGGGCGTATGGGAAGTATTCTGTGTTTTGGTTTCATGTCAAAATGTGTTTATACTCGTTTCTGTTATCTATTAGTAGTGGTAACAGGTCCAATTCAACCAAAATAGTTAAAGTAGTTCTTGCATAAGCAGTAGTTGCAAGGGTGGCAGCAGCGATCTGTAGTTGCAGGTGACTTTGTTCGGTGACGGGGAACCTTGTTTGCTCACTTTTGGTCACGTTCTCCATGGCCAGAGTAGCTTGGCTTTTTTCACCACGCAAGCTTTATCTTCAGACTCCGTGGCAGCCAAACCTTGAGAGAGGCTGTGCCTTTGATATGCTGAGGCCTCAAACCAGTTGGTTCTATCCTCCGACTCAAACACGGACGTTTCAGTTGGGGCGAGAACAATAGAAAAACTGCTCCGTAATGATAGGATGAATCCTGGGTAGGGAAGAAGAGTCATGTGGCATGACAGGGAAGATTTTTATCCAATATAAGAAAATAGAATAAATTTTGTTAAATTTCATTCATTAATCACGCTTTTGTTAGAGTTGCGTTGTTATGAATCAATTTTTGGGGACGCGACATTGGGCTTGCCAATTTGTTTTTCAATAGATTCGTACAACTACTGCCAGTGTAATTTGATTTAAGTTCCTTTATTTTCACAACGGTAAATCAAGATAACTCTCACTAGCTCCGGAAAGTAAAGCGTATGTTGATTTGAGGATCAAATGACCACAAGTTTGTGAATTTGGAAAGCATATGATTATCCACTTCATCAAAGAACCACATGGTTGATGAGTACACCAATCACAGTTGCTGGTATGAATGCTCCAACCATTTATTTAGAGGTACATTCATCATCTCTTGCACAACTTAAACAACATGAGTTCATTCGTAGCTGGATTTAAAGAATTGAAAAAGAAACCCTACCAATCAGAATTGCAAAAGAATCAAATAAATAAACAAAAACAGAAATCCTAGCACAATACTGGTCGAGAGGAAGTAAAGTAAAGTTGACAGAGAGAATACCACAAGCAGAGGAGAAGACGGGAGGTCGAGAACGAGTAGAACCTTTGGTTTACTTGGAAAAAGAGGGTTTTGTGGGAGGAACCTTGGTTGATGGGGGTGGGATCAATCAATTAATCCAGCTTCCAATCACAAGATGCCATATGGACAAGAAGAATATCTCATAGGTCAATTAATTGAGCTCATTTATTTGACAAATTAATTGATACTAAAAATACGGATATTATCTTTATTTAAAAGATAATATCACCAATTTAGGATATTATCTTATTTAGGAGATATCATCATCAATTAGTGATTTAATCTCAATCAAATCCATAATTGATTCAATCTCTACAATTTGAGGAAAGAATATATTCTTTCCAAATAAGAAAATATTTTTGAAAAACCCCAGATGCCTAGAGCCCTATAAATACATGGCTACATTCAACACACAAGGTAATCTGAACTAACTTAGACATCAAAGGTCTTTGGCTAACACCCCCCAGGTGTGGTCTTTTACCCTTGTTTGATTTTACAGGAATTGAAAGATCTTCAAGCGAATATTCTTCCACAAGATATTTGCAAAACATTTGGTGATTTCATTGAGAGCGTGAGTTATACTCAACGCGTGCTCTTGAATCAAAGAAATTTGTTTCCTCTTTTTTTGCTAAACCAAAGCCTTTCGAACAACCATGGCCGGAAGCAAATGCACGAGATGCAAGACCGCGGCGATGGCTCAATCCACGACGGGCCAAAGCCACTCGTCCCACAATCCCACAATTGAAATGAGGCACCACCTCCTCACGACGCCACCGCCGTGAACCTACCGCACACCCGTGCCGTTGCGCCACCACATGGTTCCATGGTTGGAGCAGCGCCGCAACCACAAGGCATAGCGGCTGGAACCGGCAACCTGCCTCATGGCCTTACAGCCGAAACAGTCGTGCAGCCATACGAACTTGTTGCTTCCAGTGTCACCCCACAGCCACACGAGTCCAACCACAATCTCCTTCACAGCCCGTCGGCTAATGTCATCTCGCCTCACGGCTCCTTAGCTGAAACCCACTTGCAACTGTAAGGCCTAGCGGCTGGATCCAGCCACCATCACGGCGCCGCCGCAGCACAAGGTGGATCCTCCCATCATGGCAATCTCGCCACCATCACAAGTTATGGCTTGATCTTGAAACAATTTCACCCATTCCCTCATTTGGCTCCGCGCTGGACGTACGCTTCCGTGTACACCTCCAATGAAACCCTAACCTATGTGCATGTGGGCTCCACACAAGTCTCTCCTCCCGATCCACAAAGTCAAGTAGACCTCAGTCTTAGAGTTGACCAGCTGACCTAGAGAATGGACGACCAAAACAACTTTGTGAGGTAGCTCCTCAACCAACTAGACTTGGTCTGAGACCTTGGCCTTGGACCGCAAGGTGAGGAGAGAAACGTAGACGAACGCACTGGTGGGCAATTCGAAGAGCCAATTCCCATCGACAAGCCATAGGGAATCCCTCACAAGCGCAGTCCCCCAATACGCCACACAGGCAGGACATCCGAGGAGGTCAGCCCTTGCAAGTCAATAAGGAAGTCAGCCAACGGTGTTCGAATCATGGAGGTCATCAACGTGACCCGCAGGCTATGCGTGCAGAAGATGTCGAGAAGCTTGTAAATAATCGGCTTCGAGACTTGAAGATCAAAGGAGATTTCATAAATGCTCTACACAAGGAGGTGGACCAAGTGAACTCATCACCATTCACCGCTGAGATCGAGCAGGCTGCTCCACCAAAGCGATTCTCAACTCCTTGTTTCACACACTTCAAAGGGGATTCTGATCCCGAGAGCCATCTGAAGCACTTCAAAAGTGTTATGATTCTCTACAAGGCCGAAGAAACGCTAATGTGCAAGGTGTTTGCAATAACCTTAAGAGGAGCAGCCCAGGATTGGTTCCACACCTTGCCATCGAGATCGATCAGCAGCTTCAAGGAGCTAGCTTTCGTCTTCACCAAGGAGTACACTTCTTATTGGACGATCAAAAAGAACCCTGACCACATGTTCAACCTACGTAAGAAGCACGATGAATCCCTTTGAGATTACATCAAGAGGTTTAAGGCAGAAAAGGAAAACATCGTAAGGTACGATGACTGAATAGCGTCCTCAGCCTTTAAGAAGGGCTTGCCAGCTAAACATGACTTATACCGTAAGCTGACCAGTTCTCCCAGCTAGACTCTAGCAGAGGTCTTTGCGACTGCGGAATGCTAAGCGCTCTGGGATGATGATCAAATCTCCATGAAAAAGTCTACCATGCAGGATGATCAACCGACCAAACAGGCAAGCCAGAGAAGTGATAGGTTTGCCAACAAGGGCAGTACCAAGCGCAAGTCACATCCCCAAGAAGACACTCAGGTGGATGAGAACTACACCAAGTTTTCTATCCCCATACATCAAATCCTAGCCCAAGTAAAAGACAAGCCTTGTGTGAAGAGACCACCGCCCTTGAAAGGAGACCCGGACAAGAAGGATACCAGAAAATATTGTGTCTTCCATGGGGGAAACGGGCACTTCACAAATAATTTCTTTGCCTGGAAAAAACACCTCAAAGAACTGGAGAGAAAAGGCCATTACATGAAGTTCATAGCAAAGCAGGCCGTCCAGCAGATCGAGGACCCTAATGCTGCCAACGAACCTCCCCAAAAGGTCATAAGGATTAACACAATCCTAGCAGACTTAGAGGAGTCTGGGTTGACCAACAAATAAAAGAGGAGGAAGATTAAATAGGCCACTGTTATCTCCCAAGTCTTAGCCGGCCCTCCATCAGTTGAAGAAGATCACGTGATCAGCTTCCAAAAGTGAGATTTAATTGGCCTTGATTTAGTCAACCGAATCTACGCAGACGAGGGCAGGCCAGCCAACATCCTACAATTTTCAGTTGTCCAACAAATGGGCATCGAGACAAAGATCAACAAATCAGCCAGGTCACTAACCGGCTTCAATGACGACCTCGATTACCATTGGCACAATAGACCTCGACGTATATATAGATACTGTTGTAAAAGTAAATAGAGAAAGTATATAAAAGGTAAGAGTAGTTCTCAATAGCTCAATGCTTAAGCGTCTTATTCATCTTTAGTGCCTACTATTTATAGGCATAGGAAATACATCACCATTTACCACCCTAAGTAGTGGGTTACAAAGCCTAATAACCAATGATAAATATAGTATTTAGTGCATAGGTTACAACTCTATAATGATAGGTATAATGATGGGTATAATGAAGGAAATACAATTGACTTATGGTGGGCATCCATAACCTTTGAGTTTACAACACTCCCCCTTGGATGTCTACCATGCATGGAGTATGCCTCACTAGAACCTTGCTAGTAAAACCTAGTGGGACAAAACCTGGGCGAAGGGAAAAAGAGTACATATCCATGTGTAATATAGAACGTGTGACACTGCCTCATTAAAACCTTGCCAGGAAAAACTCAGTGGGATAAAAACCAAGACAAAGGAAAAAGAGTCCAGTGTGAAGGTCTCAATGATGACATGCCCCCCCTGATGCTGGCAAAAGATCCTTGAGTTGAATCATTCCAATATTGCTGACCATCTTTCTGAATGTTGTAGTTGGCATTGCTTTAGTGAATAAATTTGCAAAGTTGTTGCTGGATTGTATTTGTTGAACATCTATGTCACCATTCTTCTGAAGTTCATTCATGTAGAAATTTTTTGGTGAAATTTGCTTGGTTCTGTCACCTTTGATGTATCCATTTGTGATTTAAGCAATACAAGCAATGTTATCTTCATATAGTAATGTTGGAGAATCTTTGACTGAAGACAACCCACTTGTTTCTCTAATATGCTGTATAATGGATCTCAGCCATATACATTCCCAACTTGCTTCATGCAATGCTAATATTTCAGAATGGTTTGAAGAAGTAGCAGCTAATGTTTGCTTCACAGATCGCCATGATATAGCACCACCACCACAAGTGAACACATACCCTATTTGTGATCTAGCTTTATGTGGATCAGAAAGATAACCAGCATCAACATAGCCAACTATTTGGGATTTTTACCCTTTTGAATAAAATAAACCCATGTCAATTGTTCCACGAAGATACAGTAGTACATGTTTAACACCATTCTAATATCTCTTAGTTGGTGCGGAGTTATACCTTGCTAATAAGTTGATAGAAAAATCTATATCAGGCCATGTACAATTTGCAAGATACAGTAAAGCTCCAATTGCACTAAGGTATGGTACTTCAGGACCAAGTCATTCTTAGTTATCTTCTCGTGGGCGAAAAGGATCTTTCTTTACATCAAGTGATCGAACAACCATAGGGCTACTTAATGGATGGGCTTTATCCATACAAAATCGTTTTAAAACTTTTTCTGTATATGTTGATTGATGGATAAATATTCCAGTTGGTAAATGCTCGATCTGAAGGCTGAGACAAAATTTAGTCCTCCCAAGATTTTTCATCTCAAATTCCTTCATTAAATAAGCAGCAATTTTTGTAAGCTCTTCAAGAGTTCCAACAACGTTTAAATCATCCATGTATACTGCAATAATAGCAAACCCACTTCCAGATCTTTTAATAAAAACACATGGACAAATTGGATTATTTACATACCCTTCTTGTATAAGGTATTGAGGCGGGTGTACCACATTCTTCCAGATTGCTTTAATCCATAAAAGGATCGTTGTAACTTAATTGAATACAGATCATGATATTTTGGATCATTTGCTTCGGGCCATATAAATCCTTCTAGGATTTTCATATAGATATCATTCTCAAGTGATCCGTATAGGTATGCAGTAACTACATCCATAAGTTTCATATCAAGTCTTACTGTGACAACCAAACTAACCAAGAAACGTAATGTGATTGCATTTATCACAAGGGAATATGTCTCCTCATAATCGATTCCAGGTCTCTACGAGAAACCTTGTGCTACAAGTCGTGCTTTGTATCTTACAATTTCATTTTTCTCATTACGTTTCCTTACAAACACCCATTTGTATCCAACCAATTTCACACCTTCAGGTGTTCGGACTACTAGTCCAAATACTTTACAATTTTCCAAGGAATTTAGTTCTTCTTGCACATCTTTCCATTTTGGCCAATCCTCTCTATGTCGACATTCTTCAACAATTTTTAGTTCAAGATCCTCATTATCTTATATAATTTCTATAGCAAGCACGTATGCAAAGACAACATCAACAATAGTTTTCTTTCTATCCCAACTTTCTCTTGTACTCATATAATTCAAATAGATCTCTTCTGATGTATGTACTTCTTCTAGTGTATACAGGGGCTATATTTTCATCAATTTTAAACTGGTCACTTTTTGGCTCATCAAGAGTACTAATTTGTTTTGGATTTTTATCTTCTTCTGGAATAGGCACTTCTTGTGTCCTTTTCTTTCGGGGATCTTTAGCACCAACAGGACGATCATGCTTCCAGTGTGCCTTTAATGTACTATCATGTTGACCTTCAGGGACATCAATTTGTGCTGGAGTATTTACAGCCGATATATGAGATTTTGTTACTTTCTTTGTGTCAGTAAATGCATCCGGTAATTCATTTGCTATACTTTGCAAATGAATGATCCTTTGAACTTCACGTTCACTTTGATTTGTATGTGGATCAAGATGAGACAATTATGATGCATTCCATGTAAATTCACGCCGTTCTTCAGGAAGCGGCACCTTTTCTCTCCCTAACGACAGGAAAATTGTCTCATCAAAATGGCAATCCGCAATGTGTGTTGTAAACATATCATCCGTAAGGGGTTCAAGATATCTAATTATGGATGGAGAATCAAATCCAATGTAAATTCCAAGACGTCTTTGAGGACCCATCTTAGTTCGCTGTGGTGCAGAAATTGGAACATAAACAGCACAACCATAAATTTTTAAAGAGAAATATTATAATGTTGGCCCAAAACAAGTTGTGATGGAGAATATTGATGATAAGCAGTTGGCCAGATGCGAACTAAAGATGCAGCATGCAATATAGCATGTCCCGAAGCATAAGTAGGTAATTTTGATCTTAAAAGTAAAGGCCGAGCAAGCATTTGAAGGCGTTTGATAAAGGACTCTGCTAATCTATGTTGAGTATGCGTATGTGCAACCGGATGTTCAACACCAATGCTTGAGATGTAAACTCACCAGCATTATCAAGACAAATTGTCTTAATTGGATAGCCAGGAAATTGTGCCCTCAATTGAATTATTTGAGCAAGAAGCTTAGCAAATGCAATAGAATGAGTAGAAATTAGGCAAAATGTGACCATCTTGATGATGCATCTATTAAAACCATAAAACAACGAAATGGCCCACATGGTGGATGAATAGGTCCACATATATCCCCTTGGATTCGTTGTAAAAACGTTGGGGATTCACTAGCAACTTTCAAGAGAGATGGTTTAATAACCAATTTTCCTTGTGAGCAAGCCTGACATGGACAATCATGAGATAAAAGAATCCTCTAGTTCTTTAATGGATGACCATTTGAATTTTCAAGTATTTGACGCGTCATCGTTGACCCTGGATGGCCAAGTCGGTCATGCCAAAGCTTAAAAAGCTTTGGACCACTGAACTTCTGGTTCATTGTGGGAACCGAATTAAATCAAAACACTAGGTTAGATAATTCCTTCCATTTGGGGATTATTTGACCTAATTGGGAGTTACTCAATTTAATTTTGAGTTACCCAATTAAATTGGGAGTTACCTAATTAAGTTGGGATTGATTTGATTCCTACCACAAGTAGGGATTTGATTTAAATCAAATAAATCAAATCCCTAATTAATCAAATCTCGCCAAATCAGGGAGGAATAATTCCTTTCCATCTACGGAATTATTCATTTGAAACCTTAGCCTCCGAGGCCCTTATAAATAGATGGCTACACACAAGGGTTGAGGTACGTCTAAATTCCTATTGAAACTCTGCAAAGATTATCCCTCACAAACCCTAGGCCATACTCTCTCTCCCTTTTTCACAAGGCTCCGGCCACCCGGTTTACACCTTACATATATATCTCCGTACCCTATTTAGCTAGTGCTTTCTTACAAAATACTCGAACTAACTTAGGCATCGGAGGGCCTTTGGCCAACACCCCCCGGGTGTGGTCCTCTTATCCGATTTGTTTTGCAGGGAGAAAGAGGCAGCGAAGAAGAAAGGGGGATCTTTCAATCGAATATTCTTGTGGGACGAAAAGGGCTCCCACAAATTGGTGCTTTCATTGAGAGCGCAAAATAATACTCAAAGCGTGCTCCAAATCCATTTTCCAATCCACTAAAGCCTTCCAAACAACCATGGTTGGAAGCAAACGCCCTAGGAGCAAAACCACCGTGACGGCGCACTCCGGAACGGCCGAAACCTCGCTGCCACCGCGAGGTACAGCTGCTGCCAGCTTTTTGCAGCAGCCTCCCATGGCTGCCAACGCTTCCCAGCAGCTCCCTAGCGAGTTCCAACAACCCCCGGTGGCTGCCCATGTCATCCAACCACCTCCGGAGGCCTCACAACGTCTCCAAACAACTGTTATAGCAACCAGACAGCCACTAAACTGTGGGGACAGCTCCTTGCAGTCGCAAATCACCCCCGTGAACCACCAAATAGCGGCTGAAATTGCCGCACCACTCGTGGCCACACCAAGCCATGGCCTCGTGGCCTTCTCCACCTTGCCATCGCAAGGACCAAGCGACGGCACCATCTTGGAGCAAATCCACTAGCTCCCTCCTCTGCCACCACACTTGACGTATGCACCTGTGTACGCGTCTAATGGAGCCCTAACCCATATGTCATTGGGCCTAATCCACACCTCTCTTCTCAAACAACGTAGTCAAGCGGACCTCAACTCACGGGTTGATCAACTCACGCAGAGGGTCGACCTGGTGCTCCGGGCCGAGGGTATCTGCGTCAACATAGGTTGTCCCTCTTTGGAGTGGTGCGTTTGTGCGCGGGCGTGCCAGAACGGTCTGTCGTGCATTCGAGAATGATGTGAGTGGGTGGATGGATGAGTTGTGCGCCTATTCGAGTCTGACTTCTGATCAGAGCGACTGTGGCCGAGAGTGGAACTGATCTCAACCGTCAGGTTCACGGCCTGAGCTACAAGGCCGTTAATGATGATGTTACTGGTGGATTTGCAGGTGGTGCTCCGGCGCCTTGAGAAATCAAGGGTCGTATGATATATTGATGAACGAACTTTCCTACAATCTGCCACTACTCCTAATAAAGCAAGTAAAGGTATTGAAAGTGCATTACAAGAAGATAAATGACAGGAAAATATGATTTGCTCCGTCGGAGGCTTGTGTTTGGTGTTGAACCCCTTAAACGTAGTTGGAGCTTAGTATTTATAGAAGAGGCTCTTGTGAGGGAGGCGAAGCTGATCTCTGCATGACGTGGTCGATCAGAGATAGTGGGTAGTTTAGACAACATTTGGGAACGTGAAATATGGTGGTGTGACCCCCATAAATCTCGGTCGCCGCCCTGATCGTCGGTTCTGCGTCTTGGGCCTTGGGGGAGCATTTAATGTTCTGGTCTGATGGTTGGTGACTTAGTCTTACAAGTCACAAGATCTTGCGCCTAATCATCCTGATTTTACTCACCATATACTGTCTCCAATCACTTCCCTTCTTCCCTTACGCATTAAATGTAAATTTTTCTTTTGCGCGGATCATGGGTCTTTTGTCAGGAGCAATATCTCATTAAATGAAGCGTGGGACCTCAATGACACGTGGTAATGCCCCTTGACTTTTCCGCCTTGGGCCGCGCACTTGAGGGGTTACTATTTTCCTCGCTCAAAGTTCACTGTGGCCGTGATGATTTCGCTGTCACATATCTCCCTTTTTATTCGAGGAAGAGCGAATGACAATCTGACGTGTTCAGCTTTTGGACAGGCGCCTGGGCCGGGAGGTTGTTCCTTCAGTCGGTCTCGTAGGCCGAGAATTTCAGGCACAAACACAAACATCAAAAGAGTACCCTAAGGTTTGGGGTCATTCTCAATATGAGCCTTCAGGTTTCAATTTCATCAATTTACACCTTGTGGTTTTCAAACCTGACCAATTTAAGCCTTTCGTTAAATTGACTGTCAGATTATCCGTTAAGTGATGACGTGTCATTTGTAGGGCCACTTTTTTTGCTTAGTTGGAAGAAAATATTAATAAAATATTAAATAGAAATCTTAAATTGAATATGTAGTTTAAAGTAAAAAGAAAACAAACCCCTCTCCCGATCTGCCCCCTCCCTCCCAGCAGCACCACTTCCCCACCTTGCCTACACCTCCACTGTTAACCCAGCCACCCTCCCCACCCCCAGCCGCGCTCGCACCCTTTCTCTTTCAATCTTCTCCCTCTCCCTATTCTTCCGATAAAAATGAATAACTTCCAGAGCAGTCTTTTCAACCAAGCTTAATTGCTCATCTATCAAACTGCTCATACCACCAGAAACAATAGCTCTAGGCTTTTCTTGAGCACGACACTTCAATGAAACACCTCTCCTACTAGCAAAAGCCAATTTTAAACTTTGATCGTGAACTACACCTAAAGCACATTGCTTCTTCCTTTAAAAGAATTTCTATGCAAAAATAGTCTCTGCCTATTGGTAGGAAAGAAAACCGAAAAAAAAAAGTTCGATTTTTATTAAACTACTACCATTTCTTAATAATCAAACAATAGGTAGAATAATTACTTGTAAGAATTCAGCAACATCCGTTATTTCCCGAACACCAGCCTTTAAGAAACCAAAGGGAAGAAGAAAAAAAACACTCAAACAAATTCATTTCAGAAATTGTTTTCCACTTAAACAAAAAAAGCAGAGCAAAAACTCACATTCAATTTGATTACTAAGCAATCGGGTGTGGAGTCAGCAAATATTAAAAGGCCACCCCATAGAAGGCAACCGTCAACTCAGGCAACTAGTCCTTCATCCTCCGCCCGCTCTATAGCTCAACCACTCAAACCCCCATAAACACCAGGATCCCTAACCATTCAGCTGCAAAATTAGTCGTAAGCGTGTTGGTGGCTTGTTTTCTCATAGAGCGCTTAGCAGCTTTGGGGAGCATAGAGCCCAATTGGAGAGCGCGATTGATGAGCTTGGTTTGATCCGCATCACGAGACCTGGACTCGAGAAGCCTGTCGAAGGAGAGATCGATCGGGAAAATATGGGGGAATCGAAAGAAGAGAGACATGGAGAAGAGAGAGAGAAAGGGAGCGAGCACGTCTGGGGGTGGGGAGGGTGGCTGGATTGACGTGACTGTGGAGGTGGGTGGGGAATAGGCAGGGTTGGGAGGGAGGGGGGCAGATCGGGAGAAGGGTTTGTTTGTTTTTTTTTTTTTTTAAACTTTTAAAAAAAATTATATATTCAATTTAAGATTTCTAATTAATATTTTATTAATATTTTCTTCCAACTAAGCAAAAAAAGTGGGCCCTACAAATGACACGTCATCACTTAACGGATTTTCTGATGGTCAATTTAACGGAAGGCTTAAATTGGTCAGATTTGAAAACCACAAGGTGTAAATTGATGAAATTGAAACTCGAAGGCCCATATTGAGAATGACCCCAAACCTTGAGGTACTCTTTTGATGTTTGTCCTTAAAAAAAATACAAAAACAACCAAAAAGCAGCAGAAAAAAAATGCCAGCCTAACCGGCATCTATTCGCAAATGCCAAATTAATTTTTTTGATGAAATACCTAGTTAATTAGTAGTATTACCAAATATTTTCTGTTTTTTTTTCGGGCACGTACATTTACTTTATTACAGGAATTTGGGAAATCAAATTTCGTGAAAAAGCACACCACTTTCTTTATCTCGACAGAGTTTGATAAATCAATTGTTTACTTTGAAATCAGACCTGCACATTGTTCTAACTTGCGAGTGTGCCACTATTAGCGCCAAAAAAGCCGTAAGGAACTTGACTTCTAATCAAAAAACCGTGAATAACGAATTCCATAACTTCTCTATGTTGGAAATTTTATATTATCATATCTCAGTCACTGCAGCTCAATAACTTCTTGAATTGCCGACTTCTTTCAACATCAGTCCCATATGAACCACGGCTTAAAAAAATAAAAAATAGAAAAAGAATTCTGACCTTTTGGACTGAACCAAGGCTGATATGCAGAAATCCAGAGTTTTGGAATGCAAAATAACGACAAAAATGGCTCCTCGTCGACTTACAGAGCCTCTATTAGCTGCCAAGAAAACCCCCAGCAACTCCAACTAGCTCGAAGCCTACTACTAATGTGGATGTTGAACTGAGGCTCTCAAGGCTGGCCAAAGTTGATACAGAAGACTAGCTCACCTGCACCACTTCTCTCTACAAACATCACCAAAGTCAAGAAGACTATAATTAAAGGCATGGTTGACCACCTCAACTATGCTCAAAGAGGGGCTCAAGAAACAATTGAAGCTTTAAGTTTGCTGCTGGCTATGGCAATTAATGTTTCTATCTTTGAGGCTTGCACAACACTAGTCCATGTGGCACCTCTTCTAGCTTAAGTTTTGCTCAAATATACATAGAAGAAGAAAGCCATATCAATCAGCCTCAAGTGCAGGCAAATTCTAACCGCTTATGCATTGTGAGCCCCACATGCATCAATGGTCCAGAATCACATGGGAGCATAGGCGACAGACCTTAGCACAACTCATACACAGAACGATTGCTGAAACATCATAAGTACGTACGTCC
Source organism: Prunus kanzakura (assembly GCA_020521455.1). NCBI lineage: Eukaryota > Viridiplantae > Streptophyta > Magnoliopsida > Rosales > Rosaceae > Prunus > Prunus kanzakura. Next base: position 916,730 of record BPUM01000828.1, read on the forward strand.
GATGGTAGTCCGTGCTGATAAGTGCAGCACAGAGTACTGTCAATCAAAAGGAAGCAAGTAGATGATCCATGCCAATAAATGATTGGAACAGTTAAATGACTTGTCAGTGACAGAGAGCTGATAAATAATTTGTATTGAGATGGGCGTTACAGGCTTACACAAAGAAGATCAAATACAAATTCACTGAAAACCAAAACATGGAATCAGAACTGGCTTCCATTTTGGGCATCATGAGATGTCATCCATAACACGATGACATGTACCAAATTCAAAAAGATGTACATACTTTACTACTACATCTCTGTGGATGCTCACCTCACTGTATATTATTATTTGTTGTCACTCGTCGCCGTCTTTTTTCGGATCACTGGCAGCAGTTCCCTCAGGGAAAACCTGTTTTTCAGGCATTCCAGGCGTACTATTCACAGACCCATGAATCTGTCAATTGGAAACCCACAGAATGAGCGTAAATACAAGACAGCAACTTTTCATAATATAAAATCTTCTTAGAGGTTATAAAAGGCTTACCAAGGCACTAGACCTGAGAGATAAGGGATCATTAGCAGGTCGTGCAGATGGGTCTTTGGGCCTGTGAAACAATAAGTGCGCAATGGACCGATCTATAGGGTTTGTATCAGTTTCCACATCCATAAACACAATGCACCTGAACAAGATGATAATTTAAATCAGAAGAAAATATATATAATCTAACTAGGTTATTTTGTTAGTTCCATGTCGTGAGAAAAAGGGAGAGCTCTCATGTATTTTCAGAATACATTTCAGCCATGTAAGAGCATACCCAAACACAATAGAATGCCCTCAGGAGGGCACTTTACCTGAGAACCTGACTGGCCTGCCCCAACCTAGACGTTTATGGATCAAATTGAGTTACTCATAGGATCTTAAAACTCTAAACCAAAAACAGAATTAAGCACACAATTAATTTGTCCGGTTCCAGAAGGTTGATCTTAGCCAATCCCACATCAAGCAGATGTGACACATGCTTTTCTTTACCTTCTAAAATGTTGCCAGTCCTAGTGATATAATCCATCCAAAACTTGCTTTGCATTGTTTTTCTGCCTTATTTTTTTTATCAACTAAATCAAATTGTATTAATAAATGGCAAAAGCCTAAACAGCCAACCAAAAATGCAGATATACAGACCACACATCTTAAAAAGTAGTAATTCTACAAACTCTCCTATCAAAAAAGTTATTCCACAAACTCTCGGACTTCACCTATGTTAATACATTCCTAGCATTTAACTTCCAAAAGAAGCCTAGAAACATAGCTGTTGAGCAACACAACAAACAGCTCTTTGTCCTAAAAATTACACCCTACTCATCTCCCTCCAAATTGTCCAGAAAACTGCATGAGGGGTGGTACTGCAAACCAACTACACATTTTGTTGGATGAGCTACTGATCTTGCCAAGAGAAAATAAAAAATTAATAGTTGGCCGCGTATTATTCTTCTGCAGAGTTTTTAAACCATACTTGGTTTGCATACAAGGAAACTTAATTACATTATACACGCCTGCGAGTACAAGTCGGCTAATTATATAATGTCTAATTACAATTATCGAATGCCTGATTTCAGTATTCCAGATGTCATATGTCAAAACTCCTCCTCAAGCTGATGCATAAATGTCTCAGATTCTACTCTTGAAATTCCTTTAGTTAGGCTACTAGCAAGTTGATCCTCTGTTCTCACTTATGGAGTGCAAATAAGACCAGTAAACTTTTCCATGATATCAGCATGTTTAGTTCAGTTATGCCCCACTGGATTATGAGCAACGGTAATACCTGCTTTATTATTGCAATAAAACTTCTTGGGGCCTTCAGAAACAACTCAGTTCTTTCAACAAACTCAACCACAATAACTCACATATAACACGAGCTATCACTGCTTCAATACTAGATCTATGAACACCAAATTGTCTTTTATTGCTCCTCTCCTAAAAATCTTTAAGTCTATTGTACAGCCAGCCCAATCTGCATTAGTGTATGCTTATACTGCCAAATGATCATGTTTAGAGAGTAGCCATCCCTTTAAATGATTTGGCATGACGTCCTCATCAGAGCGGATTCTCCTTCGAGAGCCAAGATTTGCACAGGTTATGTTAACCCCAATCAGGTCAAAAGTGGTTTAAAGATCATTACATTTCATTCCAACCCCACCCAGTCTGCAATATCTCCTTTCTCACTCGCACAAGCCTCTCTCCTTCCCCTTGTCACACATTGTTGACAATTGATACCAGATAAAAGACAACCACCTGAAGATTGAATGATGACAACAGGAAACCAAAAATTAAGATAACACACGCCATTTGAATTCCTTTTGCAGGTGTATCACTTTAAAGCATTCCTGAAAGCAATGGTTGGATGGCAGTACATAGGTCACTAGCAAGGATGATAAGGTTTTGGTGTATTGATTGATACACTCTGCTTATATAGATGGATTTTGTGGACTTGTTGTATTCTTTTATCTTCTATGGATGGTTTTATCAATATAAACAAATTGATGGACTATTCTTTAGAATGGTAATTGATGTCATCGCTGAAGTTGCTCTCATCAACCCCTCTCTTGTACCATCATCGACAATGAGGGAAAGCCGCGAGTGCGAAGGCGAGGATGGAAGCTCGTGCAAGAAAGACAAAGATGAGAAGGGAGGACGATCGTGCCAGTTAGAGAGAGTGGACTGAAAGATAGTGGACCGAAATGTAGTGATCCCCAATAATGACCTTAAACCACTTACTGACTGGATTTGGGTTAATTTACCGTGGGTATCTGAACTAGTGGAGATGTTCATTTTTTACATAAACTCTTCCATGAGTGTAAATATTCTAAAACCTATAGAAGTATGAATAGATAAGCACACATACAGTAAGTAAAAACAGCGGTCAAAAACAGTGCACTGTGCGGGAATGCACAAGTAGTAAGCTAACTGGAATGTCTTGTGAAGATAGCAATACGGTATGAGTATAGTCATAAAAGATTCAAGCAATGTCAATGTACCTAGTGTTTCACATATTTCATGAACATACTTACTTAGGTAGCAGTATTATATTCTATAATGTTCTTTATGCACAGGTAGTAAACCAGTCAAGGAAAATAAGAATCAGAACAAGAAAATAACAGAACAGTGAGAAATAGTGACATACTTGTCCGTTTCTTGGGCCAACAATACTCCATTTGCTTCTCTACTATCTATATTGCCACTTTTCTTATTTGCACAATTATGCCTCTGTTCTGCACTCTTTGCCAAGCGGTACAGACTATCCCTTATGACCAGTTTTGTCCTGATATCCAACTGAAATGAACAAGGTTCAGTAAATATAAGAAAGCTTAACCACAAAAGAAACTTTTCTATCAGTAGAGTTTTAAATGCACAATGACTTTACATCTGTAAAATCTTAACATAGAAGTCTATTTTTGTGTTGACATTACTACTAAATCAATTAATCATAAAGAAGTTTCACTAAAGTACTAATAATATCATGACTTCTTCCAGACAGATGCATTTGCACAACTCTAATAAAAAAATATATAATTAAAATAAAAATCAGAAAAAGTAAAACACACTAGAAGAGGGTTTTTTTTTTTTTTTTTTTTTGGTTCTAACTAGAAGAGATTTTGACTTCTCCACAAATCAACCCAAGGTACTCGTAAATCATAATATGTATGCTTGTCCAAGTTACCATGCACTTCAATTTAAAGTAAATATTTACGTTGCCAGCAGACACAAAGTACTAATTTTCAGAGTACCAATCTCACATAACACAATAACAAAGTAACAAAATATATTGTGGCAAAAGGCTGTTGCCCCATTTTCACAAAACCTCACTCTTTCTCCATAAAACTCAAAAACAGACAAGATGAAGTGAAAGAAAGAATCCCTTTCGACATGTTTGTCCCTGGCACAAACTAGAGCCTCTAGACAACTTTCGCATTCTATCCATTCCCATGCAGCCCATACTTACACCGCAATTGCAGCATACCATACAGACCATACAGGATTATTGCCTTGGAACAATTCTTACTAAGCCAAAATCTTGGCCAAATAGTTGTTCATCCTGGACATTTTTGTGTCCTATTACCACTACTGTAGTGAAGTAAAGTTTTTTAAGCAAAACAGTTTGTTAAGGGATAGAATGAAAGAGTTTCTAGATTTGGCATTTCTCTATGGTAGCACGAGTAAGCTCTGCCAAAGACAATCTCTCCACCATACCCCCAACTGCCCCAAAATTTCACACCTCTCTCCGTGGAGGATTTTTTATTAAAATAAAAAGAAAGTTGAATTAGACAACTAAGAGGAATTTGGGATTAGTACTTTATTCTGAGCATTCACTAAACAATGGCTTCTACTTTTATCTTCATATCTTCCATTGATTACTTTTTACAACTTTAAGGTCGCATTTTCTTTGAGGCCATTTACTTTGGAAAGATAATAAATTGATACCAAGCTTTATGCCAAATGTTTGAGGCTGAGTAAGTGATTGAAAAGGAATGCTTTCTTTGTTATCCATTGAAGAAGCTAAGAACCTATAAATTTAAGTTTATTTACCATTGCTCCCAAAAGCTTAAGCTATTAGGATGTAGGCCGACAGTTATTTTATATTCAACAAAAACTTTTCTTTTCCCAAGTTTTGGGACAGCAGGGCAACCTCATTCCAAAGAAGAGCATCTTAAATTAGGGATTCTGCTTCATACTTCTTTTCCCTTCCAATCCATAAGTTTCCTTGATATCATCAGTCTCAAATATAGAAATTCATGATATCCACCTCATATTTGTATTGTGTGTTGGGTTTTCCAGCAAATGATGAGTTTCCTAACCTTACTAGAACTAATAGTCTTGGAGGATACAAATCCTATTCCCAATTAAAGTTGCTTTCCCAATTGAAGAAGGTTTCATACACTTGATGATGAATTGCTTTCCCAATTGATGAACCTCACTATCATGGCTATACAAGGAGAGCAGCTGTGCTCGTTTACAAGAATCAGAGAGCAAGAGAGAAAAATATTCAGAATACCACTCAAGGAGTTAGAGAGAGAGAGAATATTGAAGGGCAAAATGTGTGTGAGAGAAGAAAATAGGTAAGAGTGTTTCCTTGTTTTCTTCTTCTTGTTCTTTCTAGTCGTTCATCAGGCCTTGAACCTAGAGGCTTCATAAAGATGTTTTCTTGTAGCCATTATTGATATAGTGGAGATTTATTGTTGCTGCCTTGTGGACGTAGGTGCATAGCTGAACCACATTAATTCTTGGTGCTCTTTATCTTACTTATTTGCTTTGGTTTCTTGAGTTCGTTTGTCTTTCCTGTTCTTAAACAATTGCACAACATTGTGCACTGGATGAGGCACTATCAGGAAGTGCGTATGCAAGCATGAATTTAAATTAAGTGCATTGTAAAGTTCTGTAAATTACCATACCTGCTCTGTCACTTGTTGAAGCTGGCGAAAACTAGTTGCTTCTAGTGATATCTCATCCAGCACAGAGCTCAAGCAAGAGCTCTCCTGTAGATCTGAAGAATCAAATTCTGCTTGCATTCCTATACTGGCTCCTCCTTCAACATCACTATGGCCTTCAGTCTCATTTGCAGATTGCTGCACTTTCTTTTGAACTGAAACCGGATCACAATATGTCTCTGGATTTTCGATAGCCAAAATGTTAAAACATTTAGAAAATGGGGGTTCAAAATCCCCAGACAACAGTTGCTTTTCTTTCTTTACTACAGAAGGAGCATTGAATGGACCGCAAGAACTCTCCATGGACAGTACTTTATTTGATGCGTAGGAAGTCTCCTTCAGAGAAGGAGATGGGTGGACATTATTGTCAGATTGGGTGCCAGATACAGTTAGGCAGACTGAAGTTTGATCTGATGGATGACTATAGTTCAAGTGCATATACGGAATATTTTTCTGCATGTATCTCACAGAATCAGTTACTGTTTTTTGTTTATGCTGATGAATGGCAGGAGTAGAATAAACTTGACAGGATGAGTCTGCATAGGGATGGTTTGCATTCTGAAATTGGTTCAGGTCACTGTAATGAGGAAATGAACCACCATTTTCTACATATCGGTCTATTCTTTCCCCTTCTGGTTGTTTGTGGTGCTTTGGCTGCATTTTATCAAAATTAATCTGTCAGCAAATATAGAATCTGTTAATGCTATTTTTCTGAGAACAGTTTGCTACTGCATCTAATGTCACTTTGGTGCACTGTGGTGATAAATATGTAACTGAAAACTTGATGTTCACATGGATAAAGCATTTAGAGGTTTGCCGAAAGAATTGCAAACACCTTTCAAACACAAACCAAAAACTTCTAACAATTCCATGCCCTAAGATGAACCACACTGATGGTTGTCCAAAGACTGAAAAAAGCATTATTGGAGGCAAATAAAAAAGGGGGGATTGCAGTTATTTAAGATTTCTGTGAAGCTAAGCGCAGGTTCTATGCCCATTAGAGAACTTCATATACTATGTTCACAACTATAAAACTATGTAGTCATAGATATTGGATACACATTGACCTGCAAGATTCCATTTCAGAATCTTTTTCCTTTTTTAATAATCAATTTGCTATGCTACATCATTGAGGACAGAATCAGCTTGTGGCTGGAGGGGGCTGCAGCCAACCCTAATTTATTTTTATATTTTATTTAGTAATTCTCCTATGTAAATCTAGCATGACATTCCAACTAATTCCCAATCGTAGCCAATCTCATCCACTCACAGCAGACCCAAAATTAAAAATGTAGCCACCACTTTCGAACTCAATACCACCAATGATATAAGTGTGTGAAAATGTTATGCAGGATCCTTCAGACATTCACCAGGAAAATACAGTATAAAATCCAAATATAGTAGCCTTTCAGGCAGAGACCATACAAACCTGTTCTTTTAGCGTCAAGTCGTCCTCTATTTCAGATTTTGCATCTGAGCCTTTCACAACTGATAAGTGGCGAAGAGTAGCCTGGACACCAGCATCCATACTTGGGGAACTTATGTTGTCACCCATGGAAGTCCCTTCTTTATTCAGACCATTGGTTAAAGGATCCACATTTTCCAGCTTGGAAGCTTCACTGTTTTCCGATAGACTTTTTGCAGTTGCCTCTGAACATGAAAACTTGACGCCAGACTTCAATGCATCTTCAGATCCTTCAGCAGAATTTGAAGATAAAAACCAGCACAACTCATCTTCATTATTGAGACTTCCTAGCCCAAATGTTGAATCACAACTTCTGCGACAGAACCAGAGACCCATATTACAAGTTACAATCACTATCTGAAAAATATATGTACTGTATGTAACACACAAAAGGAAAAGATAATAAAGAAACTACTGTAAGAGAAGCGGCCATAGTGCCTACCTAAACATCCTGTCAACATCCTCAAAATTTCCTATATCCGGCCAACCATAATATAAAAGATCACTGCTGTCTCTGTCTTCACAATCATTATCCAAGAAGCTGAGGTCATTATCTGTTTCGGATATGTGATTTAGAGGGTAATCATATAAGTTATTATCAACTACAGTACATCCGTCACCCATGATATTGTCGTTGGCATCACTACCGCTTGAATCTAGATTACCACTTTTTAAACAATGGTTGGACATCCCTGTATCATCAGATGCTATGCTGGTCACTTCTTTGATTGAGTCACCATTACATGAAGAAGCATACGCACCATCAGGTGTGTTGGACAATGAAACCTTTTCCAGCATGGTACTCTTCTTAGTCAGAGTTGCTAAGTTTGCTTTCTCCTTTCCTTGAAGTTCAGAAATAGTTGCACAATTTGCATTACTTGGGATGCCAATTAGATCACGCCTTGGTTTCTTACGACCATCACCCTCTACTGGAAACTGATCATCATGCTCAATGACAGGATGAGGTACTATATGGTCGTCACTCTCACCAAACTCATACCACGCATTATCTTCAAGCTGTAACATCAATGTCATCAATTTAGATGTAAGACAAAATAATCTGGAAAAAATAAAAAGCATCCATCAATATAGAACGGAGTGGCAAACCAAAAACTTAATCATTATAATTTTCAGGCAAAATTTTGAGTCAGAGCCAAAATAATTCACAGGGAAAATATGTACATACTATCAGGAATCAAACTCCATTTGACAGATTTCAGATGTGGCGTAACAAAAATATAGCAACAGCAAAATAAGATGCTTGGAAAATGAAACAAATCCTTTTAAAACACTATAGAAAATTAAATGTTCTGAATGGAAAATTAAAGCTGTTCACAGGAAAAGGTACTTTTCCAGTTTATGATTCAATATGTGAGAAGTAAGCCACCAAGACCCAAAGCATTACCCAGCTTTTAAAAATAAAAATAAAAAAGGATTGTGGCTAACTGTTTTTTGTCTGTCACATAATGGAATGGAAAATGGTTAATAGCCCAACTTTTTCTCCCAACTTTTGTTTCCCAACCTATGTGGCCCTTGACAGGCACACTATATCATTGCATTGGAAAACTCACCATGTTATAGCACCCAATGGAAACATTCCCTGTTTGTTGGGAAAATGAAGTTGGTATGCATAACATTGTCCTAATGGAATTGTTCAATAACGGGAGCTAAATGGTAAATGTGCTAACCTTTTTTATCTCAACCCCATTTATCAATGGCTACATGTCTCTGTTACGGAAGATAACCAAAAGAATGAATATGAAAATAAGACACCTTAAAACATCTTGACCCTTTTTTTTTGACACCCAGAAAACCCCCCAATCCACTTTGCTGATCAGATTCAAAACTCGACCCCCACCTGCCCTACAATCTTTGAGAGGCACAAAACACTGGCACATAGCTAGGTAGGTACCTTTGAGGGTTTTGAACCTCAGCCCACATGGAGCAAACCAAGGGCCTGACCAATTCCACTAACCCCTTGTTGGTAAACACCTTGACATTTATGTTCTAAGTTTATTAACTGTAAAAGATTTAGACAACCAAACTGAAAATTCCACTACTTAACGTAATTTTGAATAACTAAGGAGTGCGTAGTTCAAAAGGGAACACAAAAAATTTATCACCTCCACCTGAAATAAAGGTTAAGGAGAAAAATGAAAGAACCATAAGGTTTATTTTATTTTTGAAAAGAAGAAAGCTGTATCAATGAAAGAGGTCATTTCAACCAGTGGACAAGGACTTAGGGATGATCTGCTCTTCATAGATAAACTTGGGATTTGCGATCCCAAGTAAGATCGGTTCAAGACTATGGAAGGGGTCCGTACCCCCTTTAGGTTAATGCGGGAGTTAATCCCATAGAGATAATAAATATTTCGCCTGTAAATTCAATGGGATGAATTACATCTCGATGATATCAAATCTCCGAATCATTCTCTTGAAGCCCATCCTAAATAACTAGAGAAAATAGATAGATGGGAGATGGAAGAGAATAAAGTCACACAAAGATTCTGGAATGACCAAGCTCAATTGGACTCCCTAAACAGCCTAACCAGACTGAAAATAGTGCTTGCATTTCATAGCCTAGGTTCAGACCGCTTGAGAAAAAATGAATTAATCTCATGAACATATAACAAGATGCATATGAGAGGCACTGTGATGTCATGGAAATTCACAAAGTAGCTCATAAAAAATACATATGCAATTAAACTTGACCAAAAAATGAAGTGTATCTAACTTTTGACACATAAGAACTCGAGTGGTCCTACCAGATATACAATGTTTCTGCTCTTCTACAACACAAACAATACAATCTACATGTACTGTTCAAAAATAATAAAAATAAAAATAAATACTGTTACTAGTATCAACTCAAACAATACAAACTGGATACAAAAACTCCACCACTCCATACAGAAACAAGACACTTCCAAACAAAGTCCGATCCATCCTTGACGTTAAAACAACTAATCCTAACATATTCAGGCCTTCCAATCTAAAAGTAATGCAAACAGGCTTAAATCCCCAAAGACAGTAGATACAGAATCCCAACTAGATGAGTAGAACTTTCCTCTATGGCACACGTTTGCTTCTTTGGAATATTTTCTTGATGCAATGTTTTTCAGGTATTGGATATAAGAACACTTCTGACCCAACAAATAAAGGATATAAGAACACTTGTCCAATCACATCTTGGTAAGTACAAAACACAGGAAAAGTATCCCTAAAGCAATATGATACTACTAAAGCATGATATATATATCTCTTGAATATTCCACAAGAAATTGCCTAAGCCACAGAAGTTTGAAAGAAAAAAAATGAAGTTAAACAGAAGCAGCAACTTTTGATGTCTTATGCTCTTGTAATTAAACTATGAAATGCATATAATATAAAACAAAACAAAAGGCCAAAAAAGAAAGGGGTCAACATACTAACTAACTCTATCAGCACCATGTTAAAAGTGAAAATGATTTTGGGTTGAAATAAAGTAACAATTGAGAGTCAACAAATATAAAGTAAGCCTAATTTCAAAAAGACCTTGTTAAGGAAAAAGGGAGAGAATAAGATGCATTAACTATAATCCTAGAAGAATAAAAACAAACTACAAACCTTAACTACAAGAGAAAACAAAATCACTTAATTTAGCAAACTACATCGTGCTACTTAAAAAAACCTAGAAACCCAAGTATTCTAAGAAACTAGTTATAGTTTTATCCTCCAACATATCCGACTACATATAAGGTTTAAAATATGACAAAACAGCCAGTATAAACCCTATTACAGAAATTTAACAACGAGAATATGTGGATTGTCATCTTATAACAACTCAACTAGTGCGTATCTGTGTCCCAATATTTTTTGTTTTAGGTAACCCTTAATCCCACCCTACCATAAAGAAGGAAAATCCAAAATACTCTGAAGGCAGGATTCAGTCCCAGGCCCCTTGTGTGATGACAAGAACTTTACCAACTGAACCAGCTGGCACCCTCAGAGTCCCAATATCTATCATATAATAAGCACACAATTGCAACAGAAATTAGCATAACCTCAAATTGAGTCTCAAGTTGAAACAATCAAAAAGTATTATGCAGAAGTTCACATCAACCAACCACATGCTGTCAATAAAAAATTAAAAATTTTAAAAATTTACTACCTCATACAAGCATAAGTCTGACATTCCGGCACGAATTTCTACCCTCCACTGAAGACACAATTACCTCTTTTATCTGATGTCATGTTTGTGAAAAATATATGTTCGTGCCTTTCTACACCAGCAAAAGAACATGGAAACATATTATAAAAGCATCAAACTTGCAGGAGTATTACCACTCATAATAACAGAAAAAGAAAAAAGAAAAAAAAAAGCAATACAAACAGAGGAAAGAGAAACATGTGAAACACTCTAAACACTCAACTCAAATCAGTGATACAATGGTAAGTAAGTTAGTAACAATCATGATAATCCTTATGAGCTACGCAACCCTTCACTTTCTACAGTTTTCAGCAAAGCAAATCATCAATTTAGTTAAAAATTTCTGAGCTAGCACCCAAGAAAAAAGGAAAACAAACCCAGTTAAATTTTTAAGTAAACGTATATGTTAAATTACTTGAGATTCATGGAACATAATCATCCATCAAAAAACCAGAAATTTCATAGCAATACAAATATGTTTGTTATCAACCTTGCTTGGAAAACTCCGCATACCAATAGAACTTTGAAAGAACACAACTAGAAAGGAAAGTAAAAAAAAATACTCAAACTTGAATTTCTTAAGAAATCTCAGGCTCCAAGTTTATTTGTGATTTTGGATTGAATGGGGAACAAACTAAACTTAGTCTCAAATGATGAAGAACATGAGGCCCAGTTTTTATAATTCTTCTCATCTCCATCTTGCAATGGATAATTTTTCTAATAAGAAAAAGGCACAAAAGTTTTTAATATTAATCAAAACATAGTGCATAGTTCATAACTTATTATGGGCCCATAAAATTTTGGGAAAATGTTGGTCAGGTCATAAATGTTGATGTAGTTTTAAGGTTATCAGTATAATAGTAAATATTTAACTTTAACCTTGTTGTATTTATTAAATATGATCCAAGAAAATTAAACCTCAGTCCACGTTTTGCCTTTTGAACCTTAGGCCTAAGTAAACCCTTATTTTCCAACCAAGAAAAAAAAAAAACCCCTTATTTAACTGAGAACGCAAATTCTTTTCTCAATCATTTCAAGCCCCAAAAATATAGTTCTGTACTTCAGTACGAAAAAAAAAAGTACGGTAAGGGACAGATTTACAGATCTGTCCATCATCAAAATATAGTTCAAAAAACTGAACCATATTTTCAGAGGTAAAACTGCTGCTATTTTACTCCCAGAAAACTTCAAAAGCATTCAGCCACAAGTAGAAATAGTGTTAGAATCAGGTGAATTCTTTTTCCTCTGAGTTTTGAGTTCTTAATAATTAAATTTAAAAATAATTAAAAATAATCATTTCTCTTATAACATTTTCTCAGCAACCAAATGGAGGTAATTTCAATAACCCAAAAAAGAAAACCATACATGCATAACTAAACTGCAATTAAAAATAGAAAGTTGTAGCTGAAAAAAGAAAAAAGTAAAGCAAACAGTAGATGTTTCCAACAAACACTATCACACTCACCTGGAAATGGAATTTTTCTAGGAAAATATAAACTTTCCCGGAAAACAAAACAGACGGGCGATGAAATCACAAGAAGAGAGAAGAGCTTGTTAGCCCTAATTTGGGGTTGTTTTTTCTGGGAGGTTACTGAGCAGAGGCGTCTTCTCGAGCAGAACAAGAAGAAAGAAAGAAGGTATCAGAGAATTGATTTTTTTTATTTATTTATTTATTTACTAATATTATTTTATTGATTTCTTGGATTAATAAAATTGAGTCGCGCACCAGGCGACACGTGGCGAGGAGATCAACAACGAGGAGAGGGTTGCCATCAGAATTCGTGGACGAGAGTTGGGCGATGTGATCCGATCAGTTTCTGCGGTTCGATTGGTCCACGTAATTTAGTAGTTTCTGGAACAACGACTCTTGGCTGGGTCCCACCGAATGTTGTGTGGTTGCGATGGTGGAGGAAGCGCGTGGTTGAGTGGGTCACGTATGCTTTTGCATACATAGGCACTGGCCACCAATTCTTGTCAATACTTTACTCACTGATGAACTCGTGGAAAATGATAAATAAATGGGTTTTATGCTGGAATAGATTTCAATTAAAACAGCAAGAAATTTATAGCTCACGTGGTTAAGAGGTATTTAGAGGTTTAGGTTCCATTCCCGCCATCCCCAATATCAATTTTATAAAAAAATCTTGACCAAAATTTTTATTCATAAATAGACTTATGGTGTGGTTATTAATCCGAGTGAGAAGGAATTGAATTGGGGAGACTCAAAATCTAAATTCTTAGTGAAGTTATTTACCAAATCATGTGGAATTAGGGGTAAGAATGGTACTAATTTAAGTTGTTTACCTTAAATTCCCATGAGTCGGAATTGAAAACAAGTTGAATACTAAAATGTCCTTATTGTTGATTTAAAGTTGTTAATAGGCCATATCGCCGAACCTGTGGCATGGTGCCACGTGACCAGTAAAATAGACACCTTCGTATGCTGACCCGACCCGACTCGCCAGGACGAGTCACTCTCTCAAAAGCAAACCTACCGACCCGATCATATCATAGGCTGTGCAAGACCCAAGGTCGGTTGGACGGCATCTGCTCACGGTCAGAACCACCCGAGTCGTATACTAAGGTGGAACATCCCAAGATCCTCCTTAGTGGAACCTAATCAAACTAATTAGAGAAATCTCTTCTCTAAACAAGTTAAACCACGTGGGTTTCAGGACAAGAATGAAAGGGAGCACTTAATGCACTTCAAATCTAGTCCAGGTATCGTCCGACAGCTGGTCCTCGGAAATCAGCATGGTGGTTGACGCTTACAAGCCACTCTCCTATCCTAGCATGGGGAGTGGCTGAAGATCTCTTCTAGGCTGAATTTAAAGAGATATGGTCCCCCCTTCCCCTATAAATACCCTTCACCGACATTGAGATGAGGGTAATAACTCCATCTTTCTAGAAAACTGTACTCATTCAAGAACATCAGTTCAGCTCCTAACTTAGGCATCGGAGGGGATTTGGCTGCTACCACACCGGCTCCCCCTTTCCATAGTCTCTTGTTGTTTAAAGTGTGCAGTTTGTTCAAAAGAACAAGACCTCCCAATCTAGATAGCTCGCCAGAGTTCATCCGCTCCTGGTTGTTTAACCCATTTGCTGGTCCTGACCCGAGCCAGGTTCCTAGCTAACCGGGGAGACCATCCACCCGGTCAACATTTGGCGCCGTTTGTGGAAAGATTGCTGACATAAGTCACCAGATGAGGGATCACCTTAATAGACTGGAGGACAAGATGAGTCGGATCCTGAATGGCGTAAAAGACGTCCAAAATCTCAACAATAGCCTTCGCACGCAAAACAAAATACTACAAGAAAGTCACACCGACCTGGTGAGGAAGGTAGACTCGTGATAGAGGAACGACCAAAGGCAGGCCAGCAAGGCCTCGTCTGCATCAATGGAAGCCGAGGTACTGAGGCGAGGAACTACCTACGCTCGAATCATACTAGAGGAAAAAAGAGCCTAATAGGAGCGCAACCAACACTTGGTAGAAAACTTGCAGAATGAGAAACCACGACTGGCACGAGCGGAGCCGAGGAGGATGTCGATGGCATCACCTCCATGCTAAAGGATTTGGTCACCTGCGAGCTAAGGAGCGTGTGGGATTGGCTCAAACAGGTGGAGAAATCGAAATACCTAGAGGGCCGGAATTCACTAAGGAGGAAATCTCGTTGCCTTACACACGTGACCTATTGGAGACCAAGGCGGTGAGAGATTCCAAGGCCCCAAAAATCCCCTTATACGATGGAATGACCAACCCATACGACCACTTGGATAATTTTCGTTATGCCATGGAGGAACGCATGGCAAATGAAGCAACCAAATGCCGCATGTTGCCAACAACACTCAAGGGCCCCGTCACAAGCTGGTTCAAAAGACTTGCTCCAAAGTTAATCAATTGTTTTGTCGAACTAAGAAAGGTTTCCCCAGAATGATATATGATCATTTCTGATTGGCTATATACCGCGAATGACTTATCGGCTGTTAGACAACGACCCGAAGAAAAACTCCAGGATTACATCACCCGATTCAACAATGAGTATGCACAGTGTGGGGGTTGCGACGAGGCAACAACACATAATGCCCTGGTGGGATGACTTCAAGGCAGGGACTTCTTCTTTTCCCTCACAAGGAACCCTTCTTCCCCCCCTCCCCGATACATAAAAGGATCTTCTTCGCAAGGCTATCGGCTATGAACTAAGAAAGGCAGCTGTAGGGCCAAATCTGGAAGCACCAAAGCCGTATTGTCCCAAGGAGAAGAGGTCCAACGACTACGCGTTTAATCGATCGGTGAAAAGGAAAAAGGGCGAGCCTGGTACCTCAACCCAGCGCTCAGGAGGCTCGACTCAAAAAATATAATCAGTATACCAACTACACCCTCTAGAATAAACCCAAGGAAGAGATCTTCGCGGTGATAACCAATAAGCTCCTTAGCCCAAGGAAAATTAGGTTCCCATACTAAGGAGAGACGGGATGCAATCAGCTCAAAGAGGAAATTAAAGCTTTGATCAGGCGAGGGAAGTTGAAGGAGTACATGTAACGAGGCAGGCCACCTCCACCACTGACCATGCATGAATGGACATCGACGACAAATCGAGAACGTCCCGAGTGTTCATATCAACCATTTCAAGGGGGCCAACCTTAGCCGAGAACTCAAATTGGGCTATCAAAAGCTACGCTCGGGCCTACCGACAAGGGATGACCGAGGTCGTGTTTGTAGGATCAATTGAGTGCCCACCTAAATCCCCCAAACTGGCATACGAGCTAGTCACATTCACAGAGAGTGATGTCGTGAGTATCACTTTCCCTTACCACGACCCCTTGGTTATTATGGTCGAGATAGCCTACTATGAAGTGGCTCGAGTGTTCCTCGATGGGGTAGCTCGGTCAATATCATTTTTCTTGATGTATTCAGGTAACTCAGAGTTAGTGAAAGTCTGTTCAATTGTCGATGCCCCGCCCTGGTCACTTTTGGCGGAGAACACATCCAACCCCTCGAACACATGCCCCTGACCTTGTCAATAGGCGTCCATCCCAGGCGCATTAGTATCACGACAGACTTCATCGTGGCTGAAAGTCCCTCATCATACAACGTCATCCTAGGTTGACCGGCAATTGGCGACCTCGACCTATCAATCAATATGTGAGCACTGGCAATCAAGTTCCCTATAAATCCACAATCGATGGAAGACTTGGAATAGGTAACGCTTTTTCCTAATCACCTAGATCGGCTTTTAAAAATTCAAGTCGCAAATAATGCCAAAAGTCCACCAAGAACTCGTGAAGTTCTTAGGGCAGAATGGCGAGGTATTTGCATGGTCCCATGACGATATGAAGGGAATAAGCCTTGATGTAATCACTAATCGCCTCAACATTGACCCATAGTGCCGACCTGTCCGGCAAAAATGTCAAGCATACGACGCCACCAAATACGCTCCCATCAAGGAAGAAGTAGAAAAATTGCAAAGGAACAATTTCATTCGTCAGGTAGACTACCCTAGATGGTTGTCAGATGCAGTCATGGTTCGAAAGACTGAGGGAAAGTGGCGAATGTGTGTCGTCCTCACAAACTTCAATAAGGCGTGCCCCAAGGATAGTTTCCCCTTGCCAAGAATCAACTAGCTGGGGACGCCACAACAAGGCACAAATTACTGAGCTTCATGGACTCCTACTCCTGTTATAATTAGATCCGCCTCCACCCAGCTGACCAAGAAAGCACGTCATTTATCACCGATCATTGTGCATATTGCTACCAGGTCATGCCTTTTGGGCTAAAAAATGCAAGGGCCGTCTACCAGCGTTTAGTGAATCAAATGTTCTCTGAACAGATAGGCAGTAGCATGGAGGTGTATTCGAGCTAACCATCAAGTTGCAAATCTGGCTAAGACTTTCGCAATCTTGAGAAAATATGGAATGAAGTTAAATTCGGCTAAGTGTGTATTTGGGGTCGGCTCGGGCAAATTTTTGGGCTTTATGGTTAGCCACATGAGGATTGAGGCTAACCCAGAAAAAAAAAATTCAAGCCCTTGTAGGAATGGCTCAACCAAAGACTAGGAAGGAAGTTCAGAGCTTGACAAGACGAGTAGCGGCACTAAACCTCTTCATATCCAAGGTAACCGACCGATGCCTCCCGTTGTTTAAGGCCCTCAAAGACAATAAGAAAATGGGTGATTGGAAGCTAAAGTGCACCTTGGCATTCGAGAAGTTGAGAGCACACATGGGACATGCTCTCATCTTGTCCAAATTGGAGGCTAGGGACATACAATCGTTGTACCTATCTGTATCACCCTCATGGGTTAGTTCAGTACTCACCCGAGACCTCAACAAGGTACAGCACCCGGTGTATTACGTTAGCAGAGCCTTGCTCGATACAGAAACTCTTTACCAAGAAATCGAAAAGCTTGCCCTGGCCCTTATCGTCCCGGCTCGAAAACTAAGACCATATTTCCAGGCACATTCTTTTGTTGTTTTAACTGACCAGCCACTTAGCCATGTTTTGCGAAAACCTGAAACGTCAGGCCAGCTAATGAAGTGGTCGGTCAAGTTGTGAGAGTTCGATATTAACTATCATCTGCGTATTGTCATGAAGGCACAAGCCATCGCCGATTTCATCTCAAAGTTTACACCATCAGCATCTGTTGCAGCATCTTAGTGTGTGGTGGCGGATATATGTGATTGTTTTGTGGGTGTGGTTGTCAATTGGGTTTCTTGAGAAGTATTTCTTGGCTAAGGCAGATGGGATGGTTGGGTGGATATGGTGGCAAGGTGTGGTTGTTAAGGGAAAATGACGAGTTAGTGGTGGTCATGGTGGGAGAGGTGGCTAGGCAAGATGATGTTTCATTATATACTTCTATTGGATCAAGCTTTTGTGTAGTAGAATTGATAAAGTGTTCCAAAGATGAAGCCATTTTAGCTACTGAATTAGCAAAAACATTAGTTGTACCTCTTTTTTTGTGTGGGGGAATATCAAAAGGTTTTTGATTTCTTCTCTTTGGACAACTAGAGCTGGGTGAAACATCATCAACCTGACAACTCTCAAAACCTTGAGTATCACCTTCCAAATCAACAATATTATTGGGATCACTCTCACGAGTCATAACCTCAGTAGCTTCTGCACATGTTTTAGCACCCTCTCTAATAGCTCTATCGTTGCCATATAAATCCACTATATCATCCCAGTTTGCAATCACTTTAAATCAAAAAGTTCTAGCATCTTCATGAGACTATCAATCGTAACTAGACTCCAAATAACTTTGATGACCATGAAAGCTAGAGTGAAGTCAGACTTGCTATAGTTGGAAATCACTGCTATTTATTGCATGATCGCCAGATTTCTTTTCTACTACTAGGATATTTGTACTCATGGAACCAATGTTGGAGGAATATGGGCATTATTGCTCACTTCAGCTTAGTTTTTTGCAAAAGGAACGATTATGAGACATTCAGGAGCATTAATAAGCAAGGAGTCAAAAATCATCAAATCAACTGGCTGACAAATCTTTTTACCACTTGTACAGTGATGAGGGATTAGTCCAAAATTGGAAATATCCAGCATTATTCATCATCGCATTTTCTCCTATAAATACAAGAGTACCTGGACTAGAGAAAGGACACCCAACCAACCAACCAATCAAACAAAAACCCAATACAAACAATCAGTTCAAAACTGACCAAAGATCGTACGATTTGGCAATTACCAAAAGCAAGCAAGCAATCTTCCTCAAGAAGCAATCCAACTCAAAGAAAAGCTCAGGCAATCGAACAGAAAAAAAGATTCTTTTGAAATCCAGATAAGGTATTCCAATCAGAACTCAAAAGTGATTAATTTCTCTTACAAATTTGGTTCAGAAAATTAGATAAAACAGGCAGAAGTCAGGTATTTCATCATATGAAAACCTCAAAAAAAATTACAAAGACATCTTAATGTCTTCAAGTTGTCTAGAAAGCTACTAGATCACTTAAAATCAGCCAGAATAGGTACCAACCTACAGTTCTGCTTACCTTTCCAGCCTCCACATGGCTCAACTTGTTTATAGCTCTGCCAATCTCAACATTGGTATTGATTTTTAGCTAATCTCTATTGGTTGAAGGTGCTGACGTGCAATTACAGTATAGAAACATCCAGTCCAGCCAAAAGAGACCCAGTCCAGTCCGATCTTAAACCATCGTTGTGACTGTATTTTAAACAGAAGTCAAAGTCTAAAAACTCTGAGGCCTAGCCAGACCTGGAAATTCATTTTACGCTTTGTATTTCAGGCAATTCTGCCTGGATTAGTTTGTTATATCTCCATAAATTCGTGTATTTTGCTCTACTTACCATTTTTTCTAGATAAATTGTGAAGTCCTCACCAGTCTAAGGCATAGAAAAGAACTCTCTTGGGAGGTTTCCCCACCCAAAATCACAATCATTTGTCTAAAGTCTATTACTTGGGGCGTAAGTATATAAAGTCATTCAAATCTGTTAGAACTCTAATTGCTAACCGTGGCACGCTCACATAAAAGAAAGTTAATCCAAAAACTATTAAATGGTTAAAAGATTAATGGGGAATTTTACTTAGCTTACAACATGCTCAAATATAAAAAGGGTAAACATAAAGAAACTGTGGTGGTGTATTTAAATGAGGAGCATCTATGTAAATATCATATAATTGAGTTTATACAATTTGTCATGAAATTTATATTGAAACGAAGCTTTGTGCAGATGTGTGTTGTAATAAATTGTGAGATGTAAGATTTATTTGGGAGTGATTTTGAATAGGTTAATAATCACTTTTATGGAGAATCAGTTCTCAATATAATCATTTAAGTAGTTTTTTTTTTCGCCAATATTTAGGTAGGGAGAGGGGGTACAAACTCGCACACTTTACAATGTCAGGCCTCGAACCTAGGACTAGCAAGGTGGAGACAAAGCTCCTTACCACTACACTAGTAGGGCATGGCCACACGGGCAATCACTTAAGCAGTCTTAAGTAATACGTGTAATGTAAATACACACACCATCAGCATAAATAGCAATTTAGCTCACCATAAATTGAACAATAACCCAAACTTGGATTAGTAACGCTTTGACGTTTATAAGCCAACATATATTCCTTTCTTTTTTATACCCACCCACGCATGCATAATGACATGTTCAATTCTCTAACACACACACAGATTCACCGTCACCAGAACAAAAATGGCTACGTTTGCAGTACCACAGCAGATCCCTCCGGTGGCTGAAGACTGTGAAAGGCTTCGTAAAGCTATGCAAGGTCATTTCTCTCTCTCTCTCTCTCTCTCTCTCTCTCTCTCTCTCTCTCTCTCAGTAAAATGAATCAAAAATGTGCTCTATATATATGGAAAGATCCAAAACATTGATACTATAAAATCATTATTAGCAAATGCTGTGGTTATTCTGGATCTGTTTTCTGTTGATTTTTTTCTTTTGTAATTCTTATGTGAATTACTTTCTTAAGATTTAGTATGATCACTATGGTTTGATTTAACCTTTTCTTATTTTAATTTTTTTTTCCATCGAATTTGGATCTTTTTCTATAACAGAAACCATATCACATGCTAAGTTCATGCAAGATGGACAATGTCAAAGGGATGTTTGGATGAGAAGATTTAAAATGTGAGATTTAGATTTGACATTTTTTAGTGTTTATAACCTTTATGAACAATTTTTTTTTTTAAACAAGGAAATATAATAGGGGAGGAGAGGGAATCGAACCTAGAACCTAAAAGCTTGAAGAACTTTTAAAATTATAGATTTGAAAGAACATTTATGTCTCCGTTATTTGACATCTCATAATTGTTTTACAATAACAAAAATTTATAAATAGATTTCACCAACATAAGAAATTAATATTTCTAAAGTCTTATTATGAAAATTTACAAATTGCTGCCAATGGAAATCCTTAATTTTTTACTTTTTCCATCCAAACTGTTTAATCTTTACTCGAATTTCAATTTCACGTATCCATATTTTTACCATTTGGTTTTCTTCTTTGTATTGTGTAAATATATGCGCATGGTTTTGTTCCACAGCCTAATGGTTTAAGCTGGTACCTTAAATAATAAACCGCACCCCCCTCCCCAAAAAAGGTAATATATTGCAGGCAGATGTGGATTATATGCAAGTTTTTCAGGACATTGTTTACAAAATGATATATTAATTAATGAAAAGAAAAGAAAATATTTACAAATTTAAAGTTGATATAATGTTGAATTATTATGCAGGGTGGGGAACAAATGAGAATGCGATCATATCCATATTGACCCATAGGAATGCGAAGCAACGATGTTTGATACGACAAACTTATGCTGAGAAATATGGAGAGGATTTTTTCAAGCCTCTACAAGACGAACTTTCCGGTGACTTTTTGGTGAGTTCCTAGTTCTCCCGGCTTCATCATTAATTCAATAAGTAGGATCGGTTTTGAGATTTTGAGCGTCCTGTCCGAAATTTAAATTGGAACCCTCACTTAATCTAATAAGTGAAAATACTCAAAAAATCATTTGCCATAACTTAATGTCAAACAATTTTTTTTTATAACTAAAATTCATCATCAATTAGCATACAATGTCAATCACAAATCAAATTCAGAACAATTTTAATGTCTTCATTTGAGAAAGTTAAATATTAGTGTATGTACGGTACAAAAAACAAAGTAGTATATTATATGTATATATATAATTAAAGTAGCTAATTGTATGGCTGTCTACGGATACATGTATGCATGCAGAGGGCAGTGCTTCTATGGACACCACATCCAGCTGAACGTGATGCATTGCTAGCTAATGAAGTTACCACCAAGAAACATTCAGCTGCCCATAATCATTTGGTTATAATGGAAATAGCTTGTACAAGAACTTCGCGAGAGCTTTTCCAGGTGAGAGAAGATTATCATGCTCGCTACAAGAGATCTCTCGAAGAAGATATTGCTTACCACACAACTGGAGATTTTCGCAAGGTACACAAGGGCAAAACAATGAATTTTCATAAGAATGAGCTATAATATAATATATTTATATATTTCGTTTAAAGAGCTGCTCGCATTAATTAGGACTAGTCTAATATAGGCCCCTACAATTTCTATTTCCTAGACATCAACCCATTAACTTTGAAATTTATGTATAAAACTCAAATTCAAATTAAAATGTCCCGCAAGATAGCAAAGGTCATAGTACTCCTACATGTTTACATTGTTTGCCACCAGATTTTAGATAAGTCATCAACCTGACGTTTCTCAAGCACGTCATTGAGTCTCTCATTTTTTATTAATACTTCCTCATTTATAGTATATCAATGACTCCCCTTTTTTTTTTTTTGGGCATTCCCTCTAAAGGACGGTGGGCATACACCTTGGGTTGTAGTTAAGGAAAAATGACTTTGAAAGGGTTAAACTAAATTTACTATAATTTTTCTATGATGGACTGGGCTAGCTATAATTTCCACTAAATAGGTAAGCTTCCTAAACTTTAGCACTAAACTAATTTTTGAAAAACATTCGCACTGAACTAGAGCCTGCCCTAGTCTAAAGTGGATCCATCATTGGGTATACATATATAGAATATACATGTGTGTGCATACATTTAAAACCTACGTAACACTGGATTTTGTCAAATAATCTGACATCGTAAGATGATTATGTGCTATATGCAAACATGGACAAGAAACTCAGAAAAGAATCAATCTAATTAATATTTAGTGTAGAACTTGATCTAATTTTATTATACTTGCCAACTTTTTTCTAGGTTTGTTAAATTTAAAGTTACATTGATTTATATAAAAAAGAAAAGGATAAAATGTTTAAATTCATATTCTATTCTAGATTTTTTATTCTAGATGTATTGTTAATTTTTGTCCTTGCGTGGCAAGCTATTGGTACCTCTTGTGAGTACTTACAGGTACGAGGGAGCTGAGGTTGATATGACGGTGGCGAATTCAGAGGCTAAAATACTTCAAGAAAAAATATCTGAAAAGGCTTATAATCATGATGAGCTCATCAGAATTCTAACTACTAGGAGCAAATCACAACTGAATGCAACATTCAAAGTCTATAACGACCAATTTGGCCATCCTATCAACAAGGTTCTACTAGCTCGCTAAATTTAATAATATTTGCAAAAATATATGCCCCGGCAGTTTTTATTCGCACTCCAAAATAGTCATCATATACTCGTTATTTATTTATTATTAGAAAATAGTGTATGATGATAATTTTAGACTGCCAATAGTCATCATGCTATTGACATGTATGTTTAACTTAAGAAATCTCAATATATATATATAGACAATCAATTAATTAATTAATGGTGATTGTATGCGAACACATGTTTTTTTTTATATAAACTCTATTTGGGGAGGAAAATTTGAATACAATAACTCATGTGCATGAATAACTGCTCTTAATTAATGGAGCTACAAGCCGATTACGCATACACACATATGCGTCCATTGATGGCTATAGCAGTTAATGTTGAGGAAAGAAGAGAAGATATAAAGGGAGAGTGGTAGGAGAAAAAGCGTACATGGTATAGAAGCATTATATTAATTTATCTTTTGCAATGATTGTTCATTACTGTTTTACTGTTTTTTTTATGAGTTTTTTTTTTCCGTGCAGGACCTGAAGAAAAAGCCGAAGGATGAATACCTTGGGTTAGTGAGAGCCACCATAAAATGCTTGACATGCCCGGAAAAGTATTATGAGAAAGCTCTCCGGCTGTCGATGAAAGGCCTCGGAACGACGGAGGAGACTCTGACCAGAGTTGTAGTAACTCGAGCGGAGGTTGACATGAAGAGTATAATGGAACAGTATCAACTCAAGAATAGTGTCCCTTTGGTTCAGGATATAAAGGGTGATACTTCTGGGGACTACTTGGCCACGTTGCTTGCCTTGATTGGTCAATGATCATCATGATGCATGAGAATGAAAATTATACTAATAATAATCATAATAATATATGTTGCAAAACAAATTGTTAATTTTCTAATAATAATAATAAATCTTCTCTCTTTTTCATTTTTTATCAAGCTTTTCTTATAATTCAAACTAGTCTTTGGTCTAGTGGTATTTGTCTTCACTTGGTTGGAGGAGATTTCAAGTTCGACTCACATGAATAACATTTGGTCTTGTGGGGCTGTAGCTTCATTGTGGATATATTAACTTGTGAACTATGAATTTTTTTACGGGTGGGCTAGCTAAAAATTTAAGGGAGTGTAACAGAAAAAAAAAAAAAAAAAAAAAAACTTGTGGAAGGAAGCAAACAAGCAAAACTGAGCTTGCACGCAGAAATTAGAAATAGGAATTTAGTAAAAAACAAAAAAGAAATAAGTAGCTTATAAAAACACCCAAAATATTTTCAAAATAGCGAGAAAGCCCCTTATCTTAAATACCAAAGACATGCAAGTCCTAGGTTTTTCTCCTCCACAAAAGACCAAAGCAACATGTGAAGTCCTTGTCCTTTTTCCAGAAAGCAGCACAGTAACAGTGTCAGCAACAGCAACAACAGTACAGCAGCACATATTTTAAAAGCTTTGTTTGTTTATACATGTATCTGAAATAGTCATGTGAATTCGTTGGATTGTGTAGTGTGTGCATGTGAAGTTCATATGAAAATTCAGAATATGTACTCAGAGTGATAGAGAGCAGGGCCGGTCCTGAGTTTTCAAAGGCCCAGGGCGAAAATCTAAAATGTGCCCTACACACATTAATCACTGATACTAGTATACTTCTTGTTTTATCAACTAAGCATTGGTTTTTTTGAGAAAGTATTTATTCGAAAATATTTTTAGACTTTGAGCAATGTCTTCCATATTCCTAAATAATGAAAATAAATGTCCAACTATGGATACCATACCAATGAGTCAAAGAATTTCAAGAATGCAAGTCAAGCCAATATCAAAGAATTTCTTTTAAAACTCTCATCATGGATCCTTTGTTCCAAAATTTCAGATTCATCTCAATATCCTATTCCTAAAAATTATGGAAAAATATTAAATTAATTTATTATAATATAATATAACACTTATTATATTAAAAAAATTTGGGGCCCCCTTGAATAATGGGCCCAGGGCAGTCGCACTGACTGCCCCTGGGCAGGGCCGGGACTGATAGAGAGATAGAGAGAAGAGAGCTTCTCTTCTCATCCTTAGCCATTCTTAGTCGAGTCGGTGAAAATAGTGTATATAGTTTGTAACTCCGAAGAGGGAAAGTACGAACAATACCAGAGAAGAAAAAATCTCAATACTTTCCTCCTTCAGTTTCAATTAATAAAACAACCTCTGTTCATATACTTTCTCTTATCCTCTTAATATACTTTCTAACTCCGACCACTGTTAATACCTGGTTATAACAGTTCCAGCAACAAAAGCAATTAAGTAAGTCTTTTTCTCTTTCATTTTCTTGGTTTTCTTAGCAGACTTCTTGTCCAAAACAGGGAAACACTTTTATAATTATGTTATTATCTTGCTAAACTGACGATCAATACTTTGTTTGAGCACTTAGTCATGTTTTGTATTTGTCATAATGATAATTGGATGTCTGTCAGGGAACCTCTGAGTTCAGAGGACCTCTGAGTTATGCTCCATAGCCCTTTAAGTTGGGGTCTTTGCAGTTCCATGTTCTAGTTCCATGTTCAAGGCATGGTGTCTGGTTGTTATTTTGGCTTTTAGAAACCTTGACCGAGACCCCGCTTTCAAAATGGTATCAGAGCAATGTTTAGCACCTTAGTAATATGATTATGATAGTAAAGTACCTTGAGGACAGAAGTCAATCAACACAACTAATAAAAACCAACGTTTTATAACCTGTTAAAATTTTGTTAATTACCAAAACCACTAGTTAAGAACAATAAACCCTTTTGCATGTTTGGCCCATGGTGGACATCTATTAGAATAAAAGAAAGGTTACAAGAATTAAAGAAACAGAAGGCTGAATACCAAATAGAAATTAGGAACTTAGAAGAATTAATAAAATCACCAGAAGTAGGTAATTATCCTAGAAGAAGTTAGAAGTACAAAATAGCATAACAAGGAACCAGTACCATTTAGAAGTCTATAAAGAATCCATAGAAGCATTTTAGGAACATTTAGGCATCTTAAAAGAAAAAGGTAGACTTAGATAAATTTATATGATAGAGTACCTTAATCTAGAAATTAGTGAACAACAAAAGAAAAAATTAACTTTAGATAATAATACATTAGTTTGTTATTTTCCACAAAAAGAACACAAACATCTATTACATAGCAGTAACAGTCCCTTAGAAAATAGTATTGTTGACCTTTTAATTAGTCAAGCAGAAAGTGTAAAATTTGAACATAACAAATATAACAGAATAGTTCAACAGTTATTAGAATATTTTAAGAAAAATTCCTTAAAAACAATTAGACAAAACTTAGACTATATAACATCTCAATTAGAAGATAATAATAAAAATATTCAAAGGTTTCCTAGCAAGAAAGAAATCAAAGACCTCATAGATAGTAAACCAAAACAAATAGAGCTTCAGTCATTAGAAATTATTGAGCAATTAAAAATAGAGTACGAAAAATACAACTAGTACAAAAAACATTAACTGAACAAGTAGAAAAGTTGCATGGTAAAATAGATAGACTTTTAGTTTAATGACATATTCTAAAATTAATAATAAACATATCAAAGCATTAGAAGAAGTTGGTACACTAGATAAAGAACCAGTAGGCCTTACAAAATTCACAACATCTGTAGGAAGTAGTAATATCCCTATAAGACAAAATAATTTGATTATCCAATTAATTTTAAATCTAGCTGAAAAAGTAGATCAATTAGAAGAACAGATAACATAAACTAATCAAATAGTGCACAAAACTACTTCTACACTACCCAAAGACTTAGTTGATAAATTAGATAGTTTATCCTTAGGAATTAATCCTTATAAAAGAAAAGGTAGAATAAATCCCTTTGATAATAGTAAATGGAACTCTTTAGAAGAAAAGGAAAAGAAATAGTTAGAACAGAAGATATATACCCTAGTGAACAAGAAGCACAAGAATTTCTTAGAAAAGGTTTTGAAAAATCTAAGAAAAATAAATATAATTTATATCAATTAGGAAGATTTGAAAATAAACATAGTATTGCAAGTAGCATTAGTCAACATGAAGTAAGCTGTATAGATAAAGAAGTAACTCTTAATTTACTTAGTAATACAGCAATAGAACACCTTAAAAAGTCATACTATCAACAAATCCATATAGGAACAATTATGATAGGAATAGTTGGACTCACAAGAGCACAAGTAGGAACTAAAGCATTAGTATACATATATGATTATAGATGGGATAAGCATCAGCAGGCAGCTATAGCTACAGCAGAAGTAGATCTTAGCACAAACCTAGCAGTCATCGGATGTATCCCTAATTATGTCATGAATATTAGAAAATTTAGTAAACATATTAAAATTAGCATAAGAACGAAAAATTATAATATGTAAGGAGAATACAAAAATTTAAGTATTAGTCTTATGTATGTAGGAAAAATTTCAGATCACTATAATTATAAATTTAATGTAGAATTCCAAAATTTAGTACAAACTTTTGGTAGTAAACATGTTAATATGATAGAGGCAAAACCCATAGATAATAGATTTTTAGAAGGAACAGAATGGATTTTACCCAATTTACAAGTAGCAAAAAATAGACAACCTGATAAAGCACAAATCTTTGAAAATCGTGTAGGTGAAGCAATTGTAAGATTTACTAATTATAGGCAAATAAATGATATAGAGGACTTATAAAGTGAATTAGAAGAAGAAATACATATGGCATTTGATAATTTAGAAATAAATATGATTGAGCATAATTTTGATAATATAGTTGATAAACTCATCGATGACATAGATAATTTAGATGAAGAAGAATGCAGAGAAAAATATAGAACTTATGATTTAGGATTACATAGATTATCAGATTAAGAAATGAAAGATTTAATTTTAAATATAGGATTAGAACATATTTTAGGAGGAAAAGAATATCAAAATATGTTAATTGAAGTAGAATGCATGCCAGTAGTTCAATTGGATCATCTGTAACCCCTGCAGGTAGAACGGATCAACAAAATCTTAGGCAAACTAATGAACCATACAGAGAAAACAATGAAGAAACTGGTAGAAGTACCTTTCAACAAGATAGAAGTGCTTTTCAACAAGAAACATTTGGACTAAGAAAAAAATAGAATCCCTTATAAAGGAATTGAACAAATTAGTTTAGCAGGAAATATATTAAACTGAGATCATGTAGACCCACAAGATTGGGAAAAAACTATAGAAAGATAGGAAAAAGGATGTGTACATGCAGCATTAATGTTAGATTTTAACAATAAAGATATGTTAGATTACTTTAAGCATACTTTAGATGGAATGGTTTCTGATTATTTTCAAGCATGGAAAACTAAAAATCCAAGAGAACATCAAGTAGCAAAAGAAATATTTAATATAGATGCCTTTGTTAAATTAATTAAATATGAATTTTTAGATCATAATAGATTAGATGGTAGAAATGAACAATTACAAATATGTGATTTACAATATATTAGTGAATATACTTCAGACTTTTTCAAGTATTTAGGTAGAACATGTAGAATTGATGATCTGAATTTATTAGATACTTATATGACAAAAATTAAAGGAACAATAGGAGAAAGAATTTGGAATGAATGGCAAAAACACCCTATAGGAAACTAGATGTATCCATAGGAGCAAGAATACGACATGTATATGATATATTACGATCAGAATGTAGTCAAATAAAAGCAAAAAGACAAATTAGAAAACAGTTTTACATGAGCTGTAAAATATAGATTTACCTAAACAATATGGATGTCATAGAAAACTTAGGCAGAAAAAGCCATATAGAAAGAGTTATAGAAAATATAAACCTTATAAACAACAATATAAAAAATTTAGAATTCAGCCTTCAAAAACTTTTAGAAGAAGAAAATATATCCCTAAACAATTTAGGAAAAGAACAAATAAACCATGGATTAGAAAGTATAAAGTCCCTAATAAAAGTACATGTAAATGTTATCTTTGTGGTGAAGTAGGACATATTAGACCTAAGTGTCCCAAATTAGGAAAGCAACCTAGAGAAAAAATTCAATTAATTGAGCAATTTCAATTAGAAGATGATGAAGACTTAGAATCAATTTATAGTCTAGATGATAATTTAAGTGATAATGAAAGTATTTATAGTGTCAATGCCTTAGACTCAGAGTCACAATCCGATTACTCTAGTAATTCCGATAGTGAATTAGACGAATATATGTGTATGTTTGAAGAACAAACAGAGCATGAAGAATCTAACATGTTAATTTAGGATGGCCTCAAGAGTGTAATCAATAGTAGTAGAAAAATATTACACTAAGACAATAGTTTATTGTAAACTTTGTTATAATAGATCAATAGAAATAAATACAGTTGAAATAATAGAAAACAATGATTAAAAGAATAATTGCCCTAGTATAAAGAAACAAAAGACTAGTTCGCTTATAACAATTAATTGTGAGTTAGAATTGTCAAAAGAACATAAAATTCAAACAATAGCTATGATAGATACAGGAAGCACAAAAAATATAATAGAAGAAGAGTTAGTGCCAGAACAGTTTAGGCAAACACTAGCTAGACCAGTAAGAATTATACAATTTGATACAAGACCTATATACTTAACACACTGTATTAATAATATACCAATTAGGATAGAAAGACAACAATTTAATTTACCCTTAACCTTTATATCCCCAGTAGGATCATATCCCTTTATCTTAGGATTAAATTTCTTAAAAAGTTTACAAGGAGGATTTTTATATACATCTCCAGATATCACCTTTTTTAAGAAAGGTATAACCGCAACTGATCAGAGTAATATATTAGAGTCTTACAATAGTATTAACATAGAAGAACAAAATTTTAAATACTATAATATGGAAGAATTAGAAGAAATAAATGAAGAAAAGATAGATGAACAAAATAATCTAGAATATGATGATATAATATTTGATCATGAGTATCCAATTGTAGGCAATGGCGGAGCTAGGATTTCACATTAGAGGGGGCCCTTCACAAAAATTTTAAAACTAATTCGAATAGGAGCCCTCATTAATAATTTATCCATTTATTACAATCATAATTGTCTTGAATATCATATTTAACATGGTTGAATATTAATCTCATCATCTACACTATTAAAGACTCAAAATGTAATAATTTATACTTCAACAAAGAGATGAAATACAAAAAATGTTCATAAATCCCAATATTAAGATGCCCTACTTAGACATGTAAAATAGGAGAAAGGGAAATTTATAAAGCTTAAGTTAATCAAAAGAGGAAGAGAATGAGAAAAAAAAAAAGTTTTTACTCCAAGAAGCAAACATATAGCAACACATATAAGTTAAAATATGAGAAAATAAAAAATATGAGTGAGGGCCTGGGCCCACCCTGGTCCTTAGGTGGCTCCGCCACTGATTGTAGGAGAAATAAAGTCTTTAGAAATTAAGCAAATAGATAGACCAAAGAATTTAGAAGAATTGTTACAATTAGCTGAACAAACTAGAATCAAAGGAGAAGATCCCTAATTACATTGGAATAAGAATAAAATATTAGCAAAATTATACATTATTAATCCAGACTTAACAATTAAAACAGCAGATATGCCTTGTAACTTGTTAGATAAGCAAGAATTAGAACAACAAATAAAAGAACTTTTAAAACTTAAAAGTAATTAAACCTTCAAAATCTAGGCATAGATCAGCAACCTTTGTAGTTAAAAAACACTCGGAACTTAAGAGAGGTAAAGCTAGAATAGTGTATAATTATAGGAGATTAAATGATAATACTTATGAAGATAGTTATAAATTACCAAATAAAGATGAACTTATGAATAAAATTCAAGAAAGTAAATATTTTAGTAAATTTGATTGTAAATCAGGATTTTAGCAAAATAGATTAGCAAAAGAGTCAATCCAATGGACAACATTTACCTGTCCAGAATGACATTTTGAATGGCTTGTAATGCCATTTGGATTAAAAAAATGCACCATCGATCTTTCAAAGAAAGATGGACCAAATCTTTAAGAAGTATGATAATTTTTGTAGTGTATATGTAGATGATATACTAGTTCATAGTAAAAACAAAAATGAATATAGAAAACATTTAGAAATTATTTTGAAAGAATTTATTGATAATGGTATAGTCATAAGTAGGAATAAAGTAGGGCTTGAAAACCAAGATATAGAATTCTTAGGAATGTATATTAAGTCAGGAACTATACAATTACAAGAGCACATAACTAAAAAAGTGTTAGAATTTCCAGATAAACTAGAGGATAAGAAGTAATTGCAAGCATTTTTAGGTTTATTAAATTATGCTAGAAGTTTTATCCTTGATTTAGGGAGAAAGATTGCATCATTACATAGTAAAACTAGTAAAACATGTCAAAAATATTTTAATAGCGAAGACATTAAATTAGTTCAAAGCATCAAACAAGGTATTACTCAACTAAAACCTTTAGCATTACCATTAGAAAATAATTACAAGATAGTAGAGACAGACGCATCATCAATAGGATGGGCAGGAATTTTATATCAAAAGAAACATAAGGAAGAACCAAAATCTGAAGAAAAAGTTTGTAGATATGCATCAGGAAAATTTAATGATATACAGGCTAGACTTCCAGCTACTCACTTAGAAATATTAGGGGTCATTAACTCCTTTGAAGCATTTTCATTATTTTTACATAATGAGATATTTACTATTAGAACAGATTGTCAAAATATTGTTTCACACTATAATAAAATTACTACTAAAACACAAGCAGCCCGAAGATGGGTCAATTTTGTTGATTCTATTACAGGAAATGGATTTAGACCGATATTTGAGCATATTAAAGGTACAAATAATACTTTAGCAGATATCTTATCCCGTATTATTCATTAACAGGTATGCAATATTTTGGACCATCATCCTCTGGCAGCAAAAATAGTGGTACACCATCACAAGGTGGTAATCCATTAAGCATGATTAGTCAAGTAAGACCAATAGTGAATACTTATTTTTATAATGGAATTTCAGTACAAGAAGTTAGAAATCATGCTTTAAAATATAGTACTCAAGCATCATTAGCAGAAAAACAAAGAGTTCTTTTAGATAACTTTTGGAATATTAGAACAAATACTGAAAGCAAGATAAAAGGGCATGAAAAACTTATTAGAGCCCTTGAGCAAGAGTTTTTAGCATATAATTATGACTATAAAAGAGCAAAACAACAACTTTCTTTTTTGCAGGAAAAACATGAAGTGCAAAAGAAGGAATATGATACAATTGCAAAAAAATTTAGAATCATTAATTAAAGATGTCAAAACTTAAGTATGGTTCTACAAGAAAAAGAGGCTAATGAGCCCAACTTACTTGAACATAATAGTGAATTTTCTCTTGAGCAAATATCTAAAAATCCATATTTTCTTCAAACTCTAGCTAGAGAGAGGTATAGATTTTTACCACAAAATGCTAAGAGTCATATGATTAGATTAGAGTATGAGCACAATACATCTCTTCAACTGTCCATTCAAGCTTTTCTTTTCAATTTCAAAAATAATCCACATCCTGGTATAAAAATTATTACCAAAAGTTGTTCTCATTATACTATTTACTTAGCTAGTATTAACATGGTTGAATATAGAGAACTGCATTTAGAACATAAACAAAAAACTATCACAGTTACTCCAGCATTTTTAGCAGAGCATGGTTATTTAGGTCAACTTTATATTGAAGATAGTGATCATTTAGATTCATTTTCCTCAAAATTAAAAGAAGTCATAAATTTTTATCTTCCTATTTGGAAAAACGTAAAATTAGATTTCACTAGCATACCCCCAGAATGGTTTGAGGATGACATTTACCCAAATAGAGCACAACATAGTATTATTATTTCTTTTATGGAACTGCTTAGTCCGGCAGAATCAGCAAAACCAGGGATTCCTACCAAGCAGGACATCCAAAAATATAGAGGAGCAATTATAGCTGAGCAACAATTGTTCAATGATGATCGTCTGACTCTCCTCCGTCAATCCAAGTTTATCAAGATTTATTCAGATTCTACATCAACGAGACCAGATGACACATATGAATTTAGGATAAGCACAACAGGAGCAAAAGTTTTTGATGAGATCTATAACCAGATAGCAGAACAAATTACAGCAGAAGATAACGATAATGCATACTGGAATAGCTTAGGAGAAGAAAAACTCCATAACATAGATAAAATGATGGAAGCATGAAGACCATGTAAAGCCAAGCATCATCAACCTTATTTTCATGTGAAGGATCATCCCAACAAAATGACGACTATTTGGCATTATACGGCATTAGTTGAAAAAAAAAAAAAAATTTGGTTCCATACGGCTAGCAAGCAGCAGAAGGACTCCTTAGGAAACCCAGAAAAGAAATAAGGGCATTATTGTCCAAACACTTTAATTTTGTCCTTCTTTATAAATACTATACCCATTTTGGACAATAATGCCCTTATTTCTCTTTTGGGTTTCCGAAGGAGTCCTTCTGCTGCTTGCTAGTCGTATGAAACCAAAACATTTCTTCTTTTCAACTAATGCCGTATAGTGCCAAATAGTTTTGATGGGATGATCCTTCTTTTCAACTATTTGGCACTAATGCCGTATAGTGCCAAATAGTTTCAACTAATGCCGTATAGTGCCAAATAGTTTTCATTTCTCCATTATGCTTTCATCATGTTGTCTATGTTATGGAGTTCTTCTTCTCCTAGGCTATCCCAATATATGTTGTCATTATCTTCTACTTCAATTTGTCTTGCTATCTGGCTATAAATCTCATCAAAAACTTCTGCTCCAATTGTGCTTATCCTGAATCCGTATGTCTCATCTGGTCTCCTGGATGTAGACTCTGAACAAATTTTGAGAAAATTGGATTGATACAGGAGGTTCAGATGATCATCGTTGAACAATTGTTGCTCTGCTATTATTGCTCCTCTATATTTTTGGATGTCCTGCTTGGTAGGAATCCTTGTTTTTGCTGATTCTGCCTGACTAAGTAGTTCCATAAAAGAAATAATAATTCTATGTTGTGCTCTGTCTGGGTAAATGTCATCCTTAAACCACTTTGGGGGTATACTAGTGAAATCTAATTTTACATTTTTCCAAAGAGGAAGATAAAAACTTATGACTTCTTTTAATTTTGAGGAAAATGAATCTAAATGATCACTATCTTCAATATAAAGTTGACCTAAATAGCCATGCTCTGCTAAAAATTCTGGAGTAACTGTGATAGTTTTTTACTTATGCTCTAAATGCAGTTCTCTATATTCAACCATGTTAATACTAACTAAGTAGATAGTATAATGAGAACAACTTTTGGTAATAATTTTTATACCGGGATGTGGATTATTTTTTAAATTGAAAAGAAAAAGCTTGAATGTACAGTTGAAGAGATGTATTGCTCATACTCTAATCTAATCATATGATCCTTAATATCTTGTGGTAAAAATCTATACCTAATCTCTAGCTAGAGTTTGAAGAAAATATGGATTTTTAGATTTTTGCTCAAGAGAAAATTCACTATTATGCTCAAGTAAGTTGGGCTTATTAGCCTCTTTTTCTTGTAAAATCATGCTTAAATTTTGACATCTTAAATTAATAGTTCTAAAATGTTTTATTGTTGTATCATACTCCTTCTTTTGCTCTTCATGTTTTTCCTGCAAAAAGGAAAGTTGTTGTTTTGCTCTTTTATAATCATAATTATATGCTAAAAACTCTTGCTCAAGGGCTCTAATAAGTTTTTCATGCCATTTTCTCATGCTTTCAGTATTAGTTCTAATGTTCCAAAAGTTATCTAAAAGAACTCTTTGTTTTTCTGCTAATGATGCTTGAGTACTATATTTTAAAGCAGGATTTCTAACTTCTTGTACTGAAATTCCATTATAAAAATAAGTATTCACTATTGGTCTTGCTTGACTAATCATGCTTAATGGATTACCACCTTGTGATGGTGTACCACTATTTTTGCTGCCAGAGGATGATGGTCCAAAATATTGCATACCTGTTAATGAATAATACGGGATAAGATATCTGCTAAAGTATTATCCGTACATTTAATATGCTCAAATATCGATCTAAATCCATTTCCTGTAATAGAATCAACAAAATTGACCCATCTTCGGGCTGCTTGTTTATTAGTAGTAATTTTATTATAATGTGAAACAATATTTTGACAATATGTTCTAATAGTAAATATCTCATTATGTAAAAATAATGAAAATGATTCAAGGGAGTTAATGACTCCTAAAATTTCTAAGTCAGTAGCTGGAAGTCTAGCTTGTATATCATTAAATTTTCCTGATGCATATCTACAAACTTTTTCTTCAGATTTTGGTTCTTCCTTATGTTTCTTTTGATATAATATTCCTGCCCATCCTATTGATGATCCGTTTGTCTCTACTATCTTGTAATTATTTTCTAATGGTAATACTAAAGGTTTTAGTTTAGTAATATCTTGTTTGATGCTTTGAACTAATTTAATATCCTCGCTATTAAAATATTTTTGACCTGTTTTACTAGTTTTACTATGTAATGCTGCATTCTTTCTTCCTAAATCAAGGATAAAACTTCTAGCATAATTTAATAAACCTAAAAATGCTTGCAATTGTTTTTTATCCCCTAGTTTATCTGGAAATTCTAACACTTTTTTAGCTATGTGTTCTTGTAATTGGATTGACTCTTCTGCTAATCCAAGTTGCCAAAATCCTGATTTACAATCAAATTTACTAAAGTATTTACTTTCTTGAACTTTATTCATAGGTTCATCTTTATTTGGTAATTTATAACTATCTTCATAAGTATTATCATTTAATCTTCTATAATTATACACTATTCTAGCTTTACCTCTCTTAAGTTCTGAATGTTTTCTAACTACAAAGGCTACTGATCTATGCCTAGATTTTGAAGGTCTAATTACTTTTAAGTTTAAAAGTTCCTTTTATTGTTGTTCAAATTCTTGCTTATCTAACAAGTTACAAGGCATATCTGCAGTTTTAATTGTTAAGTCTGGATTAATAATGTCTAATTTTGTTAATATCTTATTCTTATTCCAATGTAATTAGGGATCTTCTCCTATGATTCTAGTTTGTTCAGCTAATTGTAACAATTCTTCTAAATTCTTTGGTCTATCTATTTGCTCAATTTCTAAAGACTTTATTTCTCCTACAATTGGATACTCATGATAAAATATTATATCATCATATTATAGATCTATCTTTTCTTCATTTATTTCTTCTAAGTCTTCCATATTATAATATTTAAAATTTTGTTCTTCTATGTTAATGCTATTGTAAGACTCTAATATATTAATTTGATCTGTTGTGGTTATACCTTTCTTAAAAAATGTAATATCTGGAGGTGTATATAAAAATCCTCCTTGTAAACTTTTTAAGAAATTTAATCCTAAGATAAAGGGATATGATCCCACTAGGGATATAAAGGTTAAGGGTAAATTAAATTGTTGTCTTTCTATCCTAATTGGTATATTATTAATACAGTGTGTTAAGTATACTGGTCTTGTATCAAACTGTATAATTCTTACTGGTCTAGCTAGTTTTTGCCTAAATTGTTCTAGCACTAATTCTTCTTTTATTACATTTTTTGTGCTTCCTGTATCTATCATAGCTATTGTTTGAATTTTATGTTCTGTTGACAATTCTAACTCACAATTAATTGTTATTAATGAACCAGTCTTTTGTTTTTCTATACTAGGGCAATTATTCTTTTGATTATTGTTTTCTATTATTTCAACTGTATTTATTTCTATTGATCTATTATAAAAACAAGGTTTACAATAAACTACTGTCTTAGTGTAATATTTTTCTACTACTATTTTCTT
Source organism: Prunus kanzakura (assembly GCA_020521455.1). Classification (NCBI taxonomy): domain Eukaryota; kingdom Viridiplantae; phylum Streptophyta; class Magnoliopsida; order Rosales; family Rosaceae; genus Prunus; species Prunus kanzakura. The sequence continues at coordinate 953,771 of BPUM01000828.1, forward strand.
ACATTGATTACACTCTTGAGGCCATCCTAAATTAACATATTTAAATTCCTCATGCTCTGTTTGTTCTTCAAACATACACATATATTCATCTAATTCACTGTTGGAATTACTAGAGTAATCTGATTCTGACTCTGAGTCTAAGGCATTAACACTATAAATACTTTCATTATCACTTAAATTATCATCTAGACTATAAATTGATTATAAGTCTTCGTCATCTTCTAATTGAAATTGCTCAATTAATTGTATTTTTTCTCTAGGTTGCTTTCCTAATTTGGGACACTTAGGTCTAATATGTCCTTCTTCACCACAAGCCATTGTTTATTTGTTCTTTTCCTAAATTGTTTACACTACTACAAAAAACACTTTGCGCGACGAATGATTTTTGGTCGCGCAAAGGAAAATTTTGTCGCGCAAAGTTTGCGCGACGAAATTTTGGTCGCGCAAGTTCTGTTGCGCAAAACTCGTAAAGAAAGGGTTTGCGCGACGGCGAAAATTCTTCGTCGCACAAAGCCATTTTGCGCGACGAAGGATAACAACTTGCGCGACGAACCATGACGACTTTGCGTGACGAAAATAACAACTTTGCGCGACGAATCCTGAAAACTTTGCGCGACGAACAATAACAACTTTGCGCGACGAATATTAATTACTTTACGCGACGAATATTATATACTTTGCGCGACGAACTTTGCACGACGAAAGTTAATGTCGCGCAAGTGTACTTTGCGCGACGAATGTTAACGTCGCGCAAAGGTGTGCGCGACGAAATATTCATTTTTTTTTAATTTTTGTTTTTTGAAAATTTTAAACTAAAATAAACTAATTTAATAGTTTGCGCGACAAAATATTTTGTCACGCAAGGTTTTTGACATTTTTTTTTATTTCTCTTATATCAATTTCATTATATTATTTTTTTAAAATTTAATTTAATTGTATGATTTTATTTTTCTTAATTACTTTAATTTAAATTGACATATTCAAAATAAAATTACATAAGAAAAATAGTGGTCAAATTATCCAATATACATAATATTCTAAATGTACACTTAAATTAACAAAGTACAATAATAAAATCTACAAGCCTCTTATATCAAATCCTCAACTTTAGCCATCAAAGCCTCAACAATTCCCTACAAAAAAAAAAAAACAAATATTGTCAAATAACTAAACAATAACATAAAATAATGACAAATAATTGGCATAAACTCAAAACTAACTCCAAAAACACATATTAATGAAAAAAATTTAAAATTTACAAAGAAGTGAGTGTGAGAGAATTAGAGAAGATAGTGAGAGAGAGATGAGAGAGTGAGTGAGAGTGAGAGATGATGAAAAGAGAGATGAGAGAGTGAGTGAGAGAGAGAGAGATAGTTAAGAGAGAGATGAGAGATTAAGTGAGAGGAGAGTGAGTGTGAGAGAAATGGTAGGATTTGGGAAGTGGAAAAGAGAGAAATGGTAGGATTTAGAAGACATTGAGAAAATGGTGGAGGAGTTATTTTGCTTTTAAAGAACGTATCACTTTACGCGACGAAACAATATATTGGTCGCGCAAAGTGTTTAAAAAAAATTTTAAAAAAAGTTCCCATTTTCGGTGCCCGCCAAATTTTTTCAGTTTTGCGCGACGAATTTCTGGTCTCCCAAACTTTTGCGCGACCAAAATATTCCCGCGTCCCATTTTTGGTGCCCGCCAAATTTTTAGGGTGTACTTTGCGCGACGAATATTTATATATTGGTCGCGCAAAGTCGAAATTTTTTTTTTATTTTAAAAATCCCATTTTTGGTGCTCGCCAAATTTTTAGAGTATACTTTGCGCGACGAATATTTATATTGGTCGTGCAAAGTCGAAATTTTTTTTTTATTTTAAAAATTCCATTTTTGGTGCTCGCCAAATTTTTGGAGTATACTTTGCGCGACGAATATTTATATATTGGTCGCGCAAAGTCGAAATTTTTTTATAAAAAAATTTCCCATTTTTGGTACACGCCCAAATTTTGAGAGTATACTTTGCGCGACGAAATACTAATTGGTCGCGCAAAGTCTTAAAAAATATTTAAAGCTAGTAATAAATACATATACTATTCAATTTCTTAAGTGTTATACGTACAAAATAAATAAATTTAAAGCTACTCAACGATCCAACCGTCAAACTTGTTTGATTATACTTCGAGATCATATACACCAAAATTCAGAAAAAATAAACATTAAGAGATCAATTAATGGGACAAAACATTTCGACAGTTATAAACGAAAAATCATGATTTAACAGTTATTTCAACCCTGATTTTGATGATTTTTTACAGCTACACTCCTTGATGCTATATGAATACAATGACTGCATTCGATCGTCAATTTAAAATATTTACACTAGTAGATACCACAAAATCGTATGTTATATTTAATAAAAGTATAAATAAACTCTTATTTGTTAGTGAATATATTGTTTTCATGGCATACGCATTCTACGAAACTAGTTTCAACGATCCAACCGTCAAATTTGTTTGTTTACACTTCGAGATCATATACGCCAAAAATCGGAAAAAATAAACATTCAGAGATTAAGTAATAGGACAAAACTTTTCGATGGTTATAAACGAAAAATCACGATTTAACAGTTATTTCAACTCTGATTTTGATTATTTTTTACAGCTACACTCCTTGACCCTATATGAATACAATGATTGCATTCGATCGTCAATTTAAAATATTTACACTAGTAGATACCACAAAATCTTATGTTATATTTAATAAAAGTATAAATAAACTCCTATTTGTTAGTGAATATATTATTTTCATGGCATACCCATTCTACGAAACTAGTTTCAATGATCCAACCGTCAAATTTGTTTGTTTACACTTCGAGATCATATACGCCAAAAATTGGAAAAAAAAACATTCAGAGATTAAGTAATAGGACAAAACTTTTCGACGGTTATAAACGAAAAATCACGTTTTAACGGTTATTTCAACTCTGATTTTGATTATTTTTTACAGCTACACTCCTTGAACCTATATGAATACAATGAACCGCTTCGATCGTCAATTTAAAATATTTACACTAGTGGATACCACAAAATCTTATGTTATATTTAACAAAAGTATAAATAAACTCTTAATTGTTAGTGAATATATTGTTTTAATAGCATATGTATTCTATGAAACCAGTTTCAAAGATCCAACCGTCAAACTTATTTGTTTATACTTCGAGATCGTATACCCCAAAAATCGGAAAAAATAAACATTCAGAGATCACGTAATGGGACAAAACTTTTAGATGGTTATAAACAAAAATCACGATTAAACGGTTATTTTAACTCCGATTTTGATGATTTTTTACAGCTACATTCCTTGACCCTATATGAATACAATGAACCAATTTGATCGTCAATTTAAAATATATATTTTCTAACAAAAACCCAATATGAACTACAATAATATATTTTTCTAACAAAATAATTTTTTTATTTTAGTATAGACTTTGCGAGACGAAGATTATTATTTCGTCGCGCAAAGGCATCCAAAAAATTTTAAAAATAATTTTTTATTTATTTATTTTTGTAAATACTTTGCGAGACGAATCACTATTCATCGCGCAAAACTTTGTGCACCGAATTCTATTATTTGTCGCGCAAAGTTACTTTTCGCGACGATTATTTGTCGTCGCGCAAAGTTTTGTAGCGCAAAGTCATTTTGCGCGACGATTTGTTTTTCGTTGCGCAAAATTGAGTCGCGTAAGACTTTGCTCGACGATGATTCGTATTTGTCGCGCAAAGTGACTTTGCGCGACGAATTTTGTTTCGTCGCGCAAAGTTTGGTCGCGCAAGGGGTTTTTTTTTAGTAGTGTTAGGGATATATTTTCTTCTTCTAAAAGTTTTTGAAGGTTGAATTCTAAAGTTTTTATATTGTTGTTTATAAGGTCTATATTTTCTATAACTCTTTCTATATGGCTTTTTCTGCCTAAATTTTCTATTACATCCATATTGTTTAGGTAAATCTATATTTTTACAGCTCATGTAAAACTGTTTTCTAATATGATCGTAATATATCATATACATGTTGTATTCTTGCTCCTATGGATACATCTAGTTTCCTAGGGTGTTTTTGCCATTCATTCCAGATTCTTTCTCCTATTGGTCCTTTAATTTTTGTCATATAAGTATCTAATAAATTAAGATCATCAATTCTACCTGTTCTGCCGAAATACTTGAAAAAGTCTGAAGTAAATTCACTAATATATTGTAAAATCACAGATTTGTAATTGTTCTAAATTTCTTATGGCTCTAATTTGTTCTTGTTCATTTCTACCATCTAATCTATTATGATCTAAAAATTCATATTTAATTAATTTAACAAAAGCATCTATATTAAACATTTCTTTTGCTACTTGATGTTCTCTTGGATTTTTAGTTTTCCATGCTTGAAAATAATCAAAAACCATTCCATCTAAAGTATGCTCAAAGTAATCTAACATATCTTTATTATTGTTAAAATCTAACATTAATGCTGCATGTACACATCCTTTTTCCCATCTTTCTATAGTTTTTTCCCAATCTTGTGGGTCTACATGATCTAAGTTTAATATATTTCCTGCTAAACTAATTTGTTCAATTCCTTTATAAGGGATTCTATTTTTTCTTAGTCCAAATGTTTCTTGTTGAAAAGCATTTCTATCTTGTTGAAAGGTACTTCTACCGGTTTCTTCATTATTTTCTCTATGTGGTTCATTAGTTTGCCTAAGATTTTGTTGATCTGTTCTACTTGCAGGGGTTACAGATGGTCCAGTTGAACTATATTGGTCTTCTACTGGCATGCATTCTACTTCAATTAACATATTTTGATATTCTTTTTCTCCTAAAATATGTTCTAATCCTATATTTAAAATTAAATCTTTCATTTCTTAATCTGATAATCTATGTAATCCTAAATCATAAGTCTTATATTTTTCTATATATTCTTCTTCATCTAAATTATCTATGTCATCTATGAGTTTATCAACTATATTATCAAAATTATGCTCAATCATATTTATTTCTAAATTATCAAATGTCATATGTATTTCTTCTTCTAATTCACTTTATAAGTCCTCTATATCATTTATTTGCCTATAATTAGTAAATCTTACAATTGCTTCACCTACACGATTTTCAAAGATTTGTGCTTTATCAGGTTGTCTATTTTTTGCTACTTGTAAATTGGGTAAAATCCATTCTGTTCCTTCTAAAAAGCTATTATCTATGGGTTTTGCCTCTATCATATTAACATGTTTACTACCAAAAGTTTGTACTAAATTTTGGAATTCTACATTAAATTTATAATTATAGTGATCTGAAATTTTTCCTACATACATAAGACTAATACTTAAATTTTTGTATTCTCCTTACATATTATAATTTTTCGTTCTTATGCTAATTTTAATATGTTTACTAAATTTTCTAATATTCATGACATAATTAGGGATACATCCGATGACTGCTAGGTTTGTGCTAAGATCTACTTCTGCTGTAGCTATAGCTGCCTGCTGATGCTTATCCCATCTATCATCATATATGTATACTAATGCTTTAGTTCCTACTTGTGCTCTTGTGAGTCCAACTATTCCTATCATAATTGTTCCTATATGGATTTGTTGATAGTATGACTTTTTAAGGTGTTCTATTGCTGTATTACTAAGTAAATTAAGAGTTACTTCTTTATCTATACAGCTTACTTCATGTTGACTAATGCTACTTACAATACTATGTTTATTTTCAAATCTTCCTAATTGATATAAATTATATTTATTTTTATGAGATTTTTCAAAACCTTTTCTAAGAAATTCTTGTGCTTCTTGTTCATTAGGGTATATATCTTATGTTCTAACTATTTCTTTTCCTTTTCTTCTAAAGAGTTCCATTTACTATTATCAAAGGGATTTATTCTACTTTTTCTTTTATAAGGATTATTTCCTAAGGATAAACTATCTAATTTATCAACTAAGTCTTTGGGTAGTGTAGAAGTAGTTTTGTGCACTATTTGATTAATTTCTGTTATTTGTTCTTCTAATTGATCTACTTTTTCAGCTAGATTTAAGATTAATTGGATAATTAAATTATTTTGTCTTATGGGGATATTACTACTTGCTACATATGTTGTAAATTCTGTAAGACCTACTGGTTTCTTATCTAGTTCACCAACTTCTTCCAATGCTTTGATATATTTATTATTAATTTTAGAATATGTCATTAAACTAAAAGTCTGTCTATTTTACTGTGCAACTTTTCTACTTGTTCAGTTAATGTTTTTTGTACTAGTTGTATTTTTTGTACTTCTATCTTTAATTGCTCTTTAATTTCGAATGACTGAAGCTCTATTTGTTTCGGTTTACTATCTATGAGATCAATGAGGTCTTTGATTTCTTTCTTGCTAGGAAACCTTTGAATATTCCTATTATTATCTTCTAATCGAGATGTTATATAGTCTAAGTTTTGTCTAATTGTTTTTAAGGAATTTTTCTAAAAATATTCTAATAACTGTTGAACTATTCTATTGTGTTTGTTATGTTCAAATTTTACACTTTCTGCTTGACTAATTAAAAGGTCAACAATACTATTTTCTAAGGGACTGTTACTGCTATGTAATAGATGTTTGTGTTCTTTTTGTGGAAAATAACAAACTAACGTATTATTATCTAAAGTTAATTTTGTCTTTTGTTGTTCACTGATTTCTAGATTAAGGTACCCTATCATAAATTTATCTAAGTCTACCTTTTTCTTTTAAGATGCCTAAATGCTCTTGAAATGCTTCTATGGATTCTTTACAGACTTCTAAATGGTACTGGTTCCTTGTTATGTTATTCTGTACTTCTAGTTTTCTTCTAGGATAATTACCTACTTTTGGTGATTTTATTAATTCTTCTAAATTCCTAATTTCTCTTTGGTATTCAACTTTCTGTTTCTTTAATTCTTGTAACCTTTCTTTTATTCTAATAGGTGTCCACCAAGGGCCAAACATGCAAAGTGTTTACTGTTCTTAACAAGTGATTTTGGTAATTAACAAAATTTTACCAGGTTATGAAACATTGGTTTTTATCAGTTGTGTTGATTTACTTCTGTTCTCAAGGTACTTTACTATCATAATCATATTACTAAGGTGCTAAACTAAGGCTCTGATACCATTTTTGAGCGGGGCCTCGGTCAAGGTTTCTAAAAGCCAAAATAACAACCAGACACCATGCCTAGAACATGGAACTAGAACATGGAATTGCAAAGACGCCAACTTAAAGGACTATGGAGCAAAACTCAGAGGTTCCCTTACAGACATCCAATTATCATTATGGCAAATACAAAATATGACCAAGCTCTCAAACAAAGTATTGATCGTCAGTTTAGCAAGATAATAACATAATTATAAAGTGTTTCCCTGTTTTGGACAAGAAGTCTGCTAAGAAAACCAAAAAAATGAAAGAGAAAAAGACTTACATAATTGCTTTTGTTGCTAGAATTGTTATAACCAGGTATTAACAGTGGCCGGAGATATTAACAATAATCAGTGGTATTAACAGTGGTCGGAGTTAGAAAGTATATTAAGAGGATAAGAGAAAGTATATGAACAAATGGGGTTTTATTGATTGAAACTGAAGGAGGAAAATACTGAGATTTTTTCTTCTCTGGTATTGTTCGTACTTTCTCTCTTCAGAGTTACAAACTATATACACCATTTTCACCGACTTCTATTCTTTTGCTAAGGATGACTAAGGATGGGAAGAGGAGCTCTCTTCTCTCTATCTCTCTTTCTTTCTATCACTCTGAATACTCTGAATTTACATATGAACTTCACATGCACCCACTATACAATCCAACGAATTCACATGCCTATTTCAGATACATGCATAAACAAAGAAAGCTTCTTAAAATATGGGCTGCTGCTGACACTGTTACTGTGGTGCTGCCACTGTTACTGCACTGCTGCTGGAAAAAAGACGAGGACTTCACATGTTGCTTTGGTCTTTTGTGAAAGAGAGAGACCTAGGGCTTGCATGTCTTTGTTTTTTAAGATGAGGGTCTTTCTCGCCATTTTGAAAATATTTTGGGTGTTTTTAAAAGCTGCTTGTTTCTTTTAGGCTTTTCACTAAGTTTCGGTTAGAAAAGCCTTCAAACAGCACATATGGTGGGCCATATAGTTTTTGTCTTCAAAAACTCGCCAAAGGAAGCAGACTGGCTGTTGTTGGCCAATATAGATATAGGTTTTTCCTTCAAAAGCTGGTGGGCTGTATTGTAAAAGTATCTTGTACATATCCTATCCCTTGTCCAAAAGGATAAAAAAACTTATAATTAATTGTTGGATTTTATTTGTAAAAATTAAAAGAGAAGGAAAATGGTTGGATAAAAGCCAGAGGAATTCTGAATAACAGGAAGATGAAGCACTTTATTATTATGTTTAACAGGGCACAAATTGTATTGTTCCTCTATATAAATTTACAAGGGAAAGAGGAGGACCAACTTGATACTAAATTTCACAAGACAGATTTTCTACCCTTTTCTCGAATGCGACTCCTTTCCCCCAAGCGTCTGAATTATAGCTTCCAAGAGTTTGATTTCCTTATCACGCTTAGCTATTTCTTCTTGCTTTGCCCGCAACTCTTCCATGTGCAGCTCAAATACCTCTGCAACAAATAATAAAATTATATCATATGACTTTCATCACACATACCACACTTCTGGTTCCAATTGTTAGAAAACCACTAGCCCGAAAAGCTTAAGCTATTAGAGAATGAGCCAACAATGTATATCACGATTACACCCTCTCTCACGTGCTTGCTCATCCTGCAAGTGGAGAGGCAGACCAATAGGAGAAGAGAGACAAATATATATATATATATATATATAGGTGTAGCCCCAGCGTACACCCTGCAAACCAACAAAGAAGTGTGCAAGTGGAGAGGCAGACCAATAGGAGAAGAGAGACAAATATATATATATAGGTGTAGCCCCAGCGTACACCCTGCAAACCAACAAAGAAGTGTGCAAGTGGAGAGGCAGACCAATAGGAGAAGAGAGACAAATATATATAGGTGTAGCCCCAGCGTACACCCTGCAAACCAACAAAGAAGTGGGAAACGAGAGTTGAACTCAGGACCACTTACAAAGAAAGGCTCTAATACCATGTTAAGACAACCACTAGCCCAAAAAGCTTAGGCTATCAGAGAATGGACCAACATTGTATATCAAGCTTACACCAATGTATTTAAATTTAAAATGATAGATGCAAACCTATCTCTACCAATAATAATCAGATTATCGCAATACCTCCAGAAAACAAGTTTTTCTTTCTATATGCATTCAGCAAAGACAATGCTGATACTGATAACTGGTGGAATGGTGTCCAATTGTTAAGAAATTCCAGTCTTTCAAAATTGATTTCCGTATCATTAATGCTCTAGTTGGGTAACAGTAAAAGCTTCACGCCAAAAGTATTATTAACTTAACTTCAAAGTCAAACAGTCGTCAGCCAAATGATATGGAACTCAATGAAACAGCTACTATATTCTACAGCACCACCAAAATAATTTTGTTGATATGAAGGACCCCAAAGAAAGAAAAAAAAATCAGCATTATAAAGGAAACGTAAATTCATGAATGTTTTCATTCATGAAGCCATTAACACAATCAAAGGGCAGAAAGAAGACCTAAATTTCTCCATCCTTAAAAATAGAACCCCAAAATATGTAGTTCAACAAACTAGATGTTTCTTAACATTTCAACAACAAAAAAAGGAAAAACAAAAATCGTGTGCAAAATTGGAACTATTTGGGGAAAATCAAATTGGAGCTTGGAGAAACCTTTATTAGTAAATAATTTGAGCACTCCACTTGAATCAATTTTAGGAAGATGTAAGATACTCAAGCCTTTTTCCCTGATACTGCTCATGAGAAAACAAATATGAAGGGTTATTAACTCTGCTAGAGATATAAAGGGAGACATATCTCACCCAGTGTGCTCAAAAGTTTATGATAACTAAATACATAATGCACAAAAACGTAAAGCTTACATGTACTTTGGAAACAATTTTTTGCCCAATGGGGGTTCCTAATTCTAGTTGAAATTTGTTTACTCATATATTGGAACTGTCCTATCAAATCCAGAGAAGACTTGGATTAGAGAATTAAACAAATATAAAAGGATAAATACACCACCGAACTGGAACTTTGGCCCATATCTCAATATCATCCCTGACTTTCAATTTGGCTCACATTGTCCCGGTGAACTTCAGTTCTTGTACTGAAATGGCCTTTGTGGTGAAGTCTGTTATATTTTTCATGATTTTTCATGAAAAATGTACTGTGCCAAGTACGTGGGCACAGTTTCAGAGGTACAGTCGTCACTTTCTTTTTTCTATAGGTAACAAGAATTTTATTGGAGGACAAAAGAAATATAAAAGAAGATGTGTTTGGACGGTACAGGATGCAAAATTAAAAAGACAATTATAGTGACTTCCTTTAAGTTTGTTCCTTCTTGTATTTCAGTTTCCAATTTGGATTTGGCTTCCTTTTTCAGTTGCAACTTGAAAATTTTAGAGCCTATAAATTGGCTTGTAGAGCATTAATCACAATACATCGACTTAGAGAGAATTTAAAGTGACTCTTTGAGAGAGTTTAGTGTTTAGGGAGTTGTGAGGTTGTGTATTGGGATTCTCTATTGCAAATAGGGTTGAGATGAATGATTTTTGAGAGTTTGGGAAAGACTATTTCCTAATCTTCTTCTTTTGAAGGTGGATCATTGTCAATGAGTGTAGCCCAATCTGACTGAGAACGAAGTAAATCCTGTATTTCTATGGTTGTGCTTGCTACTTTTAGCGTTTTCTTTGTGATTGTGTGTGTATGTCACTGTGATCTTTGGGCTAGGGAATTTGGTAGTTGGACCATAACTTCCTAGCAACTGGTATTAGTTAGAGGAAGTTTGTAGGAGTGAGCCAAAGCAAAGGTCTTTCAGAGCCTTAAGGAAACTTGAACATAAATGTATGAGCCAGAAAGATTGGATTAAGCTTGAAAAGGAACCCTAGGAGATAATCAGCTGACGTTCCCATCTAAAACAAGGTTGGTGGGACTCATATCTCACAAGACTCCAAAAGAGACTATTTTCTGCTGTTGGTTCCATGTTATACAAAAATGTCGGACCCAAACAGCTCCCCTTTTCAATGCTTCAAAAAACCACAAAAGTAGGCTGAAGCATCACCCTTCAATTGTTTGGAATACTATTTTCTTATGGGTACAGCTTGGAACTAATTTGGAAGTATCAATCTCCTTTTAAGAGCCTAAGTAACTGCAGATGTGCCACTTATTTATCTCTAGTCCTAATTTAAGGCCATTCAACAAAAATCCTTGCCATTACAAATTTAGCGGCCCATGGTTCTTCAGTTAGTAAGGAGGACATAACAAGCTATGAGGATATTAATCTGTCCAGGTTTCGCTAGATGTGGAAGTCAATATTGGTGTTGGTGATTACTGCTAACACAGAACCATTTACTAAAAAATAGTATCAGACTTCTCATACTCAAGGAACTTACAATTCGTAAGCCTACAAATACTCACAGCCCAAATAAAAGGTAAAAAGGAGATATTTGGATTGCACATACTTGAGGTGTTCTCGAGCTCTTTTGTAACTTCCTGTGCATGTAATTCAGCAGCCTTTTCTGCTGCCTCAGCCTGTCGTTTTTCTGAACGAACACGAGCAGCAGCTGTAATGGCAGCATCAAGTTCTCTCTCCAAAGTTTCTACTCTTTGCTCAAGAACCTAGACAGAAAGAAAGCTTTTAAACATAAAACACACGAATTCGTAGAATGAAGTATGGAATCGGTCTCACTTCGATTGGTACATAAGAATGCTATCAATAGACTGCACAGCACTGAAATATAATATTCAATGGTATGCGAGAAAATAAAATGCTATTTCAGCTAGATCGTTTAGCTGAATCTCACAGCCATAGCATCAAGCCTGATTTTAATATGTTGTTGGTAAATGAACATCAAGGCTTCACGACAGGAATTGCTAATAAAATATAAAAGTAGTTCCACATTCATCAAACATTTGTTAAATACACATCTGCAATCAGCTCTTTCCAAAATGGCCACAATACTGAAGAACTCAAAATGCATGCGGGCAAAATTACTTTACGAAATTAGATATTTCTAGAAATAAAATCTTTTAGTATTTAACACTTTGGTGGTAGCCGGAGCCTAAAAGGTCTAAAATGAAAAGAACTAACAAGCATCTCTAAGATGACTGACCACAATAAGGTTCTCAACCTAAAAAAGACCCAACAGAAGAACGGCGGAGGGAAACAAGGGGAAGACCACATATAAAATAGAACCCAGCTCAGCCAAGCAATCGGCCACCATATTCCTCTCTAACAAACATGACACTACACGCCCAGTCCCTAACCAAGCAGGCTTGACAACCAAGGATAATGGTTGCTTGCAGGTGGAAATTGTCAACAGGATTGTTAATAAGATCCACAGAAGAGGTTATTTTACTTCATTCGTTACAAAATTCAAATTCATGTGCATGATCCCTCCAAATGTGGGCGATTAAAAGAAAACATCTTCCTTAGGCCAGAAACTTAGAAAAAACTAGTTCTGGATAACTTGGCTACTCAAAACTAGCATTATCATCTGTTCTATAACAATTGTATACAAAGAGTATAAAGTAAGGTTAACGCCCAGATCTTAAATTCAGGGCTTCACCCTTCTTCAACATAAATTGATCAAGACTATCAAAACGCCAGATGCTTAAACTTAAAATTTATAAAAATAATTTTTTTTAAAAGTGAAAATCATTGTCCAGCCTCGAGTGAGACCCAAAATTATCAGAGAAGAAAAAAAAATTATACAAGTAAGAAAGTAAATATTCTCAACAAGATTTGCACAACAAAATTCACCTGATTGCATACAAAAATGAAAACCCAGATTGTAAAATTAATTTAAAAATATACATATTTATAAAGAGTTGAATAAAGGAAAAAACCTTGATGGTTCGTGCTTGTTCGGAACAAAGCGAGGCTTTGGCAAAGGTTTCTTCGTCAACAAAGACAGCCTTTTTGAGGAGTAGCTTCTGGAGTGACTCCAAATTGAAAGACATTTCTGTCAGATTGCTTATGGCTCCGTTCCATCTTTCGCTTCCTTTCCCCTTGTCCTCCATTTTCTCTCACTGCCTTTGTTTGAAGATGATCACTATGCTTTTGATTCAGGTTGGTCTTGTGGACAAATTGGAAGAAGCTCATAAGTTGTGTCAAACAAAACTCGCCAACAAGTTGATGGTGCCGTGCATCCTATGGCTGAAAATAAATGAATGAATGACCTGGTAGCTAGTTTTCCCCTCAACTTTGGAGCTGGGTTTAGGGGTGAAAGTTGATTGGAAATTCCGATTTCGACTACAATCTGAATATTTTTTTACTTTAGCGAGTGTATATCAATTCCTACATCCGAAAGTTATAAAATCCGAAAATTCCGAGTTTAAAAAAAAAAAAAAAAAAAGGGGAATTGGAGTGTATCTAAGATTCTAAAATTTCCAAATTTTAAAATATATTCGGGTTTTAAAATTAGACTATATAATATGAAATAGATATTGAAGACTTATTGCACAAAGAATTACAACATCTTAGTATGACTTAATGATAATAGACATAGAAAAATTATTTTATATTGGGGTTGTTTTAACTAGGCCACTCTTAACATGTTGGTCTTTACTTTGTATCAATTTCGTGGTTAATGAAATCTCTCCTTCGTTCTAAAAAAAATCTAAGTAATTATATACTAGCCTCTCTACACGCGTTTCTGCGTCTGCGAGAGGTTTTTTTTAAAAAAAAATTAAAAATTTATTTTAGAATTAAAAAAGATAATGGGTAGTTGTGTTTCATAAAACTAGGATCCATTATCTGATTTTTCTTTTAATTTTAATTTTTTTAATATGAAAAAGTGTGAATTTACCATATTATCCTTATTTAATTAATAATTTCAATTCTTAATGTTTGCATTAACCAGGAGCATTTTCTAGTATTTTGAATGTTTCACCATTCTCTGCCTTTAGCTTGATATATATAGATAATAGCTTATTGAGCTTTGCCATATTATTTTTTCAGTTTTGAATCAATTTTAGCCTTTAGAATCATTGGGCATTTTAAAATTTTCAACCAACTATTTTTCAAATCGGAATGAATGTTAAAATTCCTAATTTTTTTTAATTGAATTAGAATCTCCTCATTATGATCCCATCCATCTGAAAATCAACCATAATAAGGTGGCTATGGCTGTCAAGGTTTGATGGGTTTTTAATTTTTTAAATTTATTTAGAGTTTTTTTGTCAAATATTTTTATTTCGAGTGTTTTTTACAATGTAGTTAAGGTTTTTCTGGTTTTGATCAATGAATAACTTTCATTCAACAATAGATTGTGTTAAATGTGTTAAAGACCCTCAGAGTTTAGCGAATGAGAATGTGATTTTTTGTCAAAAGATAGTAGTAAATCAGTAAAAACAAAAACAAAAACACAAACCTATAGTATAAATACATCTGTAAATGTTACAAAAAGTCCTTTTTTCAAATTAGACAAACCGGTCCTGTCACCGGCTTGTCCAATTTTGGAAGAGATGGACTATTTTAACATTTTGCCTAACTATTTGTCCTTTTATGGTAAAACCCCCAAATACATTTCCTCATCTGACTTTTTTTTTCTCTGGCCATACTTCTGGAGCCAAACTCCTCTTAAAGAATCCATCATCCAAAATCACTTCTTTTTCTTTTTTCCTTTTAATGGACAGTCACAACTTCATAGAATGGCATTCAAAACTAATGGAACAACAAATTGCCGATCATAATTTGTAAATGCAACCCACTTTATCAATTTTACAGCAAACATGAAATGGTAAAACTTTGAACTCAATATTCTGTTTCCAACACGCCATCAATAAGCCCAAATTCCATTGCCTGCAATAAAAAGCAACAGAAAGCTCACGGTTAATACACCAAGCTGAGTAGATATGTAGCGGAGTATTAGATGCTAGAAAAGTAGAGTTTAATTTGGTTAAAAGCTGTTTATGATAATTCTGTAATTGTTCTTTGTCATAATAGATTATACTATGCGCCAAGTACACTGAGCACGAAATTTTCTTACGCAACCTTTTATAAACGTACCGATTTAATTGACCACTGAAATTTCAGCATGGAAAACAACTTACAAAAACATTAGAAAAGTTAACAGACTTTCCTTCTGTTTTCTCCCCTCTCTGCTATAATTTCTTGTTCCCCCTTTTCCTTCCCTTCCAATTCGAATGAAGCTCGGAAAAGTTGGGAGAAGGGAACCAAACATTTCTCCTCATATTTAGCAATTTATGTCATTAGCAATTTACAAAACTCTTTAATTAAATACATGAGATAGCAAAATTACCTCAGAAACAGATAAGAAACGATCCCTCTCAGTGTACTGTTGCACTTTCTCTAGAGATTGGCCAGTAAAAGCAACATACATATTGTCGACTTTCTGCATCAAATACATCTGAAAGGCTTAATATGAAGCAGACAACTATGCACTCAAATTTGACTGAATAAAGCACAGAGAAATAGCTGCTATGGAAACTGAGGACATGTTGAGCACAGTATTGAAAAGCAATAATCACGGATGCATAGCCTTTCAAGCATTAAAAGGGGATGTCCAGTGCATGAGGCTCACGCCAATGCACGGTCTGACTGAGTACAAAATTTTTCAAAAGCCCCAAGAATGATTTTGAGCTTCCAACCTATTTCTTTCCTATGTGACTTTTTGGACCAGTAAGCATAGGAAAAATAGCTCAGCAAGAATAGAGACACCCCTTCATCGTGGGTGCTTCTGCTGACAATATATCCATGCTTCTTCAAAACGGTGATCATGGCATTATTATCGAAAATTATTTGAATAAATATCGACCACCAAATGCCCTGGATAATCAAAGGTTTGTCTGTCACTAAATGAAGACAAACTAATGGTACGCTGAATTTGTTTCTAACAACCCAGCACTGAACAGGGATGAACCTAATTTTCATTTTCCCTAATAGCCCTGTGAGGCAACAGTTCTCAGCATCCGCATCCAAATTGTAAAATTCTAAAAGATTTCAATTTTTCAAGTACTAGCCAAAAAGAGATGCCCTGGATAACCAAGGTTTGTAACAGGGCTGAACCTAAATTTCAATTACCCTAATAGCCCTGTAAGGCAGCAGTTCTCAACACTCGAATTCAACTTGTAGAAGTCTACAACATTTCAATTTTGAATCAATTAGTAAAAGTTCATACAGAACTGGTTCATTCTGCTTCAGCTTGATTGAAGTCAGTTAGGCTGAAAATTAAATATATAATGGTTAACAAATTGTCTGAAGAATGAAACTAAGAGGGCAGAAAACACTGACATGGCGAGTTTGAACTGCTTCATTCACTTGGCGCCTCACATCTTCCACATGACCCTACGATCAGCAAATGCAAAATCAATTTATGGATTTTAAACAAAACAGATCGTGTAATATATAGGAAATTCTTTTTTATTTTAGGGAAAAAAAATGCACAAAGAATTCATGAATTCATGAATTTGAAACAAATCGATAACATAAGGTCTCAGACAACCCTTTCAATTTCTTGACTGTACATGCCAAACTCAACTACAAATATGTGAAGCTAATGTATTAATACAATTTCATGCAATTATGGTTACAGGATAAAAGGGGACAACAAACAAAAAAGACGACGGACGGTAGATTAAATCGCAATTGTTAGGTTATGCGATTGTTAGGTCCATTTACTATTGAGAGGCGACCTGTGAGCTAGGTTCAAAGTCCGATGGTTCATGGCCGTAGGGTGGTACAGAAGTATTAAAATATATAAATAAAAACAGATAAAAACACACGAAGTCATGTCCTCACAGTAGTATTTCTTCTTCCCACTTGTAAATAATACATTTATATTTTAATACAAAAATTGGTAATAGATTAAGAGATCTTCTCACTCATACCCCTCCTTTTTTTTGGGTGATAAAAAAAACCACTCCAGGGGAGAGGGTGGTGTCCACCAAGGAGCTGTGAAACGGCGCACCACCCCCCAACGTGAGCCAGACGAAAGGGCCAGCTCAAGCTGGATCCCCGGGCCACCCTCATGATGTCACGCACTTACACGCTTTCATCTCCAGGGAATTGGCCTGTTGGTGGGAATCGAACTCAAAACCTCTTGGTGAGCAGCTCGACCCCAATTCCACCCCAATGTTTGATGGTTGGTACTCATAACCCTCCTTGAGTATGAAACAATAGTACTTAACCACACTCTTGGTAGAACCAATAAAGAGACTAGAGAATCTGGCATTTCTGTCATCATGTAAGGCACACTGAAGCAACCAATATAGTGATTTATATCCTCTCAAGCATATGCAAGGCTCAAAAAGAACATTTAGGAATTTAGGGATTAGTAAAAGGACTAATAAATATCGTGCTTTGACCTGTTCTTTAATAGTATTAATCAGAATAGAGAACATAAAAATAAAAATAAAATGGAAACTATCTTATAATATGAATTTTTTTTCCCAGTACTTCTATTGTGAAACAAAATTACAACATTTTGTTTCTGATCAGCGTAAAACAAAAAATAATTAAACTGAACTATCAGATCTTCGCACCTTGCTAAATTAGTGGAATCATATGTGAACAATATAACTAAGTTATTTCCATGTCAAGTATGCATGAAAATCAGTAAGAAAAGCCCTCTAATTGCTCGTTGAGATTTGAGATTTTACATATGCTTACCAAATTTTTATTATGTATAATCCTAATTATACTACGAACTAATCTTAATATGGTACAAAAACTGATAACAGCATAAAAGAGGAAGGGATTTAGTGTTACCTACGACTACAGAACATCAAATAACAATTCACATTTACTTCTTGTAATATAGCCAATATAAACCATTTACTTTAATTTGGAAATTTTTGCATTATACAGAAACATTTGTCACAACCACTATAATAAATCCATCCAAGTTTTGGAAGAAAAAGATAATGGTTAATTCAAAGCTTCCTATCCTCTTATGCTAAATTGGGTAAGATATACTAAAAGGGGATTCATACCCCACATCCACTCTGTGGTTGGTGTATCATGATTCGCGCATTTGGCATCGCATAGCGCATTCCCTTTTCTCCACCAGCAAGAAGAAGTGCTCCTTGGCTTGCTGCTACTCCAAAACACACTGTTCCCACCTTAGGTTTGATCTGATAAAGTATGGAACCATTTAGTCCAAACAGAATATAATTTTTAAAATACAAAATCATTTCTTCATTTGTGCAGTCAGGTTGTGGTTATAATCTTCTGTATGATTTAGAAAACCTAGCAGATACCCTTTAAGCTGTGAACTATTGGACTGAACTACTATTATATTTCGCTGGTTGCTTCATTTACCAATGAGAATATAATGGTGGTTTAATCTATTCCCAGATTAAAAGGTCTGCATTGGCTAGGTTTTCTAAACACTACAGAAGAATATAACCATAGCAGGAGCTTGGAAGGTGTTGAGGATGAAAAGCTAGAAGAGAGTCATGGGGCTTGCATAAGACCGTTGGGTGAGTCTTGTAAGTGCTTATTCTCATAGTGGATTTACTAGTGCACTAGGTCTTGTGGTTTTTCCCTTTTGGGGTTTCCATGTAAAATCTTGGTTTTGAAAGATTGGTGATTTATTCACCAAACCACAATATCACAGTTCGACAATTTCATAATGTCAACAAATAAGAATAATTAAAAATGGAATAAACAAGAGAGCAAGGAAATGTGAGCAAAACTAGAAAAGAAAAATGGATGAGAAGGATACTTCATGACATTACCCAAGACATGCAGTCATAAATTGCCAACACAGAGTATGTACTCCCACCAGGGCAGTTCAAATACACCTGACATGTTACAGAACAAAGTCACAATCTGTAAAAGAAACGGACTTCGACATATAACTTAGCCAGGGTACACAAAAGTATAAACACACCAGAATGTCCGCATTCTCATCAACAGTAGCCAAAGTAACAAGTTGGGATATGACTCGTTGAGCCACCAATGAGTTGACTGGCTGCCCAATGAAGATTATGCGATTCCTGAACAATACAGATGAGAGGTCCAAAGGTCCACCAGGGGTCATCACAGCTGGAAGTATGGGTGGATTCCCTTTTCTGGCTTCTATTGCACCATAACTAAAAATACAAATCAAAAGATTCACAAATTTATAACCCAACAGAATAATGGACATCATAGAACATATTAGTCACAAATACAATTCAAGATTCTTGACCTAAGTAATAGAAAATACACTAATTTTCTGATTGTATTTTTAATGAGTTTCAAAATTATCATTGCCCAGCTAAAATGCTTTACTCTCTATCCAGTTTTCATCAATCATTCATCAGTGAACCAATATGTGCATTTGTTTTCAAGAGTTTTACATAATTTCCGACCTGATCAATGTAACAATCACAAAACACTCTCAACTTATTCTATTAAATATAGATTCACCCCTTACAATAATATATGATATGCAAAATCAATACAAATATAGTTCAACCGAAATCAGTTAATAACTAACAACACACCGGATAGAATTGAAAAGAAACTTGAAAAAACAACGAAAAGTAGATGAAACCCATTGAGCAAAAGGGCACGAGCTATACACCTTGTACTAGTATCACCAAAATCCTTCACGTCAAGCTTTAGAGGTGACCCACAAGTTCTACTAGATAATCCTGAACACAGCAATACGTTTACAATTAATTACTCTGCAAAAATTGTAGTGTGCAAAAATAATTTATTAACTCTGAATTATTAGCACAGATATATAGCCATAGATATGTAATTACATACGCACAAGCACACACATATTTGTGAACTGAAATTGAACTGGTTCAGGAGAAATAAGCAGAGAAGGACAGCTGGGTATACATGAAATTGTAATTTGGGAAGAGAAATTTTGTAGTTCTAAGAATATCTAATTAAAGAGTAATTAGTAAAATAGGAAAGAAAAAAAAAAGTTACCAGTTGTTAACGAATCTCCGTACGGACTCTGCAAGGCAGAAACTGTGGACTTCGACGATGGGTTTCTGCATAACACCAGAAAAATTAATGAACAAATAATAAGCAATTATGTATATATATATATACACCCGAAAATTAAAAATTGGTTGTATGAGTTTGTGTTGTGTGGTTTGTACCTGAGAGAAAACAAATGAAGAGAAGAGGTTCTGTGGCCAGAAGCGAATGAGAAGCTCAGTGGCGCTGAGAAAGCTGATGCTACCACCATTTCTCGTAGCTAGTGAGAGAGAGAGAGAGAGAGAGAGAGGGGCTTAGGAGAGTGGGAGTGAGCGAGAGTCGTGAACAAAAATCCTCTCTTGCGGACGCTTATTTGCGTGCAATAAATGCGGAAAGAAAATTAAACCGCTAGATCTATATGGATGGTTGAGATTAAAACTTGGGTTAAAAAGGTTACATGTGAAATCGGGTAAAAGAAAACACAAATGGTGATTTTATTTGAACCCACAATTTGCTCTTTTGACCCAACACTAATTTTAAATATAAATAACCTATTTTATCATCGTATATAATTATTGTTAATGACAAAATATTTAAAATAAAAATTAAATTTGCTCCTTACTCCCTACATATGTTCTTGCCCACTGGCGTACCCAGAAAGGTGTAATTTTCAAAGTCTAAAAGCTCAACAAACAAAAAAATATTGACAACTAAATATCCTTATAGTTTAAACAATACTAATTAATTGAAAAAAATAACATTACAATTAATACAATTGTTGCTGATGAGGATTGATATCATGAAAACGTTGATTACTCTCCCCTATAAGTGTTTCGGGGCATGTCATTTTGGCTTTTAGACTAACAAGGACCCCTTTGTAGATAGGCTCTTTGGATTTGTTCTCAAAAATTTGGATTATAATAAGTCATTGAAGGTCTAAGTCCATGGTCTGCAGGAAGATTAGCCAATATTTCATTCAACTCGGTGACCTCCGATCGTTTTGGACTACCCGAATTATTCAAGGGATGATGTGAACTTACTGAATTATTTGAAGGAGGATTTGAACTAGCCAGATTATTTGAAAGAGGGTTGGAACTAGCCAGATTATTTGAAGGAGGATTTGACCTACGTGGATTATTTGAAGGAAGATTTAAACCTTTTCTCTACCGTTCCATAACTATATAATTAAAACAAAATAAGGGTTTTATATCTATAACTATGACTTATTGACTATAGTTTATCAGTTAAATAAACAAATCAATATCAAATTATCAATATTAAATAAACAAATAAAATTAATTATACCTCGAATCGTGTGTTGCACAGTCTCTTCCTCCTTGAGTTTGCTACTCATCTTCCTAATACAGAGAGAGCTAAATAAGAAAAAAAGAATTAAAAAAAGAAAAAAAAATGACAAACAAAATTGGCGTTTAAGAAGAAAAAAATATGCATCTAACTTACTTTGGATTGGCATACTCAAGAAGGAAAAAACGCGCAAGATTGTTTTGATGCACGCACACTTTGATAAAATTGGGTGATTGTAAATTGGTCCTTTATGAAGAGAATTACCAATCCCACTTAAATAAGGAATTGTACAAGCCCTATTAAAGCCCAATTAAATAAAGAGAACTCCCAATCACATTAAATAAGGAATTATGGAGGCCCTATTAAAAGCCCAAGAAATGGCATCAGGTTTCCTATTTTTTCGATTTTTTTTTTCTTTAAAGCTTGGTCCAAAACAACGTCATTTTGGCCAGGATTAAAAAAAAAGCGTGTGTTTTAAAAAGCCTAGTCCAAAATGGCGTCGTTTTGGCCAGGCTTTTAAAAAGAAGCGAGATGCGTGCAGTGCACAAAAGCGCCCAAAAACACAAAGTTCTCTTAGGCATTTCGTCAAACACCTACAATGCAACTCCAAGGCTGAGTAGAGGTGCAATATCCAGCACATCTTATGGCTTTTCCAACAAGGGGAGGTGCAGCTGCACCTCCTTCCGCCTTAATAGGTCGGCCACTAGTTCCTGCAACCCTAGTCAGAGTTATTTCTCAAGTCATTATGCTCCTACAACCCTAACAAGGTTTATATATTTATATTAGTGAAAACATACCTAGTATTTATTCATGATGGGTTAGACTAAAGTTAGGGAGACTTCGAGTGAGGTATGAGTTAATTTGTTTTGGCTTTTTTTTGGGTGTTGAGATGCATGGTGGTCGCTACTTACGTTCGGCAGACTAGTACCTAACGCGATAGGAAAATTCAGTGGCCTTCCACTGAAAAATTGTACATATTTCGATTGTATGGGATTGACAACTTAGGATACGATGGAGTTCCACCGTAAAATGGGAATGGGTTCGATATCATATGACCGAACTGTACCTATTATTCAGTGGTGAAACACCTAAGTATATTTGGTTTTTCACTAACTTGTTGTCGACCTTAAATTTAATGTAAGCTATTTTGACCTTACTCTTATTGTCGACCCTTACTCCTATTGAATGAACAAAAACAAGGTAATGATACTACTAAAGGAAACAATGTTGGAACATAATGTATAATGGACTATAGTGATCAATTCACAACTTACGAGGTAATCATTTTGAGTATCTACTTTTTGTTTGAAATCCTTTTTAGTATCGTTAACGTGGCAGTAATGTTTCAAATTTTAACTTAAAATAACATTATTGTTATGTGTATATATTTAAAGGTAGAGATGCATTAATTAGATGGGCTTGTGCACAAGGAAAGATGAATAATATCGTAATTACAATTAGAAGGTCTTATTTGACACTGTCAACAAACAAAGTGCAACCCAAGAGATATAACAAATATACTCTCACCGAAGACATGTTGCGATCTTTTGAATCTATGTCTGAAACATCGGAGAATCGTGTCTATAACCATGGCAAACTTACATAATCATCATTGTATTGGTGCAATTGTTTAGTAGCCTCTTTATTAGTCACTCCTAAGTAATTAACTAGCAACTCGTAATTTGTGTCTTTATCATCTTCAAGTAGAGAGATTGCTACACCAGACACAGGAATACCTAAAACATATGACAAATCATCCAATGTGATGGTCTTCTCACTAAAAGGCAAATTAAAGGAGTTCGTTTCAGGATGTCACCTCTTAACGAAGGCAGATACAACAATCTTATCGACATTTCGATAAAAACACATAACAAGTTGCTCTAAGCCAGATCTTTGAATGTACCATTTGAATATAGCATTATTAGGTTTAGCTAATCAATTCCACTCACGAAGGGTATATGTCTTCGACATGCACTTAAGGGGCTCACGTTCCTGTAGTCAAATCCAAAAAAAAAAAGGTTAATTAGCATGAATCAGACTTATATTGTGTCTTCTTATGTTATAGTAAAACGACTTACCTAGTTATTCCAAATTGCAGTTGCTATGTGAGTTTTAAAACTCGTAAGTAAAGATGGATCAATGGGACCTACTCGAGATGGCTCAGTAGGCTCGACATTTGCCTCAACATTAGTATCATGAGTAGTAGCTACATCCTAAACCTCTATAGTATCCTCGGAATGGTCTGGGGGACCATGTTGGGTTGGTCCTCTAAGGGGCTAACCTCATCGCTCTATGTCTCTTCGCTGAGGTTGTGAGACCATCTATATCAAGTCAAGATGATGTAGCCTCAGTAGTACCTCTACGAGTCCTCTTCATATCTTAAAAACAATATTAAATACAAAGTTAGTAACGAATTGGGTAGACTACCACTGAAAAACTAAAACTTATTAGATAGACTACCACTGGAAAACAAAAACGAATTCGGTAGACTACCATTTAAAAACTTAAACTAATTCAGTGGAAACCCACAGAAAGTTATGGCTATTTTTGTAAGACCATGTTCGAACTTATACAACCACTAGAATCCTACCAAACTAAGGAGGGTGTATTCACTTGAGATTTTAATAAATTGTAATTACATGATTTTAAGGTGATGGATTTTAACAAGATTTTAATTCACTTAAGACTTTTTTGTATTCTCCAAAAGAATTAAAAGATTTGCTATATGATTTCACATGAAACAAAATTATGTAACATAGATTCCATAAGAATGAAACACCAGCTAGGCTGCTACGAAACACAAGTATTAGTAAAATGTACAAACCAGTATAAATACAATGCTAAAAAATTACCCAAATTAGTAAGGAGTCTGCCTCCAATGTTTATATAGGATAGGTTGTTTGACTTTCTTTTGTGCAATTATATTTTGTTTTACTCTGCAATTGCACATAGTTATCCTATATCCCGAATATAATACTGGTTTTGTTTGTTTGGATATAAAGGATAGAAAATAAACGAAAAAAACCTAATTATAGATATTGGAGATGGGATCAACTAACTCATCCTGCTTTTAGTGATTACTTAAAAATCCTAATTGAATACCGGTGGACTTTTAAGCTTCAAAACAATTAATTAAAATTCCAATTGGATACACCCCCTAAAACCACACCATAGTACAAAAGGTAAAGATGAAGACATTAAGTTAACCGAATCTGGGGAATGCAGGGGGTGTATTCAATTGTGATTTTAAGAACATCTCCAACCGATATGTCAAATTGCCACATGGACGTAAAATAACAAAAATTGAAGGTTAAAACTGCTCCAACTGAATATTCAAATCCTACATGAATTTGAAGGCTGGAAGGGATATGTCAAAAATAACATATCAAAAATCTTGATGTCAAATTTTGTTTTAGTCATGGATCCCACTATCATTTACTGTCTTTTAAAACATTGTGCATCATATGAGCCCCATTTGTATCAAAATAATAATAAAATAATATAATATTTTTCATTTCTGGTGGAGTCAAATTTTTTTCAAAGTGTCAAATTGCCAAATAAGACATCAAATTCAAATTTAATATTTTGCATGCTCTTAATCTCATATATGGATGTTGGGTTTTATTTTGATCTCAAGAAGAAGACTACCTTTTCTTTCCTAAAAGTTTTGAAAAAAAACGACATCATTTGTCTTATGCTTTTAAATGCTTTGCACCCCCTAAATGGTGTGTTTGATTTCAGACCACATACACACAACACTGTTCCATCTTGTTTACTTTTTTGGGAAATAGCTTAAAATGCCACCCATTTTATAATTTTTTTTTTCTGAAAATACCACCCCTCCCTTAAAATTTTAAAACTACCACATATAAATACATCTTTATTGTCGATTGATTGCACTCATATCACTTTTTCAGAAATTGTGTTCTCTCTCAACTCTCTTGGCTCCGTCTCTCTCTCTGTCGCTCAACTCTCTTGCGTAGCTCTCTCTCTCGTGTAACTCTCTCTTTCTCTGCAACGCAGTGGTCTTCCTCCCTCAGCGGTGTCTGTTCGTCTAAGCTTAACTCCACGGTTCACATCCACAAGGTACTGTTCATCGTCCTTTTCTTAGAAATTTGGGGTTTTTGTGAATTTGGTTTAGGGTGTATGGATTTGTATGAAATTGGTTTAGGGTTTTATGGTTTAGGGGTTGCTCTGAAATTGGTTTAGGGTTTATGGGTTTTTATGATATTGGTTTAGGGGTTTCTCTAGGGTTTAGGGGTTTCTCTAAAGTTTAGGGTTTATGGGTTTCTATGAAATTGGTTTAGGGGTTTCTTCGAAATTGGTTTAAGGTTTAGGGGTTCCTTGGTAAACCACATCTTTCTTACCCTTAAATTATACTGAGCGTTGGTTTTTAGATGCTTGTATTAACTACAAACTTGCATTCTCTTTCGTTAAGTGGAATGAATTTGAGACGTGTGCTATATTTTAACCCAAGCAATGACATTCTCAGCTTGTATAACTATCTAATAATATCTATTATATTATAGAATGGGTTCGTCTGAGTGCTTAACGGTGTTTATCATGTTTGCATCTCATGCCTTAACTCCCTCAGTTCTCTCGAGCAACTGTCAGATTGTTTGAAAATAATTGTCCACTTATAATTTGTTGAAGACTCACTTTGTTATATGTTCATTTTACAATACAGACTTATGTTTTATGCATTCATAATAAATTTTTTTGGTTAATTATATTA
Source organism: Prunus kanzakura (assembly GCA_020521455.1). Lineage (NCBI taxonomy): Eukaryota > Viridiplantae > Streptophyta > Magnoliopsida > Rosales > Rosaceae > Prunus > Prunus kanzakura. Next base: position 979,850 of record BPUM01000828.1, read on the forward strand.
CACTAGGTTGATTCTCATTTTGTTATTGTAGTCTTCTCAAAATTTAAACTTTGACAGAAATATTGCTTCTTTTTACTTCATCTCATGTGTTTTGCTGCTCATTGTTTCTTTCTTCTTGTTTCCCTATACATGAATGATTATTGCACCTTCTTAAGTTCATTCTTTCAAATTTCTTCAGGATTAAGTATAGTATAAGCATTGTTGTTGACAAGGGTTTGAAGAAAACTCTTTATACTTCTGCGCGTTTGAAGAAAGGAGAAGTTCTTTATTTACAAACACATTCAGGCAGGTATAATGCTAACTATATATGTTGTACTGTGTATCTGGGATTTGAACATGATCTGTTTTAAGGACTAATATTTGATTATCACATATTTTTCTTCATTTATTTTGGCTACTAAATGTTACGTAACATAGGAGATGAGTTACTTGTAAATGAGGGAACATTGACATTTTTCTTCCTATTTCTAGTTTGTTTAGCTAAACAACATAACCGAGGAGAGTTTGCTTGCTTATAAAATACGGACTTCTGTCTTTATTCTTTGTCTTTCGCCCTTTGTACGTTTCTTCTTATTTTTCCTGATCTTGTTTGGTTTCATGATCATATGTTCCTTTGGGATTTGGCAATATGTATCTGTGATATGGTTCTCTCTTTTGTTAATATCTATGATATGGTTCCATCTTTTGTCTATATTGTACGTTTGTCACTGATATATCTCCTGCTTATTACCTTGATATGCCTGTTTATTGCATGTTTATTGCTTGTTATTGTGTAGATTTCAACGGCTTGAAATTATTTGTATAATATTGGTGTGTAGGGAAATATGGTTTCTCCAATTAAGTTGATGATTGCTGAGGAAGAAAAGTTCTAGGGAAAGGCGTTGTCCCTTTCCCATACAAAGACCGCAATCAGTACCATAAAGGAGAAATTCAGTTCGCAACAGCTACGAAAGTTTGAAGAGAGTTGTTTTGGTCATCTCTTATTGATTGAGGACCTTAAGTGGACTTCGCCAATTGTCCATGGCTTGTTGCTGAGGAAGGCTGATTCGAAGACAGTTTCCCAAGTGAACGGGATAAAATTCATCATTGGCAATAAGGTGATCCAATTCACGGCGCAACAATTTTGCGTCGTCACAGGGCTAAGGTTTGGAAACCTTCCTTTCATTCCGATTGCAACTAATTAGAATTGCTCATTGAAAAGGAAGTACTTTTGCAACAATAAAATTGTCAGCCTTTTGGAACTAGAAAAAGCCTTCCTCGACTGCGCTGATGAGGATGATGTATTCAAGCTTGGATTTGTATGCTTTGTTGTTTTTGTGTTGTTGAGTACCTCCAGATGAAGTACTAAAACTTTCAAATATAAGTTTTTATAAAAACTTTCAAATATAGCTAAAAACTCACTTAAATTATCTCAAATACCCTCAACACCAAAAACCAAATAAACAAAGGAATTTCGACCAACGGCAATTAGACAACCTAGAGAGCGAGAGAGAAAAAAAAAAGAGAACTCAGCCGTCACCCACTTGGGCTTCGTGGCTTCCCTGCTTCATCCCCTCATCCCCCTCCCTTCTCCTCTACTTCCTCATTCTATTTTTCCTCTTCCGCCTATTGATGATGCTTTAATGTATGTGTTTGGTTGTTTAGTTTGTTTCTTTTTGCATATTTGAGATTCCTGTTGTAGATCTACTTTAGATCTGTGGTTCGTTTCTATTTGTGATTTGAAGACATACGAGGTGACTGAACGGCTTGTGTTTGCGGTTGTTTGAGTCGTAATAATTCTATCAACTCTTTTTGAGTTGGGTGTTTATTTGTATTTTAGTCTCTACTTGTATTCTACTTGTGAGAGTTAGTTGTAGTTGTATTTATAATTTTGGGCGCTGTATTTCATATATGATTTCCTTAAGCATGTGACTGTTACGTTGAAATGTATTTGGTTTTCAAAGACTATTAGTGGAGATACAAGTTATGCGATGTCGTCAGTGTATCCTTTGTTGAAGTTGGCTCGCCTTTGATGCAAAATTGGAATCGTGAGATAGGTGCTGAGAAGAAGATTGCAATGAGCTATTGAAAACAACTGGTCACTTAGAAGCCGAAAGGAAGTCTGGAGGTTCTGCATAAAGCAACCAGTCATTGCATGTTTTGGAGTTCGACGTGTTTCAATTTTCCTACAGGTTTTAGGCATGTTTTGGGCCTAATTTGACTATGGTTAAGTCTCCTACTCCTAATACAAGTGTACTAAAGTCCTATGGTCTATAAATAGAACTTTTAGGGGCTAGATTAATGGTAAGAGAGGAGAATTCAAGAGTGAATTTTCAAGGGAGAAACACATGACATAATTCAAGGGTGAATTCTTGAGTGTTTACAAGGGCATCAAAGGGTTTGAGTGAAGGGTGAGAGGAAAGAGAGTTAAGGTTCTTGTGAGAGCTAAGGGGGTTTAAGTTGTAACCAAATTTTTTTTCATACTTGTGAATTTTCAAGGGAGAAACACAAGACATAATTCAAGGGTGAATTATTGAGTGTTTACAAGGGCATCAAAGGGTTTGAGCAAAGGGTGAGGGGAAAGAGAGTTAGGTTTCTTGTGAGAGCTAAGGGGGTTTAAGTTGTAACCAAAGTTGTTCTTTCATACTAGTGAATTTCTCGGGTAGATCACCATGAGGACGTTGGCACGAGGCCAAACCTCTATAAATCTTTGTGTTCTTTGTGTGTTTACTTTCTTTCTTCGATGTGCGTGTATTTTATTCTCCAAGGGGTTTGTGTGTGTGTCATCGCATAGTCCATCAACAACAAGATCTTGAAGTGTTTTCGTATAACAAGTGGTATCAGAGCCAGGTTCATGGTGGGCTCTTATAGCTTTAAGAGTGTTTACGATGGCAGGCGACAAAGAAGGAGGTGAGAGAAAACTCCCAAACGAAAACACCACAGACGACTAGCATGAAGATCGAGGTGAAAACATTCACAAGGAATGAGAACTTCATGCTTTGACAAAGGAAAATGAAACATGACCTAGCCTAGCAAGGTCCAATCGTTATCTTGGCAGGCTAGAAGACAAGGCCGAAAACCATGACAACGAAAGAGAGGGATGTGCTCTGGTAGTTGGCTAGGGGGTCCATCAAGGCAATGGAAGACACCACAAAGAGAACTCAAGAAAAGCTCAAACAGATGTTTGTAGGGATGTCCTTATCAAACAAACGTTTCATGAAGGAAAAGCTCCTAAATCTTCGGATGAATGAGGGTAGAAATTTTTCATAAAGTATCTTAACACCTTTAATAGGTGTATTGCAGGCTTGCATAAAGTAGACATGATTTATAGCACGGAAGATGAGGCGTTGATGTTGTTGGCATCGTTGCCTCCGTCCTAAGAACACTTCCGGAAGATGCTCATGATTGACAAGAGTACTCTCAATTTTGAGGAGGTGGTGCAAGACTTGGTACATCACGAGTTGACTCAAAATTCTGGAGATAGCTTTCAAGGTCGCGTCTATTAACAAGGACTAGAGAGCTGGGTCGTTCAAGCAAGCACAATGGCAAGAAAGGCAATTGGAGGAATCCTGAATTTAAGGACAATGAAGGGTCCTTCAAGTGTGGGTTTAAAGACCATTGGAAGTGGGATTGTCCGGTATGGAAGGAGAAACGGAACAAGATGAAGAATGCTGAAAGTTCAAGCGCGGCTATGATGAACTTTTGACACATACAAATGAGGAGCATAACGGGGATGTCGTGACAAGTGCTTCGGGTAAGGGTTCTACTTCAATTTGGATTTGAGATTCCGAATGCTCTTATCATGTGTATTCAAATATGAGTGTATTTGATACATATGAGGAAAGGAAGGGTAGCAAGATTCTGTTGGGAGATAAAACAAGTTGTGATGTTTTAGGCGTGGGAATAGTAAAGATCAAGATGCAAGATTGTGTTGTTAGGAGACTTAGTGAGGTCAGGCATGTATCGGCACTAAGAAGAAATATTATTTCCCTTGGTGCTCTAGATAAAGAAAAGTATTCGTACAAGGTTGAAAAAAGGAAGCTCTTAGTCTCCCAAGGTTTGATGGTGATTATGAGGAGGGCCCCGCCGGGGGGGGGGGGGGGGGGGGGGGTTGGTGATTCAACCTAACATAGTTTATGAGCTTTAGGGGGTACAATAGCATGTGGAGCATAAAATTCTATCATGGAGGTGTTTTGTACCAAGGAAAAGCAGGCAAGGGATCTTACTGTCAAGGAGTCAATGTAACGAAATGAATCTTTGTTTTCATTGTTTACATCTCCTAGTGAACTGACTCAACCTACTTAATGGCTAGCGGGATTTTTCATTCAAAACACTCCCCCTAGTCCTCCGACTCCACCACTTCTACACCTTTGAAATAAAGCACTTATTATAAAACATGAAATGTTTAGACTCTTATATGTATTTTGTGATTTTCATTCTCATAATTATATATGTATGTGTTTAAGACTTTTATTTTTGTGACTAATGCCCTAATCGTATGTTTTGCATTATGTGATTTTCTTTGATATTTTTACACTCTTATTTATATTATGTTATTTTCACTCTATTTTAAGACTTAATTCTCCCCAATTTTATTTAGACTTTTATAATTATAATAGAGTGAAAATCACAAAATATATATAAGAGTCTAAACATATGAAAGAAAACTAGAAAATTTAAAAAATACGATTAGTGCATTGGTCACAGAAATAAGAGTCTAAACAAAATTGGGGAGACTTAAGTCCAAACGTAGAGTGAAAATCAAAGAATCTATATAAGAGTCAAAACATATGAATGAAAACCATCTTAATAATGTTCTTTTTTGGTAGGAAAAATTAAATCATTGATCCCCAAAATGACACCTTCTGAATTTTGCTTTCATTACATTTACCTAAGGCAAGTAAATGCGGATTTTTTTTTTAAGAGGGAAAGTTGCCTATGGTAAGATATAGGGCATTTTGGTTGGCCGTGGCACTCTATTATCTCACAGGTGAGGCCTTGGCTTGAATATTTCTTTGCCTATTGCTGTGTATTGTCAGTTCAGGTATGTGAATATTTCTTTGCCCATTTTATGAAATGAACTGTTGAAGCATATATTGCTATGGATACTGGTAATCATCAGCTGGGAGGTGATATAGTATGTAATTCTAGTTGAGGTTTCTTGCGCGACAAGCTTCGAAGAGCTCTGAATAAAATAAAAATGGCCCTTTTCTAATAGAATAAAATAAAAATGTAAACTTCACCTAGATTCACCTTTACATTTTCACTTCATATACTTAAAAGTGGGGCAGAGCAGAGCAGACCAAATCCATAACATAAGAGACAGAGAGATGTGCAGCTGCAATATGTTTGATTATTTTAATGAATATTTAACCCAAGCAAGTAGCCCTTAGAAATTTGGAATGTATCTATCTAGTGTAAGATTTTCAAGTTGCGCCTACTTGCTTTTAATAATAACAATAGGGAATTATGTGAACCAGGGCTGATTTTCGAACGGATAGAATCGAAATAAGGATGTTGGTTGAGCACCTCCTCACTTAAGGTGCGTTAAGGCAAGGGGTTTCTTGCCATGGTGGAGCTCTTGAGAATTACTAGAATGATTTCTAAGAGGTTTGAAGAGGTTCTAGGGGTCAATGATTTTCACAAGGTGTTTAAGGCTCGCCAAGCTAATGTTATCTTGTCCAAAAGGCCTCTTGCTGGGAAGAGAAGTGCCCACACATATAAGGCACTTCACCTTTCCCTCCTCGAGTGATGTGGGATTGCTCACCGTTCTTGTTTCCCCAAGACACGAGTCTTACAATCAACCCCCCTTGGGGCCCAGTGTCCTCGCTGGCACACTTTCGGTCGGGGTCCAACTTTGATACCATTTCTCACGACCCGACTCCCTTAGCAAGATATTGTCTGCTTTGGGCCTCCCCCTTCACGGTTTTGTTCTTGGGCTCAAGCTAATGCTATCTTGCCCAAAAGGCCTCTTTCTAGGAACATAAGTGCCCACACATATAAGGCACTTCACCTTTCCCTCTCTGAGCGATGTGGGATTGCTCACCGTTCTTGTTTCCCCAAGACACGGGTCTTACATCTTGTGTGTTTGCGTTCTTTCTTCGGTGTGCATGTGTTTTATTCTCAAATGGGTTTGTGTGTGCCATCGTATAGTCCATCAACAACAAAGTCTTGGAGTGTTTCCACACAACATCCTCCTATGTTTGGATTTAACTCTTTGGCGTTACTGTGGATCCAGCTTTGTATTAACCCTTTATGAGTATTTGGTCTTTGTGCCCAATTATTGAATACAATTATTGCTAATTTTAAGGAAAAAGAAAAGAAAAGGAAAAAAGAATTCTGATCAGCACTAAGGAAAAATCGCCCATGGGCGAAAATTCCAGACTTGTTATGATGCTACAATAATGAGAAAGGAGTGGTGTTGCCTTTTTATTTACAAAAGCTTGTTTTCTTAGTTGTTTTTAGGGCTGGTTGCGGTACGGTAATCGCAAATTTTTGTGGAAACTGCAAACCGCCCGATAACTTGCGGTATTGCATAATTTGATACCGTAACCGGCCGAATAATTGCAAGTTGTCGCGACTCGGTGAACCGCAAATGCGGTCAGTGTCCGCAAAAAAAGCGGTACCTACCGATTGGGTCGTGTCAACCAAAATAATCCAAGCAACCCCAAACAATCCAAGCACCCCAAGCCTCCTAACCAAGAACTCCCTGTTAGCCATCAACCCATCAACCATAAACCACCACCCACCATCCATAAACCACCACAAAGAAAAAACATAATCGCAGAGAGAGAGAGAGAGAGAGAGAGAGAGAGAGAGAGAGAGAGAGAAGAAGAAGAAGAAGAAGAAGAAGAAGAAGAAGAAGAAGAAGAAGAAGAAGAAGAAGAAGGAAGAATCCATGGAGAGAGAAGCTTGAAATAGAGGAAGAGATAGGCTGAGACGGAGAGAGCAAGATAAGATGAGTTGTTGAGAAGAAAGTGAGGCACTTTATTTTGATAAGGAGAGAGTGAAACACTGAGCTGAAGAGGAAGGAGTTTTCGAAAATATTAATGTCAAAATATAGTTTTTTATAAAATATTTTAATGTTTTTTGGACTTGTATTGTAGGCAAGTCCACATGAATGAATGCCTTTGTTTGACAAATCCATGTGAAAGAATGGTTGGCTTCATTGGCACAAAGAGAAAGAAGAGGAGAGAGATGCATCAATATAAATGCTTCAAAACCAAATGTTTTAAATAATTCAAACCGTAACCGCAACCGGCATATTGCGGTCGGTACAAAACCTCAAATTGCGGCCGGTATTTCGCAATTAGCGGTCCCCTTTAGGTATACTTGCAGTTTGTTTTTGCGGTTTTGCAGTATTTCGATGCAAAATGCCACCCCTAGTTGTTTTAGCGGTCTTTCTGTTTTGGAGGCTGCGTTTTTGGCTTTGTAGTGTAGCGGTGTGTGCCACTCTCCCTCTTATTCTCTTTCGTAATAAAAGTGATTTCGACAAAAAAAGCTTGATGCCATTGAACCCATCCCACACCACATCTAGCCACAATACAATCCACCCCCAAAACCTTGCTAGATAAAGTCGGAGAATTAGCAAAACCATATTAAATCAACCCCAATACAATCGTCATGTTTCTTTAATTTTGTCGCACATGATTTAGGAATTTAATAATATTACTTCTCAATTATTTCTCAAAATTTTATTTTATTTTATTTTATTTATTGATAGAGTTAATATACTAAATTAACACATACTACACGACCCATAATCTTGTCTGGGTTTTTTGAGGATGATTGAGGCCCCGTTTGGGATTGCTTTTTTTCGTCAAAAACCTGCTTCACTTTAAAGTTAAGCAGTTTAAGGTGTTTGGTAAAAAGAAAAAATCCCGATTATTTTAAAAGCAATGACCTTTTGACAGCAGCTTTTAAAAGCAGACTCTGGATTGCTTTTCAAAGCTGCTTTCAAAAGAAGCAGAAATGAACATTTAATGAATTTTTTTAATTCCCAAAATACCATCATTCATTTTTAAAAATGACACCACCTCCACTTCCACATCCAACTCCACCACTTGCACCACCACATTCACTACCTCCACAACCACCGCCACCACCACCACCACCACATCCTCCTCCTCCTCATCCTCCACCACCACCACCACAACCACCACCTCCTCCACCTCCTCCCTCCACCACAACCTCCTCCTTCACCTCCACCTCCACCTCCACAACCACCACCACCACCACCACCACCACCACCACAACCACCACCTCCTCCAAAACCTCCAAATCCACCACCACCTCCACAACCAACATCACCACCACCACCACCACATCCTCCTCCTCCTCATCCTCCGCCACCACCACCTCATCCACCACCTCCACCACCACCACCACCACCTCCTCCAAAACCTTCAAATCCACCACCACCTCCACAACCAACACCACCACCACCACCATGCTGCCACTACCACCACCACCACCACCACCACCTCCACAACCGCCATCCCCACCACCACCAACTCCACCTTCATCACCACCACCACTTCCACTCCATCACTACAACTACCACCACATGATTAGTGCATAACACTTTTAACATCATGTCTATTTTAGTCATTATTCACAGTTACAACAATTTTATATTAAAATTTACCAAACGTTTTTTACACTGCTTTTTGTACTAACAGCACTTTAAAAATATTGTTTACCAAACATGGAGCTGCTTTACTTTACAGCTAATTATTTTCAAAGCACAGCAGAAGCAACTTTTTTTAAAAGTGACAGCAATTCCAAATTGAGCCTGAGTCTATTCAAGTGAGCTTTTTACTATAGTTGACATTTATGAAAATGAAGGGTAAATTAGAATTAAAATCTCGGTTCAAACCCAAAGTCAGAAAACTTGTACCCAGTGATTCAAAGTGAATACTCATAAAATCGTTAACAAGAAACCAAAAGCTTCCATTTCGTCGATTGAATTTCAATGGAATCCAATCCTTCACGCTCCAATCTGAAACGCCCTTTCTTTGAAGACGACGGCTCCGACAAACCCCCAGCGTAACAATTCTCAAAACCCTAATTGAAAACCTATTATTTATTTCTTTATTTAGTTGTGGCTTCTGTTTGTTTCTCAGGAAACCATTTTACTGGAAATTTTTTGGGTTCATGTGCAGGCAAAAAAAGGTTAGGTTCCCCAAGGGGAAGAAGGCGAGGCCTGGAGATGAAGCCGTAAACAGAGGCAGACCTGAGGAGGCGGTTGGGGTTGGGATTGGCCCGACTCCATTGACGGACCCTCGTTCTGCCGCCAAAGAACGGGCCCAGCGCCGCAGCCAAATCACAACTGAGCTCTTCAGTGAAGAGACTGCGGGCATTCTCAACGATGTCTCTGCTGCTGAAGTTTCTTACAAGGTGTGTGTGATATTCTGTATTCGATTGATTTCTTTGCAATTTTCGACATTGCAAGCAAAGTAATGCTTTCGTTGTTCGGTGCTTTTTCTTCTATCACTATCATTTTTGCGTTGTTTGACTTCTGCTCTCCTATTGATGCCATGCTATGTTGCTTCAGCTGTGTGTGCATATGTAACATGTGCACATTTAACTATTCATTCCTCACGTTTTGTTTTGGGGAATAAGCCTTTCGAACCTTTGAAGTTTGTAGCTGATATGAACTGCATTTGGTTGGTTTCCTCAGAAGTTTAGAATTTTACTTCTTTTTGGTGTTATATTTGCCATTTTGTAACAATGCGCTTCTAGTTACAACTTACATGGTGTTGTTGAGGCTGTATGCCTGTCGCTAATGCTTTCAATGAAAACTTCCCTGATACGGCATCTAGTCTGTGTTGTTGCTTAAGATGCAAATCATGTGATTTGACCATTATTATTATCTTCTTGTGGTGGAAACATTTGTTTTTATATGTCAGTAGTTCCACAATCATTAATAGTGCTTTGCATGTTTTTTGTTAAAGGAGTACATCTGTAATTTGGAATGGTTCTTTCCTGAATTGGCAGCATTTTTGTGAGTCGAGATGATTGCCAGATTCTTCTGTTAATTGGATTTGGATCAATGGAAAGGATAGCCAATGATTGGGGTATCTTTTGGCAGGATTACGAGGACTTTGTTGAGGATGGGATTCAAATAGAACCTTTCAACTTGAACAAGGAGAGGGAAGAAGGTTATTTTGATGCAGATGGAAATTTTGTTGAATATGCCAATAAAAATGAAGTCGAGGTAAACATGTGTAGCATTTTATAAGGATAAATAGTTCTTCGTTTTGCTTCTAAAAGCCAATTTTTAGTTTTCATTTGGGTGATTAAATGTATCTTAGGTCCTGGAATTTACTGCTTTACTATGCTCGTAAAGCATTAATATATGTATACTGAATTTATCTTGGTTGTCATAGAATAGTTCAAGATCACGTGAAAATGCATAATGTTCTTGAAGTACACTGAGAATACCAACTAATTGGATTTGTTACACAAATATTTTCGAGACTGAGGCATTTTATGTCAAGTACAAGAACAGTGAGGTGCCAAACTTTCAAGAATTCAATTCTATGATTAAAAATGGAGAATAATATAATTGAAATAAAGTACTTACTGTCATCCAAGATAATAATCAACCCCCAAACTGCTTATTATCTATATTTCATTCCTTTCTTCCGCACTTTTTGCTACATAATGTCATCATGGATATCACATCAACTTTGTAATTCTAGTGCTTGTGCACGCATTTCACATAGATTAAAAAAAAAAAAAAAAAAAAGCTGGGAGGTACGGAGCTGCTTACATATAGTTAAAGCTAAATAACACAGCATAGCCAAGAGCTTATTACAAGCTGGAAAGTGCTCCTGAAGGCACACTTACGACTCGCCTTTTAAAACAATCGTTTCAATTATGTGTTCAGTTTCTCAATTTAATGTGGAATTTTGTAGGATGCATGGCTTGATAGCGTTGAAGTTGATACAAAATATGCTGGAAAAGGGTTTGCAGTAACAAAAGATGATGATGATGTCCAAGATTTGTCTTCTGATGATGTTGGGAAGATTAAAAGACGTATTGCTGATGTGCTTGAGCCAGGGGAAACGGTATACTAGCATTCATCTTACTCAGTCTTCTTCTTTGAATTAATTGTTTTCATTTGAAATTTCAACTATGTGAAGTGCTAAATCGAACATTGTCTGTGTTGTATGAGAAGAAACCATTAAACTCTATAAAATACTGCAAAAATGATAAAACCTATGACATAGGCTGGAGTGTGCATTGATGACCTAGGCTTGCAAAGGCATAAGAAAAGTGAAGCAGTGCCTACGAGTTTGTCCTTTATGTCTCAAATAGTGATCCTCTTCTTACTCTCGTGATGGCAATTCAACTAGAGTGGGAAAATGGTGGTGAAGCTCCTTGGTTGTTTGGGTTTGTTTGAAAATTGAATGCCCCTCTGGTACATTTGAGAAGGTTTGGCTTCTCCAATGGATCTTTCTTCCTCCTTGATGGTGTCAATTTTGATCTAACCAAACCAAATGAGGGCCTAGTTTTTATAATGGACAGTTTTCACTAGCTTTAGCGAAATAATTGGGCTAAGTTAAAACGAACTAGTGGACCTCTCTTATCCTGAAGCAAAACCGTCCTAACAATTGAGTCTTTATGGAGAAAATGCAAGTGGTCCATCAGACGTACACTTAGGTAGTGAATCCTACAGTTGGGTCTACTTACTGTGGATGAGGTTGGACCTGACAGATGTAAGTGTGGACCTCTCTAAGGGTGGGCCACAGGACTAGACAGCCTCCTTGGACTTGGACCTTCAACTTTTGTTGTGCTTGGGCCTGTCACACAACACTCGGCAAATTTTAGATTTTCCTAGCACAATATTTAGCAAAGCAAGAACAGTAGAATATGGTCATATCGTGAAGATAAGAACAATAGAAAATGATCGTATGCAAGATTGGCATACAACACAAGGAGCATTATACAATGTGAAATTGGTCCTGAAAATTAAGGGCCTTACACTCCATCATACGTGGTTGTAGGAATTTTGGCACTTTGACTGCATGAATGCAGAAGGGCGCTTGTTTGGAACACAAAGGATTGTTGTATATAATTCAAATGCAATATTGTTTTTGGTGACTTAAATTGCACTAAAGTAGCAGTTATGTTTTGGTTGATTGCCTACCACTTCCAACATCAATTGTATGAAGTAAAAATTTCTACTGTGGTAGGTTTTACAAGCTTTGAGGAGATTGAAGGGAACTTCAAATAACAAGAAGGAGAAGATGTCGGCTAAAACAAAGCGTGTATTTGACCAATTAACTGAAGATGCCACGAACCTGATGGATAATGGTGAATCCAGTTAAGTGTGTTATTGTTCTAGGAAAACTGCATTAGTTTTGTATAATCTGGCATAGTTGTTTTAGTCAGATCTAGTACAGGCACTTAGAAAATATGTTTTATTTCCGTAAACCTTTGGTAAGGAATCAGTTTCTGTTTTGGCAGAGTGCTTATTGGTTGAAGTTTTGTTTTGCAGATGTCTATCATGAAAAGAAAGAGATGTTTGAGCGTGAGGCAGGTCAGTGATAGAGTTTATCTTTCACTTTTCTGAATTTTGGTATTTAATTTTCTTCTTCTACCAATCTTTTAATCCCGCTAACTGAGGAGAACCTATAATCATGGTCTGTCTCTGTGAACTATTTTTTGTGTATGCATGCATAAACATGGTTATGATGACTTGTCAGCTTCTTTGTGATGTTTAGTTTTAGTAAGATTTACACTTTTAACTTAAAGAAAATTATGCCTTCCATTGGAGATCTGACTCTGGTAGGGCCCAGGGTATAGCATCCGTAGCCTGGTTTTTCCAGTTTATGGTGTGCACAGCCATGTTGGCTTTTTTTAATTAATAATTTTTGTAGGGGCACTGCACCCATGGTGGTGGTCATGGCCTACAGCATCTGTACTTGGTAAAGAAAAGAAATTAGGGTAAGGGCAGTGGAAAAGCAAGGGTAGGGGTAGTTTGAGGATTTTTGGTCGGTGGCATAGTAAAGTTTGAGTTATTATTTATTTTTTTAAATTTTTGAAAACTTCTGTGGAGATTGGAATAGTAGCTGGATGGGCTGAAAATATTGGAGGTGTCAATAGCACCGCTCTTTGCCATGTCTGTTTATTTTTATGTGAGGTGTTTGGTGCCAAATGGTGTATGAAAGCTTTGCTATTCAGAAATCATAAATCAAGGATGTTGTGATCAATATAGGTTTCTGGGAGAAGTTAAAGGTTATGGATGCCAAAAGTGTGAATGCTCAACTTCCCAAAGAATTTGTTGGTAAAATTTAAAAAGAGAAGTTGATATCTGGAACAGAAGCAACAATATGGTTTTTGAGGAAACTAGGGTTATGATTTAATGAAACAAGAAGCATTGGAAAAGTAAGTTGAGATGGACTGAGTTTGGCTTTGGAATTGAAATAGACAAGGGAGTTTGGAAATCTGAGTTATTTTTGCCGTTTTCAACAACCCACGAATAATATTTTGGATCAGTTATGATTTTGAGATAGTAATTGATGGTAGGTTGTGTTAGGACTTAGAAAACCATTGATTTTAGAATGTCTTTTAGGAAGAAGACTATTAAAAGAAAGCAATCTTTGCTAGTACAGTTCATTAATTGAGGTTGTATGTATTTCTCTTATGAATGTTTAGCTTATATAGAAGATAAATCCCAATGGAATGGGGAACTACTATTTTAAAGATATCTCAAATAACATGAAAATAAACTATAATCACACATAATCATCCCAAAACCAGGTGCTCTCAAGTTTGAAATTTATGGGAAAACTGGTTACAAGAATATTACAAAAATAGCCATCTAATGTGTTTTAGTCAATCCAAGATTTAAGTAGTTTATTTTCCTCTTTGTTCGTGCTAATACACTTTCAGGGGATAATCTCCATTTCTCCAGGTATAGAGGTTTTCTTCTATAATTCGCTTTTCAATAAGTAATAGCTGCCATTTAGAAAAGGCAAGAGCGAACAATCCAATTACATAAGAACAAGAGTTTTAAAAAAGCAAATAAACAAAATCATCAATGTGAAACCTGTCAAGAGACAATTAACACTTTCAGCAAGTTCACCTTAGTCTCAAAAGAAGATGCTCGTCTGTTTGAAAAGAAAAAAAAGAAAAAGAAAAAAAAGTTCCTTGATATCAGACTTAAAGGAATTGTTATCTGCATTGCACAAAAAAGGGCGCTGGAATAATAATCATTTTGGGGAAATCATTCTTTTCGTAATGAAGATTCACATCTTTAAAAGAAAAGATAAATAGAGAGAAGAAAGGAAAAGGATCGGTGGTTGTTAATCATAAGTTTGCTCCTTATTTTATTTTATCATTATAAGAAACAAGCTTTCATTAATAAAAAGAAACATTTCAAAACTGGGCAAGTTGTCCACTGGATAAACTGGACTGCACAACGACAACAGCAACACAGATCAAACAACCTAACATTACATGGGTGAAATCTAAAATACAGCATGACACCAATTAGAGCGAGCTATGCTCCTTATATATAATTGTTTTTATCTTTTCTTTTTCAGAAGGATATGAGAGCTTAGCTCGGGCAAGAATTGAAGGCACATCCACTAGTGCATACCAGGGGAAATCTGTTCTCAGCATGGAGTGGGGCACTTCCTCTGATGTAACCGGTCCCTCTTCAATACTGCCCGAAACTGCTGTTGGAACTTCCATTTCTAATGCACCCGCTGCAGAAACCACAAGTAATGGTGCCGATGCATTTGATATATTTGCGGAAGATGATGAACATGTAATTGCTAAACCATCTTCTGAAGGAAGTACTGTGATCTGTGGCCCCAATTCTGATGGAGTCAGCTCACTGCCTTCAAACAACTTAAACGCTTATTCTGAGAGTAAGCTTTTTTCTGTTGATTTTGATTAGAAAATTTAACATTTTGGGTGGGTTATTAGCAGTTGGTTGCTAACTTTTATTTTTCTTTTCCTTCAGATGGAGTTTTGCAAAACGATTATGTGTTTGATGAGTCTTCTGGGTACTCTCTCTCTCTATCTACATCTCTCTATCTCTCTCTCCACCCAAATAAATAAATAAAATCCTTGATTGCTTGTACTTGTATAGTCTACTCATTGATTTTGTTTTCTTTTATTTATTTGGTACGCTTGATATTGACTTCATACATAATAGTATTTAGTTGCTTCTTGTCTAGTCAGTAAATGCTAATCATCTATTCTTTAGACATGGTGGAGAAATGCTCTCTGTGGGGAATGGAATGAGACTAATTGAATTCATTTGCTTGGTGGCATTTGTTCTTTAGCCACTTTTAGATGGTTTGATGTTATTGCTATTAAATGTGTGTGTACAGATTTTCTATTATAGGGTTAACCAATTTTTGCACTGCCGGTCAACCAGATTTAAATCCGATGTCCGAACCAGATATTTGCACTCCCGGTCGACCGGCATGCACTGGCCAGGCGATCAGCAAGGCATCGTATTATAGAATATATATATATATATATATATATATATTCCAGATTTAAATCTCCAGATTTTGTAGCCTGCAAGGAGCAATTTGCTTCGATGGGAAGCCAGTCAATATATTTCATCTCTTTTTTTTTTTTTTTAATCCCATTCTCGACAGGGTTGACTACCTTAGGTGTTGAATCACCTCATGAGCTTAGAGTTTAGCTTTTAACTCTTGGGACCAAAACTCGACAGTTAAAAACTAAAATATAAGCAAGGAACCTGTGCCGGTTGACCGTTAGTAGGAAAAATTACAGTGCTGGTCATTTGGCGTCCTCATTGGATGAACCTGAACATTTAAGTCCCAATATGGCTCTGACGTAACTGTTAGCTTTCATCCATATGTGTACGTCTGTCAATTGGCACCATAGGTCGTTTGACTTGGAGAGCAATTATTTTCATTTTTTTGCTAGTACCAGTTGAGCCGCACAGGTTCTTCCCTTATATTTTATGCTTTATTTCTCAAAAACTCAAGATGTAATACTAAATCTAAACTCATAGGGTGATTTTACACCCTAGAGTAATAAACTAAATCAGAAATGAGATTAAAAAAAAAATGGAAACATGATAAAAGATTGATGCCAATCTAAGCAACTTGCTCTGGCCTAAACCTTAAACAACACAGGAAGATGATATCCTGTCTGAGAGTTTGGCAACATAACTATTTTACTTTTCCAGATTGTAGGGAGAGAAACAATGCCCTATGTGTGTGTGTGTGTAAAGGGAGGGCTGCAACTGTGGAAGTTAGGTACTATTTTATGAAGGTTGACATCTCATCCACATGTATTAGTTGAGTTTTATAGAAATCCATTCAAGAGCAGACGGTTCCCCATTCGAGTGATGCCTTGTCGTTTGAACAGACTGTATCTTCCTTTTTTTAAGTGTTGTTTCCATCCCAATAGGGTTTATTAATTTACAAGGATCTCATTTGTATATTTGAGTATTTTTATTCTAATAATTAATTTCGATATCTACTTTTAACACTGGCATTCGAATTGCTAGGGGTACCGTTCGTTGGTGCAGGGCATCCCCATTGTCTATGCACGCTATGGAAATGTTCTAATATATACATATACATGAATTAAATTTGTCCAAATACTACAAACATTGTATGCATAAATCAGTGCTTTAGAAAATCCTCTGGTTACGGAAATCGTATTCGTTATTCTTCATTTGTATATTTTCAGTAATTTTATTCCAATAATTAATTTCGAATTTTACTTTTAATATTTAATTACTTTCGAAATCCATTGGTCTGACTGGTGATCCTTGGTCCAGTTGCTTTTCCTTGATGCTAAATAGTGATCTGAACTGAGCAAATTTTTATGTGGCTATTTTGGACTGATATAACCTATGTTTGGTTAATCCTTCTAGGTACTATTATAGCAGCAGTTTGGGATGTTATTATGATCCGTCTACAGGATTCTATTGCTCTGCTGCATCGGGGCTGTGGTAAAGGAAGCTTGTCCTTGTTTTTAGATTCCATTGCTTTTTGTTCTTTATGCAATGCTCTGTTTTGGGTGGATAAGTCTTTGTTTGCATGTTTTGAATTTTCATACTGGTTGGTTACTTGTTAGTTGGATAGGTCCTGGTTTATTCTCAGTTCTTTATATAGTCTAAGGGTTAGAAGTTTCTAGGCTTACGTCCTTTAAGTTCTTAAATTGCACATTGGTAGATCTAGCTTCGCTTCATGCTAAATTTCAAACACAGTTTTGTTATTAGCCCATTTGTCATCTGGGATTCTGGGCCTTTCATACGTTGCTTTCTTCATTATAACTATGTGGTTACTTTACTGCATAACCATGCATTGTTGAGCAATACTAACACATAAATCACAACTAATTTCAATTACTTATTCTCCCATCCATAAAAAAGGAAAGCAAGAGTGGTTTAGATGGCAAATAAAGTCTGTTAGGGGTACTTGCAGTACTTACAGCTGTTGTGTTCAACTTCGAGTGCATTAGATCTGAAGTAGTTTCCATCTGAAATTGTCATTATGTGTGGTGGGTTTTATTGGTCAGGAACATGGCTTACCAATTACAAGTCATGACAACTCAAGTTATAGCAACTGAAAACTTTCTGGATTTACTGATAATGTTGGGGACAATAATAGAAAGATGACACAGATTTAAATGAAAGTTTGGCTTGACCACCATAATCTACTGAGTTATTGGAATAGATGTGAAAGGAAGTTTTACACTACTTTGGTTAATGGGTTGGTCAGTAGGTTCATGTAATTGCCAAAGATGTGTCTTGCAACCTTATACATGTTTTTTCTTTCTTTCCAAATATAGGTACTCGTTCAATGCGGAGACGGGCGCATATGATGAAATTCACCAGGCTGCAACCAGTGTGAATTGAGTAGGAAAGAGTTTTGCTGCTTCACTGAGTTTGTACAGACCATAAAGCCAAAAGTTTAGGGTGTATTGTTGATGGGTTAGATTAGATATTTGATGCCCCCATAGTTTAATAGTACAACTTAGTATGGATTGTTGTTTCTCTCTCGCTCTCTCCCCCATAGTTTAATAGTACAACTTAGTATGGATTGTTACTCTCTCTCCTTCTCTCTCTCTCACACACACGCACACACACACACACCCCAATTTAAGCATAGTATGAAGGGAAAATCTCAGCGTTTAGCTGATCAGAATTATCTTCTTGTATGGTAACACATCTTTGCAATCAACAAGACGGGTATTTTTTTTAATTAAAGAAATTTCTTTTTTGTTGTCTTTTGGGTTTTGTGAGTTCAGAGCTGCTTTTTCCTTTTACTATCATGCAATGATTACCGAGAAATTCTTATCTATTTTATACAAATGGGTAATCTCAAATGGTCGCTCCCGTCTGAGATTTGCAGCATCTCTCTCTACCTCTCTTATTTGGGCCAAATTACCAACTTGTGGACAACCTGCTCTGTTAGGTTTAATTTTAAGGAAATACTTGCTTGGGTTTAATTTTTAAGCAAATCTACTTAGAACAAATTTTAGGTCTTTTCTTTTTCTTGAGATGAAAACAAAGTCACTTACAACAAAAAGCCCCTAATACAAGGGGGGCCCAAAGAGATCAAAATAGAGAGCATTAACAACAATAAGGGGGGTAGGCCAAAAAATTGGTTTCTCTATGAGCATGGCGAAAGTGCACTTCACAGAAGGAGCTCAAATGGTAAATATCCTGCATGAGCAGTGATAAAGTCCATGTAGCTTGGGCTTGGCCGAGAATGCAATCAATGACTAATTTAGAATCTCCTTCCACTTGGATTTTCTTACATCCTCTGTTAATAGCAAAGGCAAGACCATCCCGTACGTAAAGCTTGACACTCAGTCACAACAATGTTAGCCAAACCAATCTTATTAGCACCAGCAAGAACATTACCACTCTTTTCGAAGGACAAAACCAATAGTTGTGTAGAAACTGATTTTCCCTTATATTATTCATTTGATCATTATATATATATATTTAGAATAATTTAGTTACAGCAAGTCATTATCATAAATATAAATATGGAGTTATGGCCTAATAACAACGTAACTGACAACTGACCATTTCCTATCATTAGTAGGATTAACTATTGTAACTAAAATACTATTGTAACTCCCTAATACTCCCCCGCAAATTGAGCGCACAAACCATAACAAGATTTGAATGAAGAAACTACATAGAAATGTAGATGGCGGCAGCAGTCGGTTGTAGTAGTCCAGTAAGGGGAACCAAAAAGAACTCCAATCTCCATAGTTGCCAGCGGCATGAGAGAAACAAAGTAAACATAACGCCCATTGAAAGGCAGGAAGTGAAGGAGCGCATGGGCTCATGGAAAGAAGGAATAAAATGACGAGTTGACATATAAGTTAAATGGACCTAGGAAACAATTTTAGGCACTTGAGAAACATAACTCTACCTAGGAATCACCCTCTAGGTAGGATAAAGAGCATGCGGTAAGCGAGAAAAGAAGTAGCCATGTAGAAAAATAAAAGTTGCCCAAAATAAAAAAAAGTTACACCCATAGGAAGAGAGGAAGTGGAAACAAAAGAAAATTTATCACATGATAAGTAGAAAAGGGACATGTGCAGAGAGAGCAGAAGGAATATTTGAAGGGAATAATGGGGTTAAGAGAGGGTGTGGCACATCATTAAAGGATAAGAGGTGAAACCAACTTGGGACACAAAGAAAAGAAAAAGGGAGCATGGCCAAGTTTGAATTTCAAAGCACAATAGAAACAATAAAATAAGGTATGGGGAAGAAAACCACGTGGGAACAGAGAAGTAATAAAGAAAAGATCATCACAAGAGCATAGAGGCCCATAGAGATTAAAATAAAGAGGGATTATTGACCCAAAAAACAATAATAAGAAATAAAGAAGGAAACCAAGTGAGACAGAGAAATGAAAAGAGAGTGTGGGCAAAACACACATAGAGAGAAAATCCTTTCAAAATAAAGATGGAAAAAGTAGAGAAAAAGATCAGAAAAGTGAACACCCATTAAAAGGAGAAAGTAGTCAAGAGAGGGAGAAAGAACACAAGATGCGAAAGAGCGCATGGGCTCATGGAAGGAAGGAAACTCAAGATGCCAGAGACAACCCATGACTGGGAGAGAGAAAACAAAATTGAAAAGAAGAGAAGAGAATACCTGAGTAATATAAAAGAATTATAAAAAAGAAGAAGACAATACCAGTAACAGAGAAGAAGAAAGGCAGCGCAAAAGAACAACAAAGAAGACAGAGACTAGCAATAAAATCAAAGAAAGAGATTGGGCTTAAGAGGGGAGGAGAACACCGGTTGAGCAGAGATAGAGCTTGAGAGGCCGAAACCAAAACAGCAACACAGAGATACCAAGTCGGCAACACAGTGATAGGGCTTGAGTGGTCAATACCAAGTCGGCAACACAAAGGAAGAAACAAGGGTTGTGCAATGGGAATAACGGCAATGAAACACGACAGAGAAGGCTCGGCGAGCGTTGATGAGGCTCGTGGAGGAAAGAGAGATTGCTAGGTGAACGATGATGGGCAACATCAACAAACAAGAGGAAAAATATGGAAACCACGATAGACAATGTCTTTTAGGAGGAAGACTATTAAAAGAAAGCAATCTTTGCTAGTACAGTTCATTAATTGAGGTTGTATGTATTTCTCTTATGAATGTTTAGCTTATATAGAAGATAAATCCCAATGGAATGGGAAACAACCATTTGAAAGATATCTCAAGTAACATGAAATAAACTACAATCACACATAATCATCCCAAAACCAGGTGCTCTCAAGTTTGAAATTTATGGGAAAACTGGTTACAAGAATATTACAAAAATAGCCATCTAATGTGTTTTAGTCAATCCAAGATTTAAGTAGTTTTTTTTCCTCTATGTTCGTGCTAATACACTTATAGGGAATAATATCCATTTCTCCAGGTATAGAGGTTTTCGTCTATAATTCACTTTTCAATAAGTACCAGCTATCAGATTCATTATTATACCCAATAAAAGAGCTCAAATTATAAAAAACCCCTATATTAAATGGACTTTAGAAACACACCCAAACCTCATTTACAACATAGCAAAAAAGCTTTTAACTTCTTTTAAATTACAAAACTACCATTGATTTCTTAAAACAAACCCAACCCCAAAACCTCATAAAAAAAGCCCAAAATACTCAATAGGGCATCAAAGTAATTTAATAATTAAAATTAAATTCAATAGGGTCATCTATCACTTTTTGGGTTTTTTTTGGGTGTGTTTATAGAAATTAAATGGTGTAGGATTTATTTATAGTTTTAGTGCTAAGAATGGGTATATGACTAAATATCTCTTTAGAAAAGGCAAGAGTGAACAATCCAATTACATAAGAACGAGAGCTTTCAAAAAGCAAATAAACAAAATCATCAATGTGAAACCTGTCAAGAGACAATTAACACTTTCAGCAAGTTCACCTTAGTCTCAAAAGAAGATGCTTGTCTGTTTGAAAAGAAAAGAAAGAAAAAAAAAGTTCCTCGACATCAGACTGAGAGGAATTGTTATCTGAATTGCACAAAAAGGGCGCTGGAATAATAATCATTTTGGGGAAATCATTCTTTTCGTAATGAAGATTCACATCATTAAAAGAAAAGATAAATAGAGAGAAGAAAGGAAAAGGATCGGTGGTTGTTAATCATAAGTTTGCTCCTTATTTTATTTTATCATTATAAGAAACAAGCTTTCATTAATAAAAAGAAACATTTCAAAACAAGGGCAAGTTGTCCACTGGACAAACTGGACTGCACAACGACAACAGCAAAAGCATCTGTTATAAATATAAATTTAGGAGAGGGTGAACAGAGCAAAGGACGATCAATCAAACAACCAAAAATCAACCAGAGACAAAAAAACTCAAAATGATCATTTGATTCCAAAAGCCTTCAAACAGCTCAGTCAAGACACCCAACTTCAGTCCAGACTTAGAGAAATAAATCATTCAAAATGAGATTTCTCTCGTTACAAATTTGGTTCAGCATAAGTGAAAGCAAGCAGAGTTCAGTTTTCTACAAATATGAAAACCTCAACAAATTTATGAAGAGCCCTGATTAAGCAGGACAGATACCACAGTGCAGCTCTAGCTCAGTAGTCAGTTCCAGCCACTCCTGCCTCTTCCAGACTGAAGAAGTCCCAATTCTGCCCAATCAAAAGCTTTCCAGGGTTTGAAATAAATTAAAGCCCTGCCAAACTCGAACGTTGGCATCGATTTGCAGCTGAAACAGACCAGTTGAAGTTGTTGATAGTCTAGTCCAACACTGACATATGATGAGCACATAAACTATCACATTTATTATCCCTACATTATATTTGTTAGTAACTAATTTTATTTAATTTGATATTATTTTGTGTGTTTATCTCTTTGTAGCTAGACTTTGAGGTTCATTGGCTATGCTCATACCCACCCCACATAAAAGAGTAAGGAAGAAAAACATGAAGTGGATGAAGCAACAAACAAGACTTAATGGAAGTAAACAATTGTTGTTTGGATGGTGGCTTGAGAAGATTTGGAATCATGGAATAATAAATTTATGAGTGCAGCAAATTAAATGAAGAATGAAGATAGAAGGTGCCGCACTTAGCCAAAATAAAAGAGATTGAATAACAAAAGCAAGAGGAAGTGGAGTAATCAATACAATGAATTAAGTAAAGAAAGCATTTGGATGGAAATTGACGGGTGAAACACTTGGTAGTAGCAAGGTGGAATAATAGTTTAATTAAAGAAAGTTGCCACATGAGCAATTCCCATTCTCTATAAATTGAGTGTTGCCGTAGAAGGAAATCACACCCAAGCTCCACAACTCTTGAGCTTTCTCTCTTCCCTCCATCTTTCTAAGTTTAATTTCTGCTTTTAGTTTTATTTTATTATGGGGAACTAACTCCCTAGCTAAGGCTAGGGAGAAAGCTTTTAATATAAGTGTGTAATTTTTATTAGTTTGATCCAAACTTAAGCTTTAATGTGAATTTGTAGTTTTTGTTCAAATGGAATTTGTAGTTTTCTTTTTAATTAATTGATGAATGTTTGATAATCTATTTCATGGGTTCAATCATGTTTTTCCCATTGTGTAGTAAAAACTTTCATGCTTTTAAAAGAGAAGAGAATTACTTAGATGAATAGAATTTTGATGAAGATTATTTTTTGATAGTTTGTTGCCAATGGTACAAGTTATGCTTAGAATACTTCTAAAGGAAATTAAAAAGAGCTTTAATTATTTTGAACAACTACAATGGAAAATATTTTGTGGATCAAATTAATAAGAGTTGCATGCTTACGTTAAAAGTGGAAACCCAATGCCTTAGTGTTTTAATCAATTAGATTTTCTCTAAATCAAATCTTGCATAAATCTACCTCTCAATCATACTTGTTCTTTTTCATCTCTGTTATTTTCTTTACACTGCTCTCTGTGGATACGACACTCGGACTTCCGAGCTACACTACTATACGACACCTTCCCTTGGGTTTTGCAAAGTGGTCCGAACAACATACCTAATCCAGCCCGGATCAGAAGCATCTGCCCAGGCAGAAATGGGAGTCCAGTCTTCTTTTTCTCTTTTTGGAGTCAGTTTTTCCCTTTTGAGTCTTGTAAAAGAGAATTCTGTCTAAAAAATAGTCCATTTTCTCATTATCTATTCTGGCCAGAACTATCAGTTTTATACTGTGAAAAATTGTGAAGTCCTCACCAGTCTGAGGCAAGAAAAGAACTTACTTGGGAGATATTCCTCACCCAAATTCACAATCACTTGTTTAGAAGTCAGTAACTTGGGGCGCAAGTTACCTATTTCTTAGGAAGTCTGCTAGGATTTTTATTGCTAGCAGTGGCACGCTCGCACATTAAAAGAAAGTTGACTTGTTGACTAGTTAATGGTTCTCAAGTCAATGGGGAATTTTACCCTACCATCACAGGAACAAAAGTAAAACGGGTGAACAAGTGGCATAACCATAAATATTTTGAAAATGGTTTTTAAAAATCTGATTTTTTTTTTCTTCTTTCTCTCTTGCTCTCTCTCTCTCTCTCTCTCTCTCTCTCTCTCTCTCTCTCTCTATCTCCCCGATACCCCCTCCCTTGCGAACTGTAGCTACAGCCGGCCACCAAATCTCATGAGACCAGTACCAAAATGTCAAGCTCACTTCCCTCATCCAGCCCCACCTCATTGCCGCCACCATCAACCACCCATGTCGCCGGAAAAATGAGAAAAACGACCGATTTTTACGTAAAACTTATGGCGTTCGTTCTGGCGATTTCGGCCACCAATTTCTTCGATCCAGGTATGCTTTTTCATCCTCTCAATGTGTTCTAGCTAATGGTTGGGTTGATTATGATTGATTTTTACGTTTTGGAACTTGATTTATCGATTAAAGTTTGGCCGATTTTCGACTCGTGTTTCCGACA
Organism: Prunus kanzakura; assembly: GCA_020521455.1. Classification (NCBI taxonomy): domain Eukaryota; kingdom Viridiplantae; phylum Streptophyta; class Magnoliopsida; order Rosales; family Rosaceae; genus Prunus; species Prunus kanzakura. The sequence goes on from BPUM01000828.1 coordinate 1,004,228, forward strand.
AGTTTCGGTCACTTTTTGGGCATGGTCCAAAAACAAAAGTTGCTCCACTCATTGTCCTGGTCACGTAGGTATAGGTCTTGATCGGCGGTTGTGAGATTTTCCGGTCATCGGAATTTCTCTGGACACCCACGCGCTGCTGGCGCGTGGGCACTGTTTGGGTGACCCATTTGGTCCTAAAATGATCCACATGTCTTCCTGAGCACAACGGTATGCTCGGATTTGAATTTGGTTACCGTTTGACTGTCGATCGGATTACGCATATTAGGCGTTATCAAGGTTCGATATGTTTGGGCCGTTGGATCAACTCAATTTTCATATATGTTAATCTAGGCACCTCTAGTATTGTGTAGGAATTCGCAGATTGTGAATTGGAGCCCCGGATGCTTCAGTTCAATAATTCAAAGATCAGGTTAAACGGTAACCGTCCGATCTTGCTATCGCGAGCAATCCGACCATTTGATTCGGACTAAACTTGCAAGACATGTATAATAAAGCCTGTTGAACCCCAAGGAACTTTCGAATCGAAAATCGGAGGTTGTGGGCCTCGCGGGCTTGGTTGACCAAGTTAGGGCAGTTTGACCCCTCGGTTGACCGTGAGTCTTCCGAGATAGTTTCATCCTTCGAGGAGTACTAGACCGACCTTATTAATGAGTCTTGACTGTTATTTGAGTTATGTTGATTATGTTGGGATTATGAGACTGTTTTATACACTATAAGAAAAAACCCCTTTCACGATGAAAGATTTTGCGACCAACCCAAATTTGGTCCCCAAACAAGGTTATGGCGACGAAGACCACAAAATATGTCTGAATGGCGACAAAAAAATTTGGTCGCTATGAAATGGCGACCAATCTCAAAATTGGTCGCCTTTAAGCTTGAATATAAAGTATTAAAATGGTGCTGTTTTCCTTATTTGACATGTTGGCAACCAAATAGTTTGGTTGTGGCTAATTCTGGGAGAGTATAAATTAAAAAATTTCCCTAACTCGTTACTTTCCCCAATTTACTTCTCTCGTATCCACTCTCTCCATCTTCCACACCACCGATTAGGGGTGGGCATAAGAATTAGAACCGCAAAACTGAGCTAATCCGAATTGAAAAAAATCGGAAAAATTGAGTTGACTAAAAAGTCAACCAAAAAAAATTCAAAAACCAAACCGAATCGGTTCAGATTGATTCTGGATCTGGTTTTATCTCCTCCAAAACCGTAGTGAACTGAACCTGACCGGATTAAATAAATATAATTATTTATTGAGATATATATACTTGAGCCATCTCCAAGCCCAACTTCAACCATCTCCAAGCCCAACTTCAGCTAACTCCATGCCCAACTTTTGTTGTTTACTTTACACCATAAAAAACACAAAACAAATATTGTTCTTTTAGAGCCCGTCTGGTAACGTTTTCGGAGAATGTTTTCTGAGAATATTTTCATAGAATAAAAACAAGAAAACGAATTTGCATTTTCAGGAAATGAAAATGCGTCTGGTAGATTAATTAGAAAACATCTTTAGAGAACAAAAACAATGAAAACGAGTCTGGTAGTATAATTTGAAATAATAATATGTGAGTTATTTTTATGAAAACCTTTTCCACGATAATAAAAACAACTTTTTTCTGTTTTCTACAAGTACACATGAACTTGTTTTCATTTTATGAAAACATTCTCAGTGTTTTCTGTTTTTGGGTCACCGAACGTGTTTTTGCCTCATTTTTGTTATCAGAAAATGAAAACAACCTCTTAAACCGTTACCGAACGGGCCCTTATTGTCCCAAAACTGACGCAAGACATGCTTTCATCTTTTCAATGTTACTTTATTTTTCCTGTCAAATTCATCTTTTCAATGTTACTTTATTTTTTACTGTTAGATTCATCTTTTCATCTCCCCCACTTTTCTTTCTTCTTTCTTCATGTTTCTTTTTCTCCCTCACTCTAAGTCTCTTCTTCGTCTTCTTCCTTTCATTTTTTTTTCTATCCATCTCATCTTCTTCCTTTTCTCTTTTTCTCCCTCTCTCTCCGTCTCTTCTTCCTCTTCTTTTTCTCTCCCTCTCTCTCCTTCCCTTCTTCCTTTTTTTTTTCTCTTTTTCCTCTCTCTTTCTCTGGTGCAGTTTTCTTCTCTTGCTCTAGTTTTTCTCCTTCTCTCTCTGCGATTTTCTTCTCTTTCTCTGGTGTTTGGTTTATTTATGTTTCTCTCTCTCTCTCTCTTTCTTCTTGTAGATCTAAAAGTAGATATGTGGGCATTTGTTTGTTGAATATGTTTAGTAGTTTAGATATGTTCTTTTTTAATATGTTTTTAGCTTGGTTTATTTGTATTCCTTTGTTTATGTTTGAGATTTTTCTTATAGGGTTTTTGGGTTGCAGAGGAAGCGATTAGATATGTGTATGTAAGGGAAAAAAAAACCAGTTTGAAACCGTGAACCGGAAGAACCAAACCGGTCTTTATAGGTCCGAATTAGTTCAGTTGTGACACTCATTTTAGTTAAAAACCAGACCAAACCGAACCGGATGAACAGTGTAGTTTCGATTACAATTTTAAGCGAAAACCGGTCCAAACTAGACCGCTCCTAGGCCTGCCACCGATGCCTTCAACTTAGTCCTCCACGGACGCTCGCAATGAAATTCCATGATGCCGGCCAATCACTTATATACCCACTATCTCTTCACCCCCCTTCAGATTTCTCATGGCCCTTATTTCTCACTCTCTTTCCCAAAATCATCCTTCTTCGATGCCGACCACTTGCTGCTACAGCAGCATATACTAGAGATTCTCTGCAATGTGCTCAGCCACATACCAACTCTGATTCAAAGTTGCTTTTATTATTATTTTGTTTATTTAGCTATTTTTCTATAATTATTTGATTTTGATTAAGTAAAAATAAAATATCGTTGGTTTTTGTCTTAGTAACGAGGTGGTCGACGACCCATCAACCACTTCTCATCTGCCTCCTCTATATTAGGTATGAAAACTTCTCTAAATATTTTGAGTTACGAGTTTGGAATCATGGAAATGGTAAGATTTTTTTATATATTTTTTATAAAGATTTCTTGTACTTGCGTTGCCTGGTAGTGTCTTGTAATTGATGCTTTGTTTCTTTGTGGGATCTTGCATTGATTCAGCATTTTTCAGATTTCTTTGTTAAGCCTTCATTCCAGAACTTGAATCTTAAGGTCTTTTTATATTTCATTTATGTAAACTGTGAGAAGAAATAAGAGAGAAGCAACCTTCATTGAGCACAGCCATTTGAAAATTGTAGCTATTAAGGACTTGAAGGCCCCTTCAGACAACCAAGGGACCAACGCCAGGCTGTGAATTTGTTGTTGCAGATGGCAGGTTTGAGCATCCTTTGTTTTCCCTCTCTTTATTAGAAATAAAAAGTTGTGCCACAATTTTATTTCTTTGTTGTGCCTTTTAAAAATTCTTGTTTGGCTCATATTCTTTTGAAACTTAATTTTTAAAGACCCCTGAATTATAATTTTTTTTCCTTCTCTTTTCATATGTCGGAGGACTTCAATGAATTCACTTAAATTGATAAGGTCTCTAGTCTGCAAAAGATATTTGGTTATGTACTGTGATTAAGTATCAGTTATTGATGTAATTTTGTATTCCCCTGTTTCCATTTTAAAAGATCTCTTTGCCGGTGTTTAAAGGTCAACTGAGAAGAAGCGAGTATTCTAAAGGTTGCTGTTACACATTATACATATGTCCTTTGGTTGAGTTTTTCTAACATGACTAGTATTTTGAAGTTGGACATTTATGTTTTTGCTTTCTTGCTAGTAGGAAAATGCCTAAGAAAAGAGTGGGTCTAACATGACTAGGATTTGGAAGTTGGACTTGCGTATCTGATTTTCAAACATCCGAGATGAAATTTTATTCTCATTATTGGTTAGTGGAGATTGTGAATTGGTAATCAGGTAGGATCTCTTTCTCTGGTTTGATGTAGCAGTAGCCATTTTGATTTGGCTAGAAGATTTAGCTATAAGGAATTGCTTTTTGCTTTTTGAAACCAAACCAAATTCTCATTTGAAGCAATAAGTTTCTAAGAATCTGTTGTACACATGAACTTATTTGATGACTGCAAATCCCTATATTAATTTCTTAGATATTGACTTTTTTTTTTTTAGTATGAAATGCTTGCTAATTATGCATATCTAAGCCGAGTGTAGCGCAATGAGCTGCGACGTAACCCACAGAGCTTACTATTGAATGAAAAACAAGATACCCTCTTTATTTTCCTCCTATTGTTCTACTATATGGAGTTTCTCCTGTTATGTATACTAAGGTAGGTAGCAGATTGTACTCATATATTTAGAGATGGTTGGGTTTATTTCAGAATAATTCATTAGTTGTGGTGTTCTTTATTGCAGTTGTGTATTCAAACGGCTCCAGAGTTGGAGTCCCTATTCCTGCCACATACCTACCAAATTGGTGAGTTCCTATGCATTGGCTTCAAGCTCATTTTTTCCTGTTCTGTTTTTTTAATATTTGAATTACATGTCTTGTTCAACTTTTAATATAAAGCATAAGATATAAGATCTCCTCTTATACGTCTTTATTGCTCCTTATATCAGAAAGCCTAGCTTTTCAATTTGAGATTTCATCAGTTCTATTGGGACTCATACTACGAATTAAACACCTGATTTTCAGTTCACCCATGTTGAAGATTTGTAAATAATTAGTCTTTGCCTATAGTGACATATTTTGAGTATAATTTGGTCTCAACCTCTCCCAAACTTAAGTTATTTGCCATGCTTTGCTTTCGTAAAATTAGATCTAGGTCCAAGTTTTTATATTTTTCCATGTATGTTTCTAGTTGTTCCATTTTTGTGTACTTTTTAAATGATTATACTAGACACATGTACATAGCTTCTTCTTTAGTGGGCTAGCTCCTTTTAGTTTTCGCATTTAACTGAAATGAGAAGATTTCTTTGCTACTTTCTGCAATTGTAGAAGTGTATGTTTGTTAAGTTGTGTTATCGGAAAAGTTATTGGTTAATCTTGCGTCTCCAGGATCTTGTTAAGCATACCCAGATTATCTACCCTTCAATTCTCATTTTCCTATCAATTTTCTTTGTTTCTGTCCATTGATTATGGTTTCAAGACTCAAATAAAAAGAGAAAAAAACAAAATTAATAATAATTATAAAAAAAATAAGAAAAACCAAAATTATTTGCTAAAGCAAATAAATATGACAAAAAACACAAGCATTAAAATACTAGACGGTTTCAAAAATAAAATTACAAAAATTACAAAAACCAAACAAAATCATGGAGCACTTCCTAATTCCACAATAGAAGCCTTTAGTTTTGCCCTATGGATCTCTTCTCTCGGGTTTTAACGCATCGCTTCTTGGGGCTCATCACTTGAGCCTCCAAAGATCACACCCTTCTCTCTTGAACTCCTCTCGTGATCTCGCTAGCGATTCCGTAGGTTCTCCAAGGCTTCTAGCTGTTTTTGCATGTCTTTAGAATAAAATCTTCCATTTTTAGTAGATTTTCATTTTCTGCATACAATATTTGAAGCTGGTGTTGGTTCTCCTCTGTCGTCTTTGTCCTATCCTTTTTCAATCTTTTGATGTCACACTGATAATCATCAGCCAAATTCCGCTATGCCACCAACTAAGCTCTCAGTACTGGCACCTCATGAGATTTCGCAATGAGGTGATGCCCCACACTTGCAATAGATGCCGCACTTTGTACGCTCAGTGCCACGACATTGCTCACTAACCGGTTATCATCTCTAGTTCCCAGTACGCGCAAATCCCTAGTAGTCACCAAACTCCTCGCAACTCCAATGGCAACATCGTTGTCAAGGAGTAAAGAGTCGTTTATTGTCACTGGTCCTCGTAAGGAAGCAAAGTAGGACATCCAGACAAGTGCAGCTCCTTGTCTCCATGTTTGTGTTGGCAGAGCTAAGTTATCTAGAGAAGATGGGAAGGAATACGACATTTTCTTTCTGCTTTTTTTTCCTCTCTTTTCTTCTTTCTTCTCTCTTCTGCGTGGTGGTATTTTTTTCCTTCGTTTCCTTTTATAGATGTCAATTATGACAAACCCTAGCATTTTCTAGCTTTCCCATGTTCCTCAAGCTCCATAGCTTTCTGGCTTTCCAGCCGTCCCAACTAATTTGTCGTGACGTGTCCTTTCTGAACGAATGCGTTCGCAAAGTCGTCACGGCTTTCCATGACATCCGTAATTTCCGCTTCGACCCACTTTGTGTCTTGTCACGTCTCACCATAGCTCGACAAACCCCCAGTCTCCTTCCACAACTCCAATAATATCTCTCCCTCTGCTTCTATGCCTTCTCTGCAATCTCTCCCTCATCGATTCTCCATATGTTTCCTCGAACGCTTAATATTTGTGGAGCTTACATGTTCTTCAAAAGAAAATGTGAGAAAGGATGCATTTTAGCACTGTATTTCATGCATGACGAGACTGTTACAAATTTCTCCTCCATCCACAATGTCTTTGGCGCAAGCAAAATGTCAAAGATTCTATCTGTGCTTCCAATGAGTGAGCGCGCCGTTGCGACATGGATGATGACAATTGAAGCTCAAGCCAGGGTTTTCGATCCCATATATGGCTGTATTTCTTATATTTTATATCTCCAACAACAGGTTAATTAATACCCCTTGGCCTTGAACTTGTGGAAAACTAGATATATTCAATTAATCGATGAGTATATATATGATTTTTCTTTGCACTTTGCAGGTGCTGAAAATACAAGCACAGTTGGATGAAGCACATGTACTGTCAGCTTGCGCAGTTGCTCCTGTTACTAGAGCTGGCATTCGTGTCGTTTTTTCAGTGTTTACAACACGACACGATAAGAAAACAGGTTGAAAATGTCGAACACGAACATGACCCGTTACAATTCGCGAATCACACGACATGATATGATAATTCGTTGAAAATTAAAAAAATTAAAAAATAAAAAAATAAAAACAAAAACAGAAATTTTAAATAATTAAAAATTTAACACAATCCTTTTTTCTTTTTTTTTTGGACGAAAAAATTAACACAATCCATAGACGAGCTCGAAGGTGAGATTGGAGATGCTTTGCGAGTGGCCCTCATATGTGTGGGCAGCGAAGATGGTGGGAGTGGAGAGGGAGGGAGATAGAAGGGGGAGGTGGCTAGGGTGGGTCATGATGGTTGGGTGGTGTGTGGAGGGAGGGAGGGATTTACAAAAATGCCCTTGTGTTTAACGGGTTAACGAGTATTCGCGAATTAGCACGACACGACACGATACCTTAACAGGTTAACACGATATCAACACGACACGTTAACTCATACCTGAATATTGAATTTTTCGTGCGAATTCGTGTTGTGTTAACGAGTAGTGTACAATATTACCACCTCTACCTGTTGCAAACCCTAATGTGCAAGCTCCAATGACAAACCTTAATCAAGCTCTGGAAAATAGTAACAAGCAAGCTGCAGTGGCAAATCCTACTGAGTTTGAAAGTTTAGCACAATTCAGTTTAATCCATATTGAGTGGGAGGGATAAAAATGATAGTTTCCATAAAATGTAAATGATAGTTTCCCTTTATAATGTTGGACATATATGTTGAAAACCACGGATCTACAAGTACTTCATCAACATCCTCAAAACTTCATTCCATGTCCAAAAAAGACATGGACTAAGTACCCTCATTATTGACCCAACCATTTGAGACATTTTCTGTTGGAATTTCATAACTCCCACTCAGTAAGGGTTAAACTGAATTGTGCTAAACTTTCAAACTCAGTAGTGTTTGCCACTGCAGCTTGCTCGTTACTATTTTCCAGAGCTTGATTAAGGTTTGTCATTGAAACTTGCTCATTAGGGTTTACAACTGGAGCAATTGCACAAGCTAACTGTAGATGTGCTTCATCCAACTGCGCTTGTATATTCAACACCTGCAAAGTTTAAAAAAAAAAATCATATATATACTCATCGATTAATTGAATATATCTAGTTTTTCATAAGTTCAAAGTCCAAAGGTATTAATTAACCTGTTGTTGGAGAAATAAAATATAGGAAATACAACCGTATATGGGATCGATAACCCTGACTTGAGCTTCAACTGTCATCATCTATGTCGCAATGGCGCGCTCACTCTTTGGAAGCTCAAATAGAATCTTTGACATTTTGCTTGCGCCAAAGACATTGTGGATGGAGGAGAAATTCGTAACAACCTCGTCATGCATGAAATACAGTGCAAAAATGCATCATTTCTCACATTTTCTTTCGAAGAACTTGCAAGCTCCACAAGTGTTAAGCGTTTGAGGAAACATCTAGAGAATTGGTGAGAGAGAGATTGGAGAGAAGCAGAGGGAGAGATATTATTGGGGTTGTGGAAGGAGACCAGGGATCTGTCAAGCTATGGTGAGACGTGACAAGACAGAGTGGGCCCAAGCAGAAATTACAGATGTCATGGAAAGTTGTGACGACTTTGTTGAGCGCACTAGTTCAGAAAGGACATGTCACGACAAATTAGTTGGGGATGGCTATAAAGGCTGTGGGGCTCGAGGAACTTGGGAAAGCCAGAAAATGCTAGGGTTTGTCATAATTGACGTCTATAAAAGGAAAGAAAAAAAAAATACCACCAAGCAAAAGAGAAAAAAGAAAGAAGAAAATATAAGAAAAAAAAGCAAAAAGAAAATGTCGTATTCCTTCCCATTTCTCTAGATAACTTAGCTCCGCCAACACAGACATGGGGACAAGGAGCTGCACTTGTCTGGATGTCTTACTTTGCTTCCTCACGAGGACCAATGACAGTAAATGACTCTTTACTCCTTGACAACGATGTTTCCATTGGAGTTGCGAGGAGTTTGGTGACTCCTAGGGATTTGCGCGTGCTGAGTACGAGAGATGACAACCGGTTAGTGATCGATGTTGTGGCACTGAGTGTACAAAGTGCGGCATCTATTGCAAGTGTGGGGCATCGCCTCATTGCGAAATCTCATGAGGTGCCAGTACTGAGAGCTTAGTTGGTGGCAGAGCGGAATTTGGCTGATGATTATCAGCGTTACATCAAAAGATTGAAAAAGGATAAGGCAAAGGAGAACCGACGCCAGCTTTAAATATTGCAGGCAGAAAATGAAAAGCTATCAAAGATGATAGATTTTTATTCTAAAGACATGCAAAAACACTTGGAGGCCTTGGAGAACTCAGGGAAGCGCAAGTGAGATCACGAGAGGAGTTCAAGAGAGAAGGGTGTGATTTTAGGAGGCTCAAGTGATGAGCCCCAAGAAGCGATGCGTGAAAACCCAAGAGAATCCAGGGGGCAAAACTAAAGGCTCCTATTATGGAATTAGGAAGTGCTCCATGACTTTATTTGGTTTTTGTAATTTTTTTTTTGAAATCGTCTTGTATTTTGTGATATTTATTTGCTTTAGCAAGTAATTATGGTTTTTCTTAATTTTATTATTATTATTAATTTTATAATTTTTTTCTTTTTATTTGAGTCTAGAACCATAATCAGTGGACAGAAACAGAGAAAATTGATATGAAAATGAGAACTGAAGGGTAGATAGTATGGGGGCAGAGAGTGGATATGCTTATTTGAGTACATAGAGGTTACATACCTTTTTCTCACAAAGGATGCATCCCATATCCTATTAAATGTGTTTAGTGAACTAACAACAATAGTGCAGGAGTCCTTGGCAGAGCGGGGAATGCTACCAACCTTCTCTTTTGGACCTTCTCTCTCTCCCTTATGATATGTGTCATTTTCTTTACACTTAAAACAATGCCAAACAACCTACCTTTTGTTTTCCATATTTACCCTTATTTGATGTATTGAATTTACTTTAATTTTTTAAATTTTTTACAGCTTTCTTAATACTTTGTAAATAATTATTATATTAATTTATTAAATATTTAAAAAATCAAAATAAAAAACCTATCTCAAGTCGTCCCCACCTTCTTCCCCAAAGCTCAACAACATCAATCCCTCAAAGAAAACCCAACTACATACACCAACTAGGGGTGGGCACGGTTCGAGTTGGATCGGTTTTTGCCTCAAATTAGAACCGATCCGGTACTATTTATTTGGTTTGGATCGGTTCGATTTTAATTAAAAATTTTCAAAAACTATTCGATTCGGGTTGAATCGATTTCGATCCGGTTCTGATTCGGTTCGAGTTGTACTGGATTATAAAAATTATTTTTTCAAAAGTATTTTTTAATACAATTTTCAACTGACAATTTTTTTTTTAAAACTTGAAAATTAACAAATTATTCAATTTCATATAAAAATAAATATTAAAGTTAAAAAAGAGAGATATTTTGAAATTGAACTTGAATAAATATTAGTTATTAGATTAAAAATATAGCATTAAATATAAATAAATATTGAAATTATATATTTTTTAATTTGATCGGTTCGGTTCGGCCCGGTCTGATTTTTGAAGACATGAAATCAGATCCAAAATCGGTCCAAATCGGTTCTGTTTGGTTTTTGACCGGTTGTTGACTTTTTGGTCAACTCGATTTTTTTCCGGTTTGGTTCTGCTCGGATTTCCGGTTCGCTGGTTTGAGTGCCCACCCCTAACACCAACTGTACTAATAATCAAATAACAAATTTCCATGAATCTGAAATCTTTCAGCCAAACCAATATATAAACCCCAAGCTTGGCATCTCCTAAAATTAATTCAAGTTGCGCAAAATGAGACCAGAAGCAATGCTCCGACAACGACGCTGTTTGCAGGCAAAGAGTAAGCCGCTCCAGCATCCATCGGGGACGGCGCCGGGGCGCTCTCCTGAGCCGAGACCATTGCAACCAAGACCAGCATCTGGACGAAGAAAAAGGCTCCGGAGATGCTAACTTGCGCCATTGGTTACTTGAACTCGGTAAATGATTTTGTCTAGAGTAATGAAGGAGGCTTTGAGAGCGTTTATGCGTTGTGAGAAAAATGGAGGAGAGGTGCTAAGGAGATGGTGGTCAAGATGGAGGTGCTGCGCTTTGGGGAAGAAGGTGGGGACGACTTGAGATAGGTTTTTTATTTTTATTTTTTAAATATTTAATAAATTAATATAATAATTTTTTACAAAGTACTAAGAAAGAAAGTTGTAAAAAAATTAATAAATTAAAGTAAATTCAATAAATCAAATAAGGGTAAATATGGAAAACAAAAAATAGGTTGTTTGTCATTGTTTTAAGTGTAAAGAAAATGACACATGTCATGACGGAAAGAGAGAAGGTCCAAAAGAGAAGGTTAAAGAGAAGGTTGCTAGCATTCCCCAAACCGAAAATACCAAACAAGTAAAACGATGTAGTTTTAATACTTTAGATGCCTACCTCTAAATGATCAGTGTCGAAATAGTTTGGTCGCCCTTTGAAAATATTTTGTCGCCAATCAGTTGGTTGAAGTCTTAACTCATGGCTAAATCTCACGAAATTTTTGGCGACGAAATTACAAAATGTCCTCACTAATAACTTTATTGGGTGACCAAAGTTGCGTTGGTCCCCAAAACTCTGATCGCAGAAAAGGTTTTTTCTTGTAGTGATTTATGAAATCACATAGTGTTGGGTGGTGTATCATTTTGTACATTGAAAAGCATGATTTATGAGAGGAATGATTGTGAGTATTTTGACTGCATGAGATTATAGATTTATGAAGTTTTAAGAGAAATGCTTGAGGAGTATACGAGAACTATCTTGGTATTAATCGTTATGGATTTTCTATTGTGCATGCTGAAGTTTGGGAATCTTAAACTTTGTTTTTAACATGTTGAAAATTTTGGGAAATGTCCATTTTTTAGGAGAGACTGCCGAAATTTCGGCATAAAGTCTCATTTCTCTTTTCCTTAATTTGGAAGAGAGACTACGACATTAGTAATTGGGCTCGGCATCAGTTTGATGTCGAAAATGCCACAAGATTTGTCCCGGGTTCCGAGGAATTCGGGGTGGGTCCTGTCATCCATTGCCTTTTGTTCTTTATACAATGCTCTTTTTTGGGTGGATAAGTCTAAAGTCTGTTTGCATGTTTTGAATTTTCATACTGGTTTGTAACTTGATAGTTGGATAGGTCCTGGTTTATTCTCAGTTCTTTATATAGTCTAAGGGTTAGAAGTTTCTAGGCTTACGTCCTTTAAGTTCTTAAATTGCACAGTAGTAGATCTAGCTGCACTTTCACACTAAATTTTAAATACAGTTCTATTATTATCTGGGCTGGGCCTTTCATACCTTGCTTTCTTCATTGTAACTATGTGGTTAGTTTACTGCATAACCATGCATTGTTGAGCAATACTAGCATATAAATCACAACTAATTTCAATTACTTATTCTCCCATCCAGAAAAAAGGAAAGCAAGAGTGGTTTAGATGGCAAATAAAGTCTGTTAGGGGGGTACTTGCAGTACTTACAGCTGTTGTGTTCGACTTCAAGTGCATTAGATTTGAAGTAGTTTCCATCTGAAATTGTCATTATGTGTGGTGGGTTTTATTGGTCAGGAACATGGCTTACCAATTACAAGTCATGACAACACAAGGCATAGCAACTGAAAATTTTCTGGATTTACTGATAATGTTGGGGACAATAATAGAAAGATGACACAGGTTTAAATGAAAGTTTGGCTTCACCACCGTAATCTACTGAGATAATGGAAGTTCTACACTACTTTGCATTGTTAATGGGCTGGTCAGTTGGTTCATGTAATTGCCAAAGATGTGTCTTGCAACCTTGTACATGTTTTTTTTTCTCTTTCCAAATATAGGTACTCGTTCAATGCGGAGACGGGCGCATATGATGAAATTCACCAGGCTGCAACCAGTGTGAATTGAGTAGGAAAGAGTTTTGCTGCTTCACTGAGTTTGTACAGACCATAAAGCCAAAAGTTTAGGGTGAATTGTTGATGGGTTAGATTAGATTTCTGATGCCCCCATAGTTTAGTACAACTTAGTATGGATTGTTGTTTCTCTCTCTCTCTCTCTCTCTCTCTCTCATAGTTTAATAGTACAACTTAGTATGGATTCTTACACTCTCTCTCTCACACACACACACACACACTAATTTAGGCATTGTATGACGTGAAAATCTCAGCGTTTAGCTGATCAGAATTATCTTGTTGTATGGTAACACATCTTTGCAGTCAACAAGACTTTTTTTTTTAGGGTTAATGACCTAAATGGTCCCCAAACTATTGCCCCAGTATCATTTTGGTCCACCAACTAAAATTTTCAATTCAAACGTCCTTAAACTTTTCATAATGTACCAATATGGTCCATCCGTCAAAGTCTGTTTATTATTCCGTGAAATCGAGGGACAAAACCGTATTTTTAGGTGAGTATCCTCCTGTAAAAGGGTTAATGACCTAAATGGTCCCCAAACTATTACCCCAGTATCATTTTGGTCCACCAACTAAAATTTTCAATTCAAACGTCCTTAAACTTTTCATAATGTACCAAATTGTTATTATGCTTAATTTCTTTTCTTCTTTATTTATAAATAAAATAAATTGAATTTGATTGTTAGGGTTCTTGTTATAGGTGGAGAGCTGTTAAGAAATTAGATTTTTCTGTTGACTCTGAGAGTATGTTGAGTGTTGAATCCATTGATGCACAAATTGAAATGGCCCCAAATTCTAACCCTAAACCCAAGCTTTCAACAACCACCCCATACATTCCACCGGAGCTTGTGTTCAACATTCTTTTACGGCTTCCGCCCAAGGATTTTATGTGATTCGTGTATGTTTGCGAAGCTTGGAATGTCATCATCCATGGCCGACATAAAGACTGAAACTTGCTGAATTGCTAACTGTGAATCTTGCAACAATTTAGTGGCAATTGGGAGGGAGGAGGAAGAAGAGGAAAATGGGAGTTTTGGGGACCAAAATGATACTGGAGCAATAATTGGGGGACCATTGAAATCAATAACCCGGGAGTTTTGTGTTAGCTTCGCAAAAAGTCGTATATACCCTTCAAAAACTCAGTCACATGGCCATCGCATGATCAGAAGTCACGGAATCTGTAACGGATGGACCATATTGGCACATTATGAAAAGTTTAAGGACGTTTGAATTGAAAATTTTTGTTGGTGGACCAAAATGATACTAGGGCAATAGTTTGGGGACCATTTAGGTCATTAACCCTTTTTTTTAATTAAAGAAATTTCTTTTTTGTTGTCTTTATGGTTTTGTGAGTTCATAGCTGCTTTTTCCTTTTAGGGCTAGTTGGGTATTGCTGTGCTTTTTTTTAAAACTGCTTCTGCTGTGCTGTGAGAATAAACAGCTGTGAAAAAAAACAACTAGGCGTTTGGTAAATTGTATTAGAAAAAGTGTTGTGAAGAGTCAAAGTGTTTGGTAAATTTTTATTAGAAGTGCTTTTAATATGTATAATGACCCAAAAGGACATCATGATGAAATTGTTACTTATTTTGCCACAAATTCTAAATTTTTAAAGTAACAAAATTAGTTCCAATTCCAAATATTGTGACCAAAAATATAAAAATATAAACAAAATTAAATTAAGAAAGTAACCTAAAAAAACCCCATCCCACACCGTACCCACCTGCATCTCTCTCTCTCTCTCTCTCCATTGCCCCAAAACACCAAGAGAAAAAACCCAGATCGAGAATTTTAAAACCAAAAACTCAACCCAAACCCAGATAGAGACTGTGTTGTCATCAAAGAAAACAACAAGAAGGAAATCAAATCCAAATGAAAATTTTGTTTTCCTGTGGTTTTGATATGAGTTTCAACTTTCCCTTGATTTTGGTTTCCAAGAGAAGGTCAACGAATTGTTGATGGATTCAAGAATCTATTTTTTGTGAAAATCGTTGATCAAGGAGCGTAGATGCCTATATTGCTATCGATTTTGGTCCTCCACAATTCGCATACAGATGTTTGAAGATATATTTGGGGTTTGGATCTTTTGTGGTTGGAGTGGAGATCACAAACTGGGGAGCTAGGATTGATTTTTTATTTTAAGCTGTGGTTTGGATTTTTGTGGCTGGAGTGGAGATAACAGCGTAGAGAGCTAGGGGCTGGGTTTTTTTTTGGTATGAATCGAGTTGCAGACAGAAGTCGAGTTGCAAGAGAGAAGAAGAAGAATCGAGTTGCAAGAGGGATAAAAGCTGTCAATTTAGAAAATTATTAGGGGTATTATGGGAAACGTGAAAATTCATTTAAAAGAACCGGCTGATTTTTTTTTAAGCAGCTTTAAGAAGCAGCGTGTTGGCTGCTTCGAGATTCTGCTGTGGATCACCGCAGTTTTTAAAATAAGCAGCCTTCAATTGTTTTACCAAACGCTTTTGTTTCCAAAACTTTTTTTATAAAGCTGCTTATTTATTAAGCGCAGCAATCCCGAACGCCACTTTAGTATTATGCAATGATTACCGAGAAATTCTTACCTATTTTCTACAAATGGGTAATCTCAAATGGGTCGCTCCTGTCTGAGATTTTTGCAGCATCTCTCTCTGCTGTGCTGCGAGAATAATCAACTATGAAAAAAAATCAGTTAGGCTTTTGGTAAACTATATTGGAAAAAATACTGAGTAATCAAAGTGTTTGGTAAACTTTCATACAGAAGCACTTGGAGTATGTATAATGACCAAAAAAAAAGCCACAATATATAAAATATTAGTTGAAAATGAGCCATTAAATGTTAATAATAAATTGAAAATGAGAAATAATATTAAAAAAAAAATTAAATAGTCTAAAAACAAATAAAATTCTCTACCAAACTTTTTTAAAAGAAAACCTCTCATCAGCACAGCAGCACAACAACCCCTCCACATCTTCTCTTCGCAACCTCTTCCCCATCACCACCGCAAACTCTCACCCCCTCCCTCCTCTCCTCCCCCCACCACAAACAATCGTCAAGCCCCTCCAACAACCCCACCCGACCCCGATACCATATCACCACACCCAACCCTTTCCCCCATGCCAGCTCCACAGAACAAACCTCACCCAACGACCACCTCTCTCTCTCTCTCTCTCTCTCCACCCAAGCCACCACCGTCTCTCTACTTGATCCCTCACGTTGCCCAAATCCACCAAGCCAAACCCACTGCCCAAATACAAATCTTAGGGTTTTTTACTCTATTTTTATTCAGTTTAATGAAATTTACGAATCAACACATGAAATTCAATTTAATTCAGACTGATTGTTGGTGAAATTGCAACGGCTATTGTGGCTCGCAATAACTGGCCAACTTGCAGTGAGAAGAAGGAAGAAGAGGAGTGCCTTGCGTGCAGAGGGGAGACGAAACCCATTTTGGAATGGGAGGGATATTGGCTGTCAATTTGGAAAAGTAGTAAGGGCATTATGGGAAAAATGAAAAATATTAAAACGAACAGCTGTGTTTTTTAAAAAGCAGCTTTGAGAAGCTGGGTCCCAACCTGCTTTGAAAAACTGCTTTGGATGACTGACTTGATTTATTTCACCAAACACTTTCAGCTACAAAAATTATTTTTAAAGCCGCTTATTTTTTAAGTACTGCACTCCCAAACGCTACCTTATTTGGTCCAAATTCTATTAGGTTTAATTTTAAGGAAATATTTGCTTGGGTTTAATTTCTAAGCAAATCTACTTGGAACAAATTTTAGGTCTGTTTCTTTTTCTTGAGATGAAAACAAAGTCACAACAAAAAGCCCCTAACACAAGGGGGCCAAAGAGATCAAAATAGAAAGCATTAACAACAATAAGGGGGGGGGTAGGCCATTCTCCCATAAACAAGGAGGAGAAAGTCTATGCGCAAAATTAGCTGGGGCACCTGCCAAAAAATTGGTTTCTCTATGAGCATGGTGAAAGTGCACTTCACAAAAGGAGCTCATATGGTAAATATCCTGCATGAGCAGCCATAAAGTCCATGGAGCTTGGGCTTGGCGGAGAATGCAATCAATGACTAATTTAGAATCTCCTTCCACTTGGATTTTCTTACATCCTCTGTTAATAGCAAAGGCAAGACCATCCCGTACGTAAAGCTTGACACTCAGTCACAACAATGTTAGCCAAACCAATCTTCTTAGCACCAGCAAGAAGAACATTACCATTCTTTTCGAAGAACAAAACCAATAGTTGCATCAGAATTTTGCACTGAGCCATCAAATTTAACTTAAAACAAGGAGGAAAGAACTTATGAAGAGGGCACAGTCAGGGCTAAGGCCGGGAAAGAACTTATGAAGACGGTTTCTTAGTTGGAGTCTGTTTCTAACTAGGAACCACACAAAAACTTGTACTTTCGGCGGCACGCAGAGGTTCCACATTTTCTTAAGCAAACCCATCTGTGGATGAGGTGAACAATCCTGCTTCTGAAGCTCATAAGCATTTTTTGTAGTGAATTGAACCATTGGAACAGGGACCCAAAACAGCCTGGTCAGAAACCTGCAATAGCTTGCTTATGTTCCAAGTCTATTTCCGATTAAAGTGATTTAAGTTTTTGTAGCAAGTCTAAGGAGAGTTTCATTGATGAGCAGGTATGAGATTGATTAGTGGAAAAGGAAAGACCCAATTCCAAAAACATGTGCTGTTGATAGCAGTCCCAAGCCTTCGAATGGGTAAGCTTCGTTTTAAGTAGAAAAAAAATATTCATGTCTTAGGTATTTTTTGGTAATAACAAGCTGCTACCACTGATTGGATCAGTTAAACAATTCCATCCCAATTTAGCAAGGGCAGCAAGGTTAAAATGCGTGGTGGATCTAATTCCTAATAAGAGGCTCCATGACCAATATAAAAATATAGGGAGAAAAGGGATCACATATGCTTCGAGTTGGACAAAACCATCCCATAGGGCGAAACCAGAAAATTCATCAAGGAAAGTCAACCTTAATTTGAGATAATAAAGAAATCATAAAAAAAAAAGAGTAAAGAGAAAAAAACAAGGAGAATTATAAAAGGGTAAAATCGATTGGCAGTATTGTGGGTTTCCGTTATGAAGGCTGTATGATTCATTTGACGCATTTCCCTATGGCAACAGGCATTCCATACGAGATAGAACGCGTTAGTGATATGGAGAGCGAAGAAAAGTACTTCTTATTGTGTGGGAGTCTGAATGGTTTCTGTGACTTGGCCAAGGATAAGGTTGACGATACGTGAGAGTCCGCCCTCGAGTCGAGCATGCGGTCGGCTTTGTAAGGAAGATGGAGGAGTTGGATCTTCCCAGTGTTAGCTGTCGGGGACACTAGTCCACTTGCGATGAAGAGTTTCTCTCTTTTCGTAGCAGGAGGATGCGATGTAATTAAAGTGGTTGGGACTCCGACCTAGTCATCTGGAGAGCACTGGTTTGTCTCCACGGTGTATACTGGTCATGAGTGAGGCTGATCTTGAGCTAGCGCAACATCTGTTGGAAGAAGATTTCGTCAAGGAGAAGCCGGAATGGGTTATGGAGCTGACGACAATGGTCAACACCCGGCGCAAGGAAGAAATTGAGGCATTGTCCTCCATTGCGTTCTACTTCTTCCCCAGGGATTATTTTCCACAGAAGATGACACGGCAGGATTGGATATGAGTCTGACTAACTCATAGCTAGCTAGCTAGCTTTAATTATTCTGTTTGCCATGCATGCTGAATAATATTATTTGTTATTCTTTTCCGGATTCCTGATGATGCATGCATAACTTATACTTATCATTCATATTATTTGTAAATTATCACATTTCATTGCCAACTTTATTTCTTTCTTTATTCAAAGTTAGTTGTGGTTGTTGTCTTTTTTATAGAAGCGATATTGGGAAGAGGGAATTGAATATACGACATTAGACCATGTGGTCTGATCCTTTTCTTTTAGCGCTTCGACTTGTATTCATATCTTAAATCAAATGCAAGTGGAGTAGTGACATGGGTTCTAATTAAGTTCTAAGGGTCGGCTTGCAGTTTCAACAAGTTCAGGCTTCTCAAATCCGCAGAGTCTAATGGAGTCTGCGGCTTGAGACCTACAGTTCAGTGAAGAGACAAAAATCTTATTATATGAAAAATGTAAACAAAAAAGAGAAGATACAAAGTATCTCAAGCTCAAAAAAATAACCATAGCAAGATATAAAATATCATAATCAATAATCAAGAGAAGTTTACTCAATTAAACCTTAATTTGTGTACTTCTCAACCCTCCTATACCAATTTCAAAACAATACCCGGGCAACATTGACCTCTGCATCATCTTCCCCACAGAAAAGAAATTTCCCTCCCCTGTCTTTGCTTCCATCAAGTCACCATATTTTCTTAGAGAAATATAGCCTCCGGTATAACTGAACACATCGACAGGCATAAGATCATCACAATCGCTCATTGAGGATGATCCAACTTGTACGGCTCTGATGCCACCACTATCGACATCCAACAACACAACCATATTTATAGATTTAAGATCTCTGAGAAAGATGCCATGTTCCCAAGCACCTACAGAACCAGGCCCAACACCAAGGAAATGAGAAGGAGTCTCCCATGGTTTCATGCAACGAGGATCAAGATCGATTTTTACGGCGTACTTTTTTTCCCACGTAAAGTTTTTGTAACTTTTCATCACCCATATCTCAATTTGGTCATGGTCACTTTTTTGAGGTGATGAAATTGCAGAAACATCAACAATGGAGAGACGTCCTCTAAAATTAATCAGGTGAAGATCAATACGTTCGTCGAAGTCTGGCAAGTTGGTATGAGGAGTCCATTCGAACTCTTCCCTTTTGAAGTCAAAAGAGAGTATTCTCAATTCAAGATTAGAAAAGAGAACATAAACTAGCCAGTACATGTTTCCATATGCAGACACACTGTCTTTGCTGCATAGACAACAAGGTAGTGGAGGAACTGAGGATATTCGTCTCCATGACGATGAGGAGCTTGTGCCCAGGACATAAATTTGGGCCACCATGTGGTCCGGGGTGCCGCGGGGGCCAAAAAGACGAACAATCTTGTGGGTGCTAGTCATGACATCGTATCCCATAGCATACAATTCATAGCTGCAGTGTGGCAGCGGTGGCGGGAGCTTTAGAACTTCTCCCCTGAGAGGATTGACTAGGAGGAGTTCATGATTTGCCTCTTTCTTCTTAAACAAAAGCAAGCCGTACGAAACAAACTCAAACTCTAGATTGAATCCGTTTCCAATGGAGTTGGAAATGTCAAAGGCAAATTCGTTAATGGGTGACAACGGATTTAGAGCTCGCAAGGTGATTAATTGGGAGTTGGTAAGAACCATAACATGAGGCGGGTCTAAATCTTCATAATTGGACGTAGCAATATATTCTGAATGTTTGTGAGCAAAAGATGGGCAGTCGACTAAGCTACGCAAGGTCTTAGAGACACAAAGCAAAGAAAACAGTGATCTTGTGGGCAGCCTCAAAAGGATGTCCAGGAGGATATCCAATGGGAGGTCCATCAACTGCGTCTGCGTTGTGCTCTCGTTGCATTGCTTCATCATTATTCTCTTCTTGCTCCTCCTCTGCATCTCCTCCATAGTCCTAGCCTAGCTAGCCTCCTTCCCACCCTTGCTTATTTACCTGCTATTAACCAAACAAATCAAAGATTCAATAAGGAAACTAGCATCCACAATCAGAAACAAAACTTATTTCGATTAACAAAACAAGAGAAAGAGAGACAATGTGTCGTCTGATGGGTCATATGTTGTGGAATTGAAGAGTTGGATTTGTATATATATAGAGGTTTGACGATCTCTTTTTCTCCAAGGAATCGGAGGAGGCTTCTATTCTATCCTTATTCAATCTTGGTTGCGTTTAGTCGGTCTTTGCCCTTTTATTTATTTATTTATTTATTTTTAAAAAGTAAATTGTGGGGGAATTTGGTATCCTATTTAAGTATGGAATTCAAAAACTTTGATTTTTCTTAAACACAATGAGTTCTAAAATTCATTTTTTATATTCAAAAACTTGTTTTGTATCCTATTCAAGTAGGGAACTCAAAAACTTAAAACAATAAGGACTTCTAAAATCTATGTTTTAAGATTCAAAAACTTGTGCAAACATGGACTTAGTCAAGTTGACTAGAGCGGATGTGCTCCCCACTCTGCATCCGAGTTTGAATCCCCCTCCCCGTAGTTTAGATTCGTTTAAAGTATAATATCGCTTGTATATAAAAAATAAAAATAAAAAATTCAAAAACTTGTTTGGTATGCAACTTGAAAACAGTTTCTAGAAATTTAAAAAAAATAAGAAAAAAAAAAAGATTTATTTTGAGTTTTGGACTCAAATTCTATTTTGGGAGATTCACTATCATACCCAATATATGAGCCCAAATTATTTTTATAAAAAAACCCTATATGAAATGGACTTTAGAAACACACCCAAAGCTCATTTACAACATAACAAAAAGGCTTTTAACTTCATTTAAATTACAAAACTGCCATTGATTTCTTAAAACAAACCCAACCCCAAAACCTCATAAAAAAAGCCCAAAACACTCAATAGGGCATAAAGTAATTTAATAATCAAAATTAAATTCAATAGGGCTAGTTGTCATTTTTTGGATTTGCTTATAAAAATTAAATTGTGTAGGATTTATCTATATTATTAGTGCTAAGAATGGATATATGACTAAACATCTCTTCCAGTTTTAAGTTTAAAAAGTTGGATTCAAATAGAATACCAAACATGCACTAAATCTTTATTATTTTCTATTAGGGAGTAATATAGACACATAATACACATCTGCTAAATTAAAATTCATGAAAAGACAGAGGGACAGGGGTCAGGCGACCCCGTGGTGGCCCAAAAATTTGGCTATGGTGGTCCTCAGGCCACCGTTTTGGTTGGATGGTGTGTGACCCCAAGGTGACCAAGAAACTCCCTAGTCCCCGTGGACCAGAAGAACGGGACTGGTGTATATATCCTGCACACAGTATTATACCTAATTGTACAAGGGATACCTTAATCACTTCATCAAAACAACACCAGAAAATTGACCCGGATCATCTGTTCCTCCAGCAGCACGCATGCCACGGATTATCATTGACCTCTGGGAAATTGTTGAATAGAATAGAGAGTACGTGACATGCAAGAGAAACATTTAACCAAATAACCAGAAAAGAGAATTTCTTGAGCAAAAATTGACCAATGAATTTTAAGGATATGTCTTTTAGGACAATAACTTAATTTGGGGAGATTTTGAGCGGAATGCACTGTTTTGATTCAGATGTGAACATCTTGATGATATAAACAGAAAAATAAGTAGGCCTCTGTTACAGCATATGTAGAGGATTGATGATAAAATACCCACAGATTATATAGGGAAATCTCGGAAGAACATGAAAACTGAGGAAACAACTATAATACTTCGATTGAAATAAAAAATCTATACATTAGCTTAATTGGTTGCGAAGACGTTTGTGGTCTTCTATACTTTGACCAAAGCATTGCAGTTGTTTCCTGCAATCTCTACCCATGATCCATGAATACCGTATTTGTCTGCTATTTCTTGCACAATTTTCTTTTTTTCGTCAACTTGAGGATTTGTATCTGCAAGCTTCTTCATCATCGTGGTATCCACACCACAATTGGGTCGTATGTTCGTAGCCGCAGAGACAAAAGTCTTTCCATATTTCTTCCTGAAAATATTCCTAAGTGTCACCAGTTCCGGAATCTCATGAGAGCACTTTTTGGCTGCAAAGACTAGACTACTTATCCCTTCTTTCAAGTTCTCTGGACATTCCCTCACCTCTTTGATGGTCGACAGTCTGTCCACAACCAAATCGCAGAAGGCCTCGATGAATTCGTACGCAACGGAAACATTCTGCTCTCTTATAACCCGTTTGATAAGGACATGAGCAGGGCCGGCAATGGGGTCTTCGCCGGCGTGAAGGCGACTTGCGATGTCACTCTTCATCTTCGCCACCTCATCTTGTTTCTTCTTTTGCAAGAATCGCGCTTTTACCGCCACTGTCTCCACCGTCTCTTTGCATTCGAAGGAGTTGAAACCGCTGCCGAAGAGCTTCATCATGAGCTTCATCTTGGTTTGGAGGAGGAAGAGGAGGAGAAGAAAGCCTGGAGCAAGCAACTTCAAACCCCACCAATGAGAGCTTTGAGTGAAACTAGTTATGAGAGAGCGGAGTTATATAGAGGGAGCTGAATTAAGAAAAGGAAACCCCAAACCAATTTCCTTTTAGGAATCCCTTTCTCTTTAGGATATTGGACCTTAATTAATAAGACAAATTCTACAGTGCCCCATGTGCCCACAAAACTGTACGGGTAAAACTTTACCGAGTACCACAGCCTTCCTCCTCACCGCCTCAAAGTCCTGCACAATTGTTTATTCTTTTGCTCTTTATTTCCCCCTGAGATGCCACGACCGTGGCTGCTTTCTCATTCAATCCACTGGGTATTGTGTCAATAAATCCCACTTAAAATTTCTTAAACACAAAAAAAAAAAAAAAAAAAAAAAATCATTAAAAGTTCTTGTGGGTTGTTAATTATTCAATAAATCCCACTTAAAATAGATAACCTATTGTTTGAACCTAAAATATTCATTTAACAACAACCCACCCTTTTCTCGAAAAAAAACAACCCACGTTTAGTCAGAAACTCCCAAGCAATTAGAGAAAACAAATGGACTGACATTATTTGAAGCAAACATCCTCAAACTAATCCCCTTTTCTTTACAAGCACACAAGTGAAAATTGGGGCAAGAATAATTTCAATTAAATTTAAAGAAAATTAAAATCAGAAAATGATAAATAAAAAAAATCCGTCACACAAGACAAAATGTTAAAATGGTTCAGCCCCTTCAAATTTGGACAAACCGGTCCAGTCACTATCCGACAGTGACCCGATAGTTTATTTCATATCACTGTTAGACAGTAATTGGATTGGTTTGTCCAATTTTGGAGGAGCTAGACCATTTTATCTTGGTGGATTTGTCCTTTTATGATTAAG
Organism: Prunus kanzakura; assembly: GCA_020521455.1. Classification (NCBI taxonomy): domain Eukaryota; kingdom Viridiplantae; phylum Streptophyta; class Magnoliopsida; order Rosales; family Rosaceae; genus Prunus; species Prunus kanzakura. Next base: position 1,028,027 of record BPUM01000828.1, read on the forward strand.
CCCCAAGGAAAACATACAAACATATTGTCAATTATCCTCTTCTAAACTTAACAAGGCCACCACAAAAGACCAATTTTTGGGTTAATTCTTCAGCAGCTATGTGAAGGAGAGCAATATGTCTACTTCTCATCATAAGCTCAAATGGCAAAAGAATCTTGCAAAAATGGCAGTGGCTGTCGATGATGGTAAAAACATAGAAGGTGGGTATGATAAGTTTCTCGGACGGTAACATTAACACCAATTAACGTTAGTTTCTGCTTCCATTGCAGTTGTTGTCCATATGTCATCACTTCATTTGTCCGTACCACCACATATACCAATGTCATGTCGTACTACTGTAGTATTATATAATTTCTCCTATTGAAGGAATGCATCTTCTCTGACAAATAAATACGTGCTTTTCACAAGTAGGTCCATTCTAACATGACATTTTATACAAAAACCCTAGAAAGCATATTTGAAGACCTCAACTAGCCACTTGTCATTTTCTAATTTGTTCTTAGTGTGCTACATTTTTTCACTTGAAAGTATAACATTGAGTTTTGTTAAAGTATTGGACTTGAATGGTTTTTTTTATATTATAAAATGTCATGTTAAAATGGGCATATTTGTGAACAACTAAATAAATAAAAGGTTTTATAAAAAAAATAAAAAATAAAAAGGAAAATTTCAGTTAAACTAGAGATTTTCAATTTAAACCCCACACTTCTCTTTATTCACCCCATATTCTAAGTTCACCCCAACTTCTAATTTAAATTTTCACAATTTCTAAGAAAACTCCACTATCTTCCCAAACTACCCTTAAATTTTCACGATGTATCAAAATTGATTAAAATATGAATAAAAAATTAAAATTAAACTCTCACTCTCCCTTTCTATCCCGATTTCTACTCCCCCAAACTTTATTATTATTATTATTTTAGTTGGTTTTTCATTTGATTTTCTTTTATTGTAATTTTAAAGATATGATTTTTTATTCATTTTTTTTGGTTTTAACATAAAAATACCATTTTGCCCTTGCATTTAACAGAAAAAGTTAACAAAATTTATGGCAGGACCATTTGTCCTAACGAAAGTGAAGTTAAAGGACCACGGGAACCATTTTGGAAATTGAGGTACTCAAATGCAAATCGGGTCTAAGTTTAGAGACTAATAAAACGATTAACCCAACTAAACATTATGTTTGTATTTACAATAGATCTATGAGGATGAGACTTGAATTTAGTCGAAATATACGATAATGTGGATGCTTAAAGAAGCACCTGACTCAATTTCTACGTCAAACAATAATGATTAAATTCACAGTTAGATTAAGTATGGACCAACGTTGTAACTATTGGTAACATTGTAGTTATTTTGACTAATTTTAATCAACAATTTGGAAATAATCAATCGACAGTCAACAAAGTTCAATTTGATAATAATCGATCAATAAACGGGGGAAATCCCAACGAATGACGTCCTTTACCCACCGAATGCGAGGACCCTCATTAAGTAAGCAATTGCAACCTACTTTGTGTGTCATGATTCCAGCAATCTCGGTGCACCTTGTGTCCCCTAGAAACTCATCACATCCCGCAAGAAGCATGTCCCATGTTCTTGGCACCAGTAGTCTCTCCTCTGTTACCAAGGAAAACCCTAATCAATTTAGGGAGATTCACTATTATACCCAATATAGGAGCCTAAATTATATATATAAAAAAACCCTATATGAAATGGACTTTAGAAACACACCCAAAGCTCATTTACAATATAACAAAAAGGCTTTTAACTTCTTTTAAATTACAAAACTGTCATTGATTTCTTAAAACAAACCCAACCCCAAAACCTCATAAAAAAAATCCAAAACACTCAATAGGGCATCAAAGTAATTTAATAATCAAAATTAAATTCAATAGGGCAAGCTATCATTTTTTGAAATTTTTTTTGGTGTGTTTATATATATTAAATGATGTAGGGTTTATTTATAGTTTTAGTGCTAAGAATGGGTTTATGACTGAATATCTCATCAATTTAATGTAGAACAATTACAAACCCAAGTCTATGATAGAGTTTGAGTGTGTAAGTATTTTGCCTCACGATTCTAAAATTAACGTAAATTAGCTACTCATCTTCACTACCTTCCTCACTTTTACTCTCCTCATCACTTTTATTCTCCTCTTCATTTTGAATTCGAGTTGCCTCTTCAGTATCACGATCTACGTGATCAATGAGCTAATAACGCTTACTTGTACTTATTCAAGCAATTCAAAATTTGATAATGTACTTCAATAAATAAAAAACGAGTTCATGCACTCTCTCTCTCTCTCTCTACCTAGTAATTGATCACGATGAACCATTAACGTGTCTACAAATATCAATTTACAAATTTTATTTTTATTCGAACTCACATGTTGCCACTTACCGGAGTGCTACCGCCGCCCCAGGGTGCTGACGACCACCACTCTTTCTCCTTCACAGTCTTCATACTACCTTTGTTGTTTACTTACAATTCTGCAATCAACCTACCAATGGAGGCAACAATCTTAGAAAATCTAAGAAAATTGAAGTCATCTCTAGCTACTGTTTTAAAGCCTTTGGAAGAAATTCCTTCATTACATCACCTGGAGGTCAAATATAGACATGTTGAAGAAATATTAATTCAGCTCCATAACTCCACTCTCTCATAACTAGTTTCACTCAAAGCTCCCATTGGTGTGGTTTGAAGTTGCTTGTTCCAAGCTTTCTTCTCCTCCTCCTTTTCCTCCTCCAAACCAAGATGAAGCTCATGATGAAGCTCTTTGACCACGATTTCAACTCCTCCAAATGCAAAGAGACGATGGAGACAGTGGTGATAAAAGCGCAATTCTTGCAAAAGAAGAACCAAGATGAGGTGGCGAAGATGAAGAGTGACATCGCAAGTCGCCTTTGGGCCGACGAAGACCCCATTGCCTGCCTTGCTCATGTCCTGATCAAACGGGTGATAAGAGAGCAGAACGTTTCGGTTGCGTACGAATTCACCGAGGCCTTCTGCGATTTGGTTGTGGACAGACTGTCGACCATCAAAGAGGTGAGGGAATGTCCAGAGAACTTGAATGAAGGGATAAGTAGTCTAGTCTTTGCAGCCAAAGAGTGCTCTCATGAGATTCCAGAACTGGTGACACTTAGCAGGGCCGTCCCTGAGATTTTGAGGGCCCTGTGCGAATCTTAAATTGGGGCCTCACATAATCTAATACAAAAATACTATATAAATTTTTTTTTTGCCATAACTTAATGTTATAAACAATTTTTTTTTATAACTAAAAGTCACCATCAATAAATATGTAATGACAATCATAAATCAAATTCATAAAAATTTAAAAGTGTCCATTTGATAAATTTAAATGTTTGGTACAAAAATAAGCTCTTTGTGCCCCTATAAGGTCCCTTGCTGACTCCAATAAGCAATCTCTGGTTAATAGGAAGAAAAAAAAATTGGCAATCACAAATTAAAGAGTAGTCTGACTATTTGATTTTGAGTGATCTTTATGAATTTAGGAATTATGAATTTCTCTTTTTGGTGTTGATGAAATTCCTGAAATTGAAAGAATAACTAAAATTGTCAAAGGATTGAAAAAAGAACCAAAGAAAAATTGATGAATGATGATGATTACTTACCAGAAAATCAGAGTTTAAGAGAAAGAAAAAACAATGAAGTATTTTTGGTTTTGAAGTAAAAAGTGTTTGGGGAATATATATACTCTTCTTGTTGTTAGCTTCGATGTTTCCCTTTTATTTTTTTTAAAGGCTTTCTTTTTTATTTTATTTATATTTATAATAATTATGTAAAGTTTGTTGTTATAACTTATAAAGCAAAAATAATATAAAAAAAGCCAAATGGACTGACTTCAGCGAGGGCTCTCAAGAATCGGAGGCCCTGTGCGATGGCGCCACTTACACCACCCCAGGGCCGCCCCTGACACTTAGGAATATTTTCAGGAAGAAATATGGAAAGACTTTTGTCTCTGCGGCTACGAACATACGACCCAATTGTGGTGTGGATACCATGATGATGAAGAAGCTTGCAGATACAAATCCTTAATTACGGTGACGAAAAAATGAAAATTGTGCAAGAAATATTCGATAAATATGGTATTCATGGATTGCAAGAAACAACTGCAATGCTTTGGTCAAAGTATAGAAGACCACAAACGTCTTAGCTACCAATTAAACTAATGTATAGATTGATCACTATGACCTTTTTTTTTTTCCCTTTCTTTTAACTCTATAAATTCCCTTGTTGTCACACTCTTTCTTTTTTCTAATTGACTACGAAAATAATCTTTCCTTCTTATTTTTGGTTATTTGAAGATAGTTTCTTGTTTTAGAGCAGCACAAACTTTTCCTTCATTCATGAGGAATTTGAGAGTGATTCCAGGCATGGCAAGCCACCCAATTTGTGAGTGTTTGTTTAATTTTGACCATTCATTTGGGGCGGGACTGGTTGTTGATTGGAGGGAGCCTGGAAACTAACGGCTTAATTGGTTGACAATTATATGCAAATAATTTAATTTGAAGTGCAAGAATAACATCTATTAGTTACCTTAACCCAAATAAAGAAGTTGAATTTTCCATTTATTTCTACTCCTGTCCTATTTTCCCACCCATCTTATCTTAAAAAATTTAAAAACAAATTTACCCCTTTGTAAAATAAGTTCTAAGGACTTGGGGCAAATAATTACTATGGGAATCAACAGACTATTCAAGGGATTGAGTCTTAATTTTTTAAATGAGTCACAGATTACAATAAATTTTTTTGGTATGCGATGAAAGTACAACAACATTTTCTTGGCTCATGCAGACGTGGATGAAAGCTATGGTTGGGCAAGCTCCAAAAGTAATAATCACTGACCATGACAAATTGAGAAAATCAGTTATCTAAGAGGTGTTTCCAAATGCTTATCATTTTATTTGTTTGTGGCATATTTTGGGGAAGGTTTCTGAAAATCTTGGCCATGTACAATTATAAGGCATGAAAATTTTATGGCGGAATTTGGAAATTTTTATCTCTGTTTGTAATATAAACTTTGCATGATACCAAGACCACTTAAACCTAGGTACTTTATGATTTCCATACGTTATTCTTCTTGGCATGAGACTTGTCGTTGGTTGTAATAACGCGATCCTAATTTAATATTTAATTATTAAATTATTCAAGTAAAAGACAAATTTACCCTGAGAATATTTTAATGAGTTTAAAGTTGACTTTTGACTGGGAAAGAATTTGGGGGTTTTAGTAGTACACTTGTGTAGAGCACGTCGAAATGAGTCCGTAGACACGTAGTGGGCTCAATTCAGAGTTGTAACAAAAAAGTTACGATCAACGGAAGTGCAGTGGCACAATCGTAAATATTTCAAAGTTTAGTAAAAAAATAAAAATCCAAAATTTTATTCTCTACCTCACGATTTCTCCCATTTTTTCCTGGGCAAAAATAGACCCCAACCACCCCCCCCTCCCATCTTCCATGGCAGCAACTTCTCTCCTCCACCACTGCCACCACATGCCACCGTTCTTGGCAGCACCGGTCCCAAAAGGACCGCACCACTCCCCTCTTCCTCTCCCAACCGATCCGTCGTTTCCATCGCTGGAAACCGCCCAAAAACAGAGCGGTTTTGACAGTTTTTCAACGAATTTCCAACCGCTTGTTCTCACACCTCCGGCCACCATTTTCTTCGAATTTGGTATGCTTTCTATCCTTTCAATGTGCTCTAGCTGCTGGTTGTGTTATTTAGGAGAAATTTCTGAGTTTTGGAGGGTAAATAAGCGATTGAAAATCGGCCGGTTTTCGGCCTCCGATTCCGGCCATTTCCGTCGACTTTTTGGGGTAGGTCCAAGAACAAAAGTTGCTCCACTCTAGGTGTTGATCATGTAGGTATAAGTTTTGCTCCGGTAGTTTGGAGATTTTTTTATCGCCAAAATTGCTTTGGGCACCCACGTGCCGACACACTAGCATCGCGTGGGCCACTTTTTGGCCGGTCTTAGGGTCCTAAAATACTCCTCATGTCGTCCTGAGCATGACGGTATGCTCGGATATGAATTTGAATATCGTTTGATCGTTGATCGGATATGAATTTGGATATCATTTGATCATCGATCGGATATCACATATTAGGCATTATCCAGGTTTGATATGTTCAGACCGTTGGATCGACTCCAATTTAGTATATGTTGATCTAGGCATTCTTAGGATCGTGTAGGAATTCGTGGATCGTGAATCGGAGCCCCAGATGTTCCAATTCAATAACTTAAAGTTTGTATTAAACGATAACCGTTAGATTGTGCTATCGCGAGTGATCCGACCACTCGATCGAGACTAAACTTGTAGGGCATGTTTAGTAAATTTGGTCGAACATGTAGGAAGTTTCATATCGGAAAAATGGAGTCTTGAGCCCTGCAGGCCCTATTGACCCAATGTAGGAAGTTTGACCCTCGGTTGACCATGAGTCTTCCGAGGTGGTTTCACCTTCGAGGAATGCTTGACGACCATGTAAATGAGGTTTGACTGTTTGTGGACTATTTGGATTATGTTTGGATTGAGTTTATGTTTTAATGTTTTAGTGTTTTATGATATTCTGGGGTGATATCGGAGTATTCAAAAGTTTATAAATTGTTAAGTAATCGCTTTTATTTTCTAAGGGTATTATGCTATGTTGGGTTTTGTAAATTTAGGAATGGCTTATTAATTCGGTTTTGGTGTGGACGAGAATTTAATTAAATGTTATCTATATGTTTAGATTATATATACTCTGTGGTTTGAAGATGATGAATCATGGACATTAGTTCTTATCAGAATGTGGTATATTATATTTTAAGTATAGTTGAGAATCGGTTTGTGGAAAGAAGATATAAAGGTTGGAAAATGGATTTGCGGAATAAAGGATGGTTATGAATAATCTCGAAATATGGTTTTCAAACCCCCCTACGGGAGTACCCCCCCAGTTGCTTTGAAACAATTTTATCATTTACCACAATGCCCCACAAGTTTTGGGGATACCTGAACCATGTGGTGCGAGGATATGCATTCTCGGGCTGACTACCTGTCCCCCGAGTTCTGCAAGGATTGCAACTCGGGTTGACTTTGTGTCTCTGAGGCCTGCGAGGATTGCGGCTCGGGTTGAATTTGTGTCTTCGAGGCCTGTAAGGGATGCGGCTCGGTTAGACTTTATGTTACTGAGGCCTACAAGGATGTATCACATTAAGTGATACAAGGAATTGACGACACATTGTTGCAATTGATGGATCAAAAATGGGGGTACGTCGGGGTGGAGAATATTTTGGTTTTAAAAAGTTTAAACTAAAATTGATGATTTTATCTCAGTATTTTGAGTAGAAGTTTTAAGGGGGTTTCACTAAAACACCCAAAATGGGGGCTGAAATTATAAAAAAACCCAACACCCAAAACACTTTATAAACACACCCAAAACCCATCATTACACACACTCAAAACCCATTTATAAACACACCCAAAAAATATATAATTGTTTATTTTAGAATTGATTTTGGGTGTGTTTCTATATTTAAATAGTGTGTGGGTTTTTTTATAAATACATGCCTAGAATTGAGTTTATTTATAATAATCTAAAGTTTTAATACGTAAACTCTGATTTTATGAGACAAGGATTTAAGGTTTTTCAAGTTTTTAAGGATTTTCTACAAATAAATGCTATTTTATTAATCTTATCGTTTTCCTATTATTAAGTAATATGTTAATTATATATATATATATATATATATATATATATATATATATATATTATTTATATGGGATAATTGGGAGAATATTCTAACACTCATAACCTTGGTTTGAGTTTCAGCGGATGGATTTGGGTTACTTATGAGTTTGGCAGGAAGAACTACATATGGCTTGATCCCTTGTAAGGGTACGTAGGCAACCTAGAGTTACTAGGTGCAGCCATAAAGTCAAGTGCTGAGAATTTATTCAGTTGGGTTTTAATTGGAAGTTGTTTCAGTATTCTAAAAGTTGAGTTCAGTTTAGAGGGTGCAATGTTTTGTTTGATATATTGAGGCCGGTGGCCATTTAAAATTATTTGTTTATTGCATGCTGAAATTTGTGAATATTAGAATTAAGTTTTGTGTAGGTGAAAACTTTTGAGAAACGAGCATTTTATAAGGGAGACTTTGCCAAATTTTTGGCAGAAGTCAAACCCGAAGAAAAAGAATTTAGGAAACTTAGAAGGGCATTTTGGTCAAGAGTGCCCGGCACTTGCCAAGTGTCGGACACGCACAGGGTTCGGCTCAAATTCCAAAGTGGAATTTGGGTCGGGTCCTGTCATTGGTTCTCATTGTGCTTGCTCTTGTAGTAGAAGAACTTGGGTTTGAGACTTATGCACTAGATTCATACATATTTCTTGCAAATTTTATTCCTCTTGGTATAAAGTGTGCTTGATTTGTTGAGGTTTCGCTTGTCTTATTTCCTCCATTTGTCTCCAACTGTTGTTGGCTTGGATTTGCTGAAGTTAGCCCTCTTGGATCACCTTCTCCATTCACCTATACCAAATCAAATTTCATTGCCAACTTCTCAACATTTAATACATAAACAAAAATTCAACAAAAAAAAAAAATAAACAAAAATTAAAAATCTCATTATCTTTACTTGAGGTCTTTTCGCTTCAGGTCTTTTTACTTGCTTCCTCCTTTCACAAGTAGTAGCATTATGGCCTTCTTGGCCACACTTGCTGCAGTTGATCTTGATGAAGCATCTTAGAAGTTTGTTTGGATTTTAAGGAGGTCGAACCTCATCTGGCTTCCTACATCTAAGCATCCTTGGTCTCCCAACTTGCTTGTGATATTTGGGGGTCTATAAAGTGACCCCATGGTGAATTTTCATGGTAATTAAATCACAATCACTTACACAAACACACGAATTAACATTTATATAAAATGTAACAGTTGCAGCCGACACATCCCCCACACAACAAAGTAATTGACTTGCAAAAGGACAATACACAGTAACACAAAAACAAAGCAATCACATATAAGTAAAGCAAAAGAAAATAAAGAAAGAAAGAAGGATCGCATGGATCAAATCTCTCATTGTCATATAAAAAGCAAAAACTTCAGAGATTCCCAAGTAGAAAGCAAAGCTTTACTATAGTTTGGAGGGTAGTGGCATGGAGTCGCCATCAATGCCAATGTCCTTGGAACTGGACAACTCACAGAGATCCCTAAAAGATAATTTGAAACCCTAAAGTTTGACTGTTGTTCATGCGTAAAAGTATTGCTTTTGTCTTCTCTGATTGTTTTGTTTGAAAAAGGAGCTTCACAAAGGGTTTACATATTAGAATTACTAAAATACCCTTGAAAATTGATGGAGAGTTGAATGACGTTAAAGTCAGATGACAAATCATGAATTTTGGAAAATTAATGTGACATTTCTCTTTTAAAAAAATAAATTTAAGATGACAAATTGAAACTTGTGTATAAGTTGATGTGACATTTATATATATATATATATATATATATATATATATATATATATATATATAATGGCAGAATGCCTTAAAAGTGAAACTTACAAAATCCCTTAAAATACCCACCCTTGCTTAACAAAAATGTTAGAACACCACAATTTAATATAATGAGGGCAAAATAGTAAAATTTAATTTGCTAAATTGTAAATAAATAAAAAATTTACATATATATGTAATTAGTTACTCACCAATCCAGACACATTCCTTTTTTTCCTTCCCACACTCCCCACACTCCCCACATATATCTCTCTTTTTACTTGTCTTCAGTTTTTTTATATTGAATCATGAGTCTCTACATGTAGTTATTGTTTACATGCATTTTGTTATTTTTGAACCATTGGAATAATCAAACCATCTGAGACATGACACATCTAGAAACTTTACAAAATTAATAAAAAAATCTAATAATTTAAATTTGTTGAAAATTCAATTAAAAATATAAAAATCAGATTAAAAAGTCACAATATCCAAAATTGGAAAAACCAGAAGGCCAACTCCCCCTCCCAACCCCTATACCCCATCCCAACCACCCCTACACACCCCAAAGCCACCTGAGCCGCCATATTAGCATCCCCTACCTCCCACCCCTGCCCTAACAACTTTCACTTCCCCTGCCTAAGCCCCTTTTCCTCGACCCTTCATACTCAAGAGCTGAACAACAAAGTGACCACATAGAGGCAAAATGAAAAAGCTTGCCGAGAAAGCAAATCATCCATAAGCAAACCTTTCATGAAGAAACTAGTGGCGGGTGGAGGTTGAAATTTCTGAACAATGATATGGTATGTTGGAACCCCTTGTCCCAAAAAAAAAAAAAAAAAAAAAAAAACAAAGAAAAACAATGGTGCAAGCAGCACTCTCTCTCCCCTCACCTTTCACGGAAAGGGAGTGGTTGTTTTATTTTCAATTTTAGCAATATTAATATTGTTAATTTTAAAAAAAAAATTATTAGAAAACCAATTTTAAATATTTATGTTGCGTATGCGTCATGTCTTATATAGTTAGATTATTAGAATGGTCTGTTACAAAATACAGATAAATGCACAATATGTAGAGGCTCGAAATCCCTTTATATTTACCTAATTAAAAGACATTACTTATGAAAATTAAAAAAAAATACAGAAAATGTGCCAAGAGCAAGAGGCTTGTTTTATGTTTAAATGCAAAAACAAAAAGTGAAAAAACGATCGAATTTGATTGACCAGTGAGGTCATAAGCTGGTCTCTCTTGGGAGTCGACCAAACTTCTCTCTTTGGACCGGTCTGACGTGGTGAAACAGAGAGCAAATTGTAACCGGTTCGGACCGGATCGGGCCCGATCGGACACACCAAGAGCAACAAAGGAGAGCTAGCGCGAGCAACACAGCGAGCGTGAGATGTTGAAGCTCTACCCCATATTTAGCCCAAAATAAACAAAATCTCCAACAATTTACATTTCCATTTCCATTTACCAAATCCTAGAAAGTTTTCTCCCTCTTTCTCCCATTTTCGTATGCCAAACCCTAAAATTTTCCTTCACTTTCCTCCCATCCAAACACCCACCCAGCCAAAATCCCACTCTGGTATTCTTAATACCAAAATTTAAAGGAGAGGCAAAAAAAAAATAAAAAAAATAAAAAAAATTGACAGTTGTCGTCGATGGCCGAGGAGGAAGGCCTCGAGAGGAGCGAGATCAATGGCGGACTAGCATCCATGGACTCCATCGATTCGCGGTGGGTTTTTCAGGACGAGGACGACTCCGAGGTTGACGATGAGGAGGCAGAGGACGATGTGAGGCATCGGACGGTTGTGGATTCGGAGGACGATGAAGACGACGACAATGCCGAGCAGCGCTTGATTCGCACTGGGCCTCGCATCGATTCCTTTGACGTCGAAGCGCTCGAGGTCCCCGGCGCTCCGCGAAACGAATATGAGGTGCTTCAAGCTTTACGATTTGCATTTTGGTTTCAGTGCTAGTAGCATCGCTCTTTTGGCATTGCTTTGCATGAACTAGAAATCAATGCTTGTCTTCTCTTACTTCCCTATAGTGTTTTATTGTATACGTCAGTCTTTCTTTGCTTTTTGGTTGATTTATATTTTGGTTTGGAAATCTGATGTGAATCTAGCTGGAACAATACCGATCCACATACTTGTGAAGCTGCCCTTTTTTATTTTTTGAAAATTTAAAATTATTTTAGTTCTGGTGAATGTTGCTTGAAATATCTTAGCAATGTTTATTTTGAAGCGAGCATCCAATTCACTTTAAGATTTTGTCATTCTTCAGCTTGGAGTTTAACTCTTACTTGTGTGATTGATTTCCCCTTTTGGCTAGCTGTATTTCCGGAAGGATTTAGTGCTAAGAAAATTAAATAAATAAATGAAATGCCTATTGTGTCATATACATTTTGGGGTTGTGAGGTTATTTTTTGCCCTTCTTCTTTAACTAAGAGGATGGCATGAGTGGCTTCTTCAAGGCAAACATTAGTAATGGATGTTCTAACGGTGGTAATGTAGATAAAGTTTGTTTGTTTTTTTTTTTTTTTTTTTGTGGGGGTGGGGGGGCTGTTGGGTGAGTGGGGGAAGAATTCATTAACATTGGCAAGAATTGTATCATCATAATTCCCGACTTGTTTACCATCTTTACTTTGGAATTTGTGATGCTTCTGCTAAAACAGAATGCTAATAACACACATACCGAAGTTAAAATGATAAACAAGTTCACAATTATGAGAACACAATCTATGCTCAATCCATTCTTCTCCTCAAAGTAATGATTTTAGATTAATTTAAAAGGAAGCATTTTTTAAACAATCCCAATTGTTTTGGAAGGTGAACTTACCTAGTAAAGTACAAGTAACTGGGTAGTTGGTCATGGGAGGGTCAATACTATTGGTATTATCCAACGTAGGAGACTAAATTAGTTTTCTATTAGGCGAGAAAAGAGTAGAAAATGTAGAAAATGTATATCTACTTTTTCCAGTAGCTCTTCGATTGTGGCACAAGCTCTTAGGAGAGGCAAGACAAGCTCTTTGGAGAGGTAAGGTTGTGGTTGGTGTCCTGGCCTCTTTTATGTCATTTTATTTGCGTAACATTGTGCTTTCCGGGGAGAAGGCTAAAGTTTGGTGGAAGTGCAGGGTTATGCCTGTGTTTTTGGTTGGTTTGTTTTGAAAGAAATTCTCGAATATTTGAGGAAAAGTTAGGGAAGGAGATGTAGGGTGAGGCTTTTGGTATTCCTTGCGGCCATTGGTAGTGGCTGTATTTAGAGATTGTGCTTTCTTCATTCTTCATTCGGATTGTCATGCTGCTGTCAGTTGATTTTGGGAGGATTAGCATTATAATGTTTTAAGTCATATGTTAACTTGTGCATCTATGAAGGAAGTGGAGTTTTAGGTTTTCAGCAACTTAGCATTATCATGTTCGGAAGATGGTAATATTTAAACTTAGATTGTAATCATAAACCAACCAGTATGATGAATTTTCACCTTGGACTGTATATTCTATGATGGGAATTCTTCTGTACACTAGCTTTTGTTGGTCTGCTGCCATGCATCTTTGTTGCTTTGTTTAGCTTGTATCTTCTAGTCAGATGGACGACTTGTTCCATTCCTTTTTAATGAAATTATGTTCCTATGGAAAAAAGAAAAAAAATTCACGTTGGACAAGTACATAGGCAACTGATGGTAACTTTCAATTGTGCTTCATAAAACAGTTAATCCAGTTGCCTTATCTGTGGCGACTGGAAAAAGTATGCAGTTTTATCCAATATGGATGAATAGATTAGTATTCCTTATACTTCATCATCTGCCTTACGGTTCATCCTAGTGAAAGTATCCAGTTTCTTTAATATGACTTCATAGATTGATATGGTTCATCTAAATCGGATTTGAATTTTGTACTGAAAGAGGGAACCTTGATACAAGAGTTCTTTTCTTGGAACATGTATCTTCCTTTTTGTTTCTTTACCTGTGTTGCTTTTTTCCTTTTCTTTCTTTCTTTCTTTCTTCTTCTTTTCTTTTATATTTAGAATTTGGTTTTTGCTAACCTTATTTTTCATTCAAGGGAAGGAGTTAATGATACAGAAAGCTAAACTATTGAATTATGGAGATGTATACTTTCTTTGCATAGGGCACACATTTTGTGATTGGAATTTCTTCTAATAATAAGTATATTTAATTGCAGGATTTCAGTCTTGGAAGGAAAATAATAATTGCTTTTCAGACACTTGGGGTTGTCTTTGGTGATGTTGGAACAAGTCCATTGTATGCCTTCAGTGTCATGTTTAAAAAGGCACCTATTAATGGAAATGAGGATGTTATTGGAGCAATGTCACTAGTCCTATACACCTTAATCTTGATCCCCCTGCTTAAGTATGTGCTGGTTGTTCTTTGGGCTAATGATGATGGTGAAGGTATGCCAGACGTCGTAAATCAAGTCTTCATTTTCTGTCATCTTCTCTCTCTCACTCGCTCTCTCTCTCTCTCTCTCTCAATACAAACCTACCTATTATGTATGTAGTACAAAAGAAAATGTTTGCCTGAATGTGTATTATCTATTTGATGGCTATTTAACTGTTCCAGGTGGTACATTTGCTTTGTATTCATTGATCTGTCGACATGCTAAGGTCAGTCTTCTTCCAAACCAGCTTCCGTCTGATGCCCGGATATCAAGCTTCAGGCTAAAGGTGCCATCTCCTGAACTCGAGAGATCTTTAAAAATCAAGGAAAGGCTCGAGGCTTCTCTGACTCTGAAAAGGCTTCTTCTGACATTAGTGCTTGCTGGTACTGCTATGGTGATAGCTGATGGGGTTGTTACACCAGCTATGTCAGGTATTTGCACAATCTGCTATTTTATTTCTTGTTGCAACTGATCAACCTATTATTGATGAAATGAAATGAAGAAATACTGCAGTGGCTCTTCTGGATGTATTTCTCTAAATTGTAAAGAGTGGGTCTGCATAAATTTTTTATGTTTTGTATTACATTGTGATTGCTTTTTAATTTTCTTGTTCTTCTTAATGCAGTAGTGTCAGCTGTTAGTGGTCTAAAGATTGGAGTAGATGCAATTAAGCAAGGTATTGTTTACACAGTTGAGCAAGTCTCACAAAGTTGCCTTTGCTTTTGTTTTTGTTTTTACTTTTTTTTTGGGCGGGGGGTTGATATATGACCATAGTTGCCAGTTTACATTCATGATTCTATTGGAGGGGCTACACAGTCTCTCATCAAATCACAGTTGCTTTTAGCTTTGATGCAGCTTGATTTGTGGTGAGTTTTTTGTTCTTTGTTTTTGTGTCTCAGCATTAAAAGTGTAATTAGTGTGCAACTCTGATGTGAAGCATAAATATGACCTCTTCTCTTTTCCTCATCGAACCGCAGTTACTTGTAGCTTTGTGCAGTTTGACTTGTGGTTAGCAAAAGGAAGTACTATCATTTTGTGTGTCTCTCAGCAGTAAAAGTGTAAATAGTGTGTCTGTACTACCATTTTAAATTTGTTCTAGGTAAGTCCTGCCTTGGCGTGCTTCTCTAACATGTGCATCAGGACATGCCTGAATGCTCTCAGTCTGATGGTTGAGTAATTACTGACGGTTATAAATTTGAGAATTTTGTTTATCTTATCTTATTTATTTTTGGTTCCTTTTACCTCTTATATCTGCCTTTTAGGGCTTCCTCTGTTGTGTTGTATCGATTTCTCAAAGCTCAACATGCTTGTATATACACATGGTTCTAAGTTTTGACCAAATCATGCATGATTCATCTCATGAAAGCAGTTTTTTGAAGTGGTTAACTGGGTAGAAAATCTTTGTTTCCTATTCCTTTTCCCCTATTCTCTCTCTCCTTTTGGGTTTTTGTTTCATCGTTGTACATATGATAGCTGCTTATGCTGTTTTAATGTGACCTACTATTTAATATTTACTATCCTTTTTTCTTAAATTTGGGTGCAGATCAAGTGGTGATGATTTCAGTTGCGTTTCTTGTAATTTTATTCAGTGTACAGAAATTCGGGACAAGTAAAGTTGGACTGGCTGTAGGCCCTGCCTTATTCATATGGTTTTGTTCCCTTGGGGCCATTGGGATTTACAACCTTGTTAAATATGACAGCAGTGTGTTGAAGGCATTCAATCCTGTTCACATCTATTACTTCTTCAAAAGGAACTCGACTAAGGGTTGGTATTCTCTTGGGGGTTGTCTTCTGTGCGCTACAGGTAATCAATCTGGAAAACTTGGACTTTGGGGATGCGTGAGAGTTGCTATATTTGTCCTTCGTAAATGTTTGCAACCTTGATTCCACTTGTAAATTTGGTCTACTCTTTTCTGTAATTAATTTTTTTCCCTTTTCTTTTATGAGTTTTATTGTTCTATTTTAGCATATGAATGGAATACTTTCAACCCGAAATAATTTTCCTTAATAAATAAAAAATTCAGTTTCTTACGAAAAAAAAAACCGTACAAATTATCTTAATGTCTGTATTCCCTCACAATGTGACTGTCAGTAAACAAATCCATTGATGTTTTATGGTGAACTAAAAATTCTACCACCTTACCTAGATTGATTTTAGAGTGTTGGTGCCTTCGTAGCAGAGTTATTGGCGGTCTGATAGAATGCTTTATTGGTCCAATCTAGGACAGATAGAAAGGGTATGAACGTTGGAGTCTTTGGGAGTATTCTCTTGTAAATCTTATGCCAAAAAAAATTATGGATAACTCGTCTTTCTTCCTTTAGTGCAATTTGGAAGGCCAAAATACCTTGTGAGTTATGGGTGTTGGCCTGGATTATGGCTCATGGTAGGGTGAGTACTCATGATATGGTTCAGAGGAGATGGCCTTTATTGGTGTCTCTCTCCCCACTGGTGTGTGATGTCTAAAAGTGCTGTTGAGAAGAGTTCAGGTCACCTGTTGCTCCATTGTCCTATTGCTTTGACCTTGTGGAGAAGAGTGTTTAAGGAGGCCCATTTGAGTTGGGTGAGGGCGACTCCCGCTTTGTGTGTTGCATTATTGTGTGAGAGGTAGAAGTTTTTTAGTGGATAAAGTTGGGTAGGTGTCGGTATCTTCAGAATTTAGGGGTAGTTCTTTTCGAGCTAGATTGGAATTCTGCTGTAAACCAGTTTTTGTTGGTCTGCTGCAATATGTCTCTGTTGGTTAGCTATGCTTTGCAGTCTTTCTTTAATTCTTTAGCTAGCGTCTTCTATCTAGTAGACCAGTGGACAACTTGTCCGCTGAATGGTTTTGTTCCTTTTTAATGAAAGAAAAAAAAAAAAAAAAAATCTGCTAACTCTATCCCTTAGCTTGCATTCGTCTGTTTCCTTTTGAAAAAAGAAAAAGAAGAAAAAGACATGTGCCTATTGTGTCATAAGAATTCAAAGCAAGAATTATGGGATGCGACTCACCAATGGTGAAATATTGATAGAGGTGTTAAGCTTTTATATGCAAATGCGATTCTAATTTGTGTCTTTTATGATTTATGATGAACTGTGAACCTATATATTCATGTTTGTGAACTAATTTGTATGTTATTGTTACTGATGGCATAGTATGTGTCAGGTTCTGAGGCAATGTTTGCGGATCTTTGCTACTTTTCTGTTCGATCAGTCCAGGTAAAGAATGTAGAAATAAGTGGTTTTTGGGTCAATTTTTCTACATTTTTTTATGATACATCAAAGTGTCTCAACCTATGGTGTTGGCCTTCTCATTAATTTACTGGGTACCTTTTCTTTGCAGCTTACATTTGTGCTTCTTGTTTTGCCATGCCTTATGTTGGGTTATTTGGGTCAAGCTGCATACCTTATGGAGAACCCAGCTGCAGCTGAGCAAGCTTTCTTTTCTTCAATTCCAAGTAAGCGTCAATGGTTTTTTTCTATTAAATTGTCATCTGTTTGGAGTTTTTGCGAATTTTTCAGGAGTCACACTTGTTCACTAATTCTTAGGTATGTTATTAACTCGTTTAATATCCCTTTGCATTTTGGAACATTGTATTTGCATAAGTTCTAGATGGAAGTTAATTCTGGAGAAATCATACCATGTCTTTGTCTGCAGGTGGTGTTTTCTGGCCTGTGTTCCTCGTTGCTAACATTGCTGCATTGATTGCTAGTCGTGCAATGACGACGGCCACATTTTCATGCATAAAACAATCGATGGCACTTGGTTGTTTCCCTCGCCTTAAAATCATACATACCTCCCGGAAATTCATGGGGCAAATTTATATCCCTGTCGTGAATTGGTTTTTGCTGGTGGTTTGCCTGGTGTCTATCTGCACTATTTCAAGCATTGATGAGATTGGAAATGCATATGGTAATACTCATTATGTTCCAAAGTATTTAGTCTCATTTCTTGTTCAACTTTGTTCTTTGTTTGTTAACGAACTCTAAGGTTTTAGATTTGGGTTACTTGTAGATGTCTTATAAACTGACTTGTTTCCATTAACTGACTGTTAAGGTTTGTATAGGATCTGAAGAAATGTTTTGCACCTTGTAGTAGTCACCAATATTTAGACACTTGCCTAGACAACTTAGTTTTCTTTCAACACTCTAGCCTCCTCTTCATATTGCTTGTGTGTGTGTGTGTGTATGTGCTGTTATTTTGTCTTAAAGCTATCCTCTCTCTGCTATTTATTTATTTTTATAAGAAAGTTATCCTTTTTCTTCTGTTGTTTACTCCAGTCCCCCAATTAGATTATTTATATTTTTAATGCTGAATAGCAAATATCATGCGTTTCAAAATTTATCAAGTTCCTTAATTTATAATTTTATTAAAGAAAATTATAGTGGATAATAAAATCAAATAATCCATTAGGATATGCAAATTTGCCTCTGTTATAATATTTTAGTGTTTAAAATTCTCTATGTTTAACAACAATTGTACTAATTAGGAGCCTTTGTTATTTTTTGTTAGATGCATTGCATACTACATATTTCATCTTTTCTGGATAAACCATCTAAACTCCATGGAATAAAATATCCCTTTTTTTATTTGGTGAATTTCGGTTTTTTTACCTAATTTAAAAATTTATTCTCTCTAAATTGGAACCTTATAGGTCAGTCCTACTTAACTTCATCGGACATTCCAAATAACTTATATGCGTTCTCATGAGTAATTTCAACAGTTACCATCACTGTGTTTCTTGTATCCCCGTGGATGAACTTAATTTTTGCATAAAATATATACAGGTTTTTAATTTCTTGATAATGACCCTCTTTTACTACAGGCATTGCTGAGCTAGGAGTGATGATGATGACGACCATTTTAGTAACAATAGTTATGCTTCTTATATGGCAGATAAACATTATCATCGTGCTGAGTTTCATAATAATTTTCCTGGGGTTGGAATTGACCTTTTTCTCGTCAGTTTTGTGGAGTGTGGGAGATGGAAGTTGGATAATTTTGGTCTTTGCCATAATTATGTTTTTTATAATGTTTATCTGGAACTATGGAAGCAAGCTTAAGTATGAAACTGAAGTCAAGCAAAAGCTGTCAATGGATTTGATGCGGGAATTGGGTTGCAATCTTGGGACAATCAGAGCACCGGGAATTGGCTTGCTTTATAATGAGTTGGTGAAGGGAATACCAGCAATTTTTGGCCATTTTCTAACCACACTTCCGGCAATCCACTCGATGATCATATTTGTATGTATAAAGTATGTTCCAGTTCCTGTAGTGCCTCAAAGTGAAAGGTTTCTTTTCCGGCGTGTCTGCCCAAAAAACTACCACATATTTCGTTGCATTGCCAGGTAAGATGCTAAATACCTGTAATTTAGGAGAGTTGAGTGTTGTCTTTGTTGAATCTTGTGCAAAATTTAGATTTGAGTGTTTTTCCCTTCATTTGCCTTTTCATCCTATTTTGTCTAGTTGCCTTCCCTGTCTGATGTCATAACTTCAACAGGTACGGCTACAAGGATGTTCGTAAAGAAAGTCACCAGACGTTTGAACAGCTACTAATTGAGAGCCTTGAGAAATTCATTCGTCGGGAAGCTCAGGAGCGGTCACTAGAGAGTGATGGGGATGATGGTGATACAGACTCTGAGGACATGACTTCGTGCTCAAGAGTTCTCATAGCTCCCAACGGAAGTGTCTACTCACTTGGTGTTCCTCTCCTGGCAGAGTACAAGGAGTCAAGCGAGCCTGTATCAGAAGCAAGCACATCAGAGGAGGTGAAGCCAGTGCCTCCTGCAGACCAGACAGCTTATGATGCTGAGCAGAGTATTGAGAGGGAACTATCTTTTATACGCAAGGCCAAAGAATCGGGGGTTGTCTATCTTCTCGGTCACGGGGATATTAGGGCCAGGAAAGATTCCTGGTTTATTAAGAAGTTAATCATCAATTACTTCTACGCCTTCTTGAGAAAAAATTGCAGGAGGGGGATTGCCAATTTGAGCGTGCCCCATTCGCATCTAATGCAGGTTGGGATGACATATATGGTTTGAAGGGCGATTTTAAATAAGGCAAATCTGAACTTTTACACCAGAGTCGAGACACAAACACAGCTGGTGTTATGGAAGATTGATGTGGCACACGACTTGTTGCTGCAATTTAAACCATGAGCTTCTGGAATTTCGTTGCCCTCCTCGCTATTTGATTGTTGGCCATTTTGGTCCTCCAATCCTTGAGGATGTCACATCTCTGAAGTTTTGTACTCCTTGGCTTGTCTTCCATGCATCGATTTTTGCAGTTATGCATTTGGAAAGTGTACTGTAATTACGATGTCAAAGTTATGTGAATGTGATTTATAATGCACATCCTTCCACATCTAATTGTTTTGACATTGAAACGACTATTGTTGGATTGGCATTCATATAACTTGTATAGACATTATAGGAAATTGAAATTATATTACGCACTTTATTACCATTCTCCTATTCATCTCTCTCTCTCTCTCTCTCTCTCTCTCGTATAGACTTAAAAGGAAACTGAAATTAGCTCCAAAGAAAAAATAACATCTCCCATTAACCATCATGCCAACTACCGTCATCAAATCCCTTCCGTCAAGACATTATATTGACCTCAATTGTTAATAAAAGAAAAACACCATAAAGGGAATGCATGCAGGAATCATCCCTGTAGCTTCCAATTGGCTTTGAAACTGTTTATTAACTTCCATCTCCATAAACCATCCTCCCCATGGCAACAGGCAAAACCCAAGCTTTGAAACCAAACTCAAGCTTCTAGTACTCAAAACATATAGAAGACTTAGGTGGATAGCTTGCGTGGCTGTTGGGGTTTTTTCAAAAAAAATTATAGGGTTTAGTTTGAGTTCTGTTTTTAAATTTTCTTCAAAGTTCACATTTAAATGGGAGTTGATGAAGGCTATTACATTTCATAAGGGTTGACATGGAAAATAAAAGTCAACTCTTTCTACGCATTAAAGACATTATTTGAAGTGTAAGGGGAACGACAAATGACATGAGGAGAAGGGAGAAGGTCTAAAGTAGAAGGTTAGAGATGGGATTGCTAAGTCTTATTTGGACTCTTGAGTATTGATTCTCTCTTGGTTTTGTACGTGCAAGTTTTTTCCTTGCATCGTAGGGTTAGGTTCTCCGCTCTAAGTTTGCTAACAGCTCTCTAGCGCGATCAAACCAGTGTATTTGGTGTGGTGAACTCGGAGATTGCATCCCTTGATGCACCAATATGGAGATAGCTCATCCAAGGGAGACAAGATTTGGAACTATAGCCTCCTTGGCTTTAGAATTTGCTCCAAGGGTATGATTCTCTCATCTCTCTTTGTTTTATTTATGAAATGGTTAAGTCTAGGAGCACACCGAGTTTAAAGATCCATATAAAAAGGTTTACGAATTTAAGCTCCAATATGATCTCTTGCTTCTGTTGCTTCATTTGAAAATTTTGAGTTGTTAGTGGCTTAATGAACCTTGCAAAACTTAGTTAATTCTTCACCGGCCAATATTGCTTGTACGTGTGTCGAGATTTTCAGCTTATATTTTTTTCTAGCTTTACAGTCATAGTTTGATTTGTTAATCCTTTAGTAAATTTATTCTTATTGTATCATTTCGCTGGTTTGCCACTTAATCAGTTGATGCTTTGTGATTCATAGTTCATGTTGAGATTTCACATTGTGATATGAGATATATATACATAATTTCCCCAATGCAGACGTTCGAACGTCATGTATTTTCTACTATCCCTTCCTGTTTTCCTCCTTGCATCCACATAAAAGAATAATAGTGATAAAACATCATAACCATACTTTAACCAAATGGAGTTTAAACATTCGAAGTACTTTTATACCACAAGGTTTTAACCCTAAAACCAAATTGAGGACACATAAATTCAATTGCTATGGAAGAAAATGTCAAAAATCAAGATATACACAACAAATTCATAGAGCAGTAATTTTACATCCATATAATCCCACTCATAAAAGTTGAGAAATTACCAGACCCACTTACAATTGGATCACAAAAACCATAGCCTTAAAAGTTCATAAATTACATAACCTAGAAATTGAATTCAAGGTGGCGCAACCGAAGCAGGGTTATGGTTATATAGAAACCAATCCTTCCTTTTCTGGCGACTCACTATTTGTGTTTAGTGTTTGGTGGGCTGGCTTGGATTGGCAACTTTCACAATAGGGTTTACAGTAGGTTAATGTATTTATTATCAATTTCTTTTCGTGATTTGCTGAAATGAAAATACTTATTAGAGAATTCGCCTTACAGTATCAGGACTAAATTGTGAAAAATTGATGACAAAATTAAAATAGGAATTATGTTCGCAGATGATAAATGAAGTCCAATTGCATGAGTGACTTGGTTGAAACAGAAGTCACTCTTCTCACACACCCGATCTCTCAACTTTTTCTAACAGAAGTCACTGTTGGAGCTGATTAAACACACTTGCAAAAGAGTTTCTTGGGACCAAATTGGACAAGCCAAAAAGAGCAGGGGGCAGATTTTTCAGAAAATTAACCCTTAATTTTCATCCTACTAGTTTTTCGCGCCAATAGTTTAGAGATGAGCATTTGCGGATATATTGGAAGATTGTCTCTCAAATAATTTCCTCTAGCACTTGCTTTGTTAGTTTTAATGTCTGCCATGCAAGGCCAAGTATTGGCAAAAATGTGTTTTAAATATTGCTGAGAATACAACCCATAAGTCACACTAGGTACAACTTAAGATAGCAATACCCTGTTGAATTGAAGGATATTGTTTACGTAAAACTGGCAACACCGATGAACTGCCGCTCATCCTGGATTGAAAGATATGGTCCAAGAAGAATACCATCACAACTCAAATGGAAGCAACTTCAAAAATTTTATCCAGTTCTGCAGTAGATTCCTAAATTCACTTATACGGCAGTATGGTGTTTTCTCTTTGGCCATCTTTCAGAATTCTTGGGATAACTGAATTGGTTAGGACCCCTATCTGCTGCCATGTTATCAGGCTGCTCCACATATAGTGGTAGAACATGTAGAACCCTATCTTTTTGTTGGTGTTATCATCCTTTCCATTTACCATCAGAATGAGGATGTTCTTCTGCACTTTTGTCCATGAGAAGATTGGAATCCCCGTTAGTTTTCGTGTGTGCAGATCCACTATATATTACCCCCTGTTTTGATGAAAACTTGTATCTTAGAAACAATGAATTTGCCATAACCCCGACTGAACTCAAGCCCATGAGGGCGCCCGCAATTGATGGCGTCAGCATGGTCCCAGTTACCGGCAGCAACACTCCAGCAGCAATTGGAAGTCCTACCTGTAAAAAGCTAATAGCATAAGACCAGGTATTGCTTCTGAAAAGAGAGCAAAGCATATACAGTATCATGAAACAATCCTAAGGAAAGGGGAAAGAAAAATGAAAAGGGAGAAAAAGACAAGAAAAGAAACAATATGGTTTGTCCTTGTATTAAGCACCTTATTAGAAGGGTAAAAAAAAAACAAAAAGAAAAAGAAACCAAGAAGACTAACCAAATCAACAAAACCTGCACTTTGATTTGGTTTACACATCTTGCAGTTTCAACTTAAGTCTGCCCGAGTTAAACAAGTATGGTATATAAAACAGTTTGATTATTGAAATTGTCAGCTGCTGGAAGCAGCTAAGGACGGCACATTCTAATTTATTTCAGGCAACTGAAAGTACTTTGAATCACTTTGAGTAAACTAGTAAATCTGACAGCCCAAAAAAGCCAGATAAAAATCACAACATTCTCTCCACCATTCCATTCTTTTAAATTTTATGTAGATACTAAAGATTCAAAATCAACTTTCTAATAAGCTTGTGATATCTACAGGTTTTCATTCTTGTGCTTCCAGTGGCATGAAACTCCAGAAGATGGAATATGATCTCTTTCATTCTATTTCAGCTTCTGGTGCTGGAGAAAATTTCAAAAAAGAAATAGAACACTGGCTATTCCTATTCCATAAAGGACTTACAATATTGTATGCAAAAGCCCACCAAAGATTTTGCTTCACAGTCTTCATGGTTTGCCTGCTCAGCTCCAAAGCATCAAGTACCTGGAGAACGTTATGAAGATCAAATATACAATACAACAGTGCTTATTACATGAAAAGAAGACTATACTAAGCCTTCCTCCAGCCCTCCAGCGATCAACATTATTCATATTTTGGTTAAAATATTTGTGCTGCGTTCTTCAATTTGTAGTTGTGGACGACAGCAAAAGCAAATTTTCCTAACAGGCTTGTAAGCCTCTATCTATAGTTTGGTTTCCAGATATAGCAGCATACAATCAGGTGCCAATTTATGCTTTCACAAACAACAAGGGAGGTGTTTACATAAATAACCCTTTTAAGAATTTATACGTTAACACTGGATTGAGGCATGCACAGCTCCAGTAATTGATTTTCAGGGCTCCTCAAATTCCTAGCATTCGAGTTCTGAAAGCTAGGATTTCTTCGTTTCCTTTGAGGAATTTTGTTGTTGAACTTCATAAGCTAGCCTTGTTTTAGTTCATTATTAATTTCCTTTGAGTTCTCTCTTGTATGCTTATTGTGTTGCACTCCTTTTGCACTTAGACACACATATCATGCATGCCATAAAAACTTTTAGAAAATTTAGATAACTTAAAAGGAAAAGTAAGAAAACGCAACTGTTGATTGAATATGTCAGATCACATATATATGCACATTCTCGTATGCCCTTTGCCAACACGAAAAAGGCACTAGGCCAGCTGGTAAGTGGCCTCTTATTTTGCTGAAGAGAAAGCAAGTTGTGTGGTTGTACCAACATGCACTTTAATGACAGAGTTACATTTACATCTTCAATTGCTTAATTAGATATTTCGCCGCTAGCACCCCAACCCCCAATTAACTGGGAATTCACTGATTTTTGATCAACTATTTCTTTACTTCTTTTTTAAGAGAGAACTTTTATTAACAAAATATTAAACAGTAAACCAGTAGTTGCAAAATCCACTTCTATATAACAAACCCAAAAAAACAAGAGCAGATCAAAACTAGCCACAGGAACAAACCAAAAGAAAACACTACTAATAGCTGCCTCCCAATCTAGCAATAAGGCAGACAAACTGACACCCTTGAAAACATTGGAAACAAAACCTCAAAGAGATGGCAAAGAAACACCATATGCCACAAGTCTTCTTTTAAAAAATTTGTCTATTCCTCTCCATCTATAAGGCCCCAATGACAGCCAACACTCTGTAGTTCCATAAGAACTCAGCCCTCTACCCCACCCCACCCCCAGCGCGAAAACCCTTAACCCTTAACTAAGGTAAGGAACAACATCCTTTCAACCCTTAGAAATGAAATGGATGGATGCAATTATAAAGGTAAAATGCTTCATGTATTGAAGCAAATAGTTATGTTGTACTACAAAAGTTATATTTTTCTAAAAGTACCTGTGAAAGTCTGTTGCCCAGTAGCACAATAGAGGATACCTCACTAGCAGCTCCAACACCACCACCCATGGCAATTCCAACATGTGATGAAGCTAATGCTGCAGCATCATTAATTCCATCACCAACCATGGCTACAATGTTTTGATCCTTCTGAAGTTCCGTTATGAACTTCTTCTTTTCCCTCGGTTTAACACCAGATATCACCTGCAATTCACAGCATTGCTTTTACCTTTGAATACGATAGAGGAAAAGCTTTTTATGTTCTGCTTAAAGTTGTATAACACTTTAGATGTGGTACTTAAATTACTTGGGGAACACAGGTAAATTATAAATTACTTAAAATAATTACTTAAGACAATTCCTACTATAGGGATGATTATAAATATATATAGTCAGATTGTGGAACACAGGTAAATCAAACGGGGCCTAAGACTGATGAATCCAGTTTCCTTTTCCTCCTATCTGGACTATGTGCTGAAAAACCTGAGTATTCTCCAAAACTGTCCTCAGTTTCTTCTTCATGTAACTGTCTTCAAAAGCAAAGCTGCACAAACCTCTGTCATAACAGCCACCCTATTATTTTAACCCCTAGACACCTGAAAAGTCAAGGAAATCTTGAGCACAAAGGTATTTCCCGTACCCAACAATCTTCCCAAAATCTAACTTTGTTCCCCCTTCCCACCATAAACTGACAGCAACAATAAAAAAACCTCCCATCTTTGGGATCTTTCACGGACATGGACTCAAACCCCTCAAGACTAACTTCGCATCCCAACAATTCTTATGAAGGCCATATCTGCTCCTTATTTGTTAAAATAATCTTTACAGCTAGGCAGAAGCAAATCTCCATAGCCAAGCTTTATGAACGCTTATAACTTGAATTTCTTACATTCAGGAGTAGTTTCTTCCTACAATGCAGTCACCATTTCTAACTAATTACATATCCCTGCAATTCATTCAGTTCTCATGTGTTGTCGTAGTCTTTTTGGCAATTTTCCTTGTTACTGTCTTGCTGTATCTCTCTTAGTGTAGAATTTATTTTTTGGTTTCGTGAAGTTTTGTTTTAAAAGTGCTCCTTGTTCACTATTTGTAACTTGTTTCCTAAGTAATGAAAATTTTGTTTCCCATAAAAAAGAAGAAGAAATAATTGGAAACACCTTACCTTCTCTTTCGGAATACCAACAACAGATGCTACATACTCTGCGTTATTTCTTTTGTCCCCAGATAGCATGTATACATTTATCCCTTGCTTAGATAAAGATTTAACAACTTGTCCAGCATCTTCCCTTATCTGATCCTCGAAATAAATAAGACCAGCAAGAGTACTATCAATGCCAACATAAACAACAGACTGACTCTTATGGGCCTCTACTTCTTGAAATGGATTCTCACTAACTCCGTGCCTGCGCATATGAGATAACACACAACACGAGCAAAGGGTTAAAATCACAATACGAAAAAACATATCCTCTATGGAAGCCAAAGCCAAAGACTAAGCCTTTTGGTCCAAAAATAAAATGTCTACGGCAAGCGAAACAGTCAGTCCATTTTCAGTAGTCATATCAATTTAAAAGTTAAGGTCAAGAGTTGTTAAGATTCAATTATGTTTAGGCTCTAGATAGACTTTAAAGTCTTTTAAGGTCTAAGAATCTTCTATTCTTTAATATGTCTTTATACGTCTGCAACTCTTTAACAAATCTCTAGGGTTTTCTTTTTAATTCCTTTATATGTCAAACCCCTATATAAATAAGGCTCACTTTTCTAAGTTAAAGACAACTTGGAGTTAAAGTAATGAGCATTTGTTGATGGCTTGGAGCCCTGAATGCATGTACCCTCTCTCTATTTACCTTCTCTTTCATCCTCTCCAATTACAGCAGGTCCACATCTTCTTTTTCTCTCAAAGATTCTCCCATTTCCTACAAATTGTGCTACTTATAGACCTTTTTATTTTAGTAAGTCAAATCTGTCCAGCATGCTTCTCCATTTAGATTGTTATTTGTAGCCGTAACAGTTCACCATGACCTTTGTGTTGTTCTACATCAATCTAAATCTTTCAATTAGAAGTAGGATTCTCAGTTCTTTTGAGTTATCTAACCATAATCCATGACCAATGCCCATAAGCATTGCACATTCACAAGCAGCAAGTCATATGCAAATACGAAGCAATACAAACTATTATATTCCATTGAAACCTGTAAACTACAAAAGGGCCAGTGAGGAATTAATTACCTTTGAACCCAGTCCAAAGTTCCTATAGAAACCTTTTTGTTCTCAATAGTTGCTACAGCACCAGACCCAGGTTCTTCCAAAAATGTTCCATCTACAATCTGAAAAATAGGTTCACGGTAAATGATCTCAGCACCATGATTTTTTGTTCGAACCTTGACTAGTTAATGCATGCACTTGATAATATATCTATCCTAGAACGCAACATGTTCACTAAATGCATTCTGTTTTTCTTTGTAAGAAATGAGATACTATATAGTGGGAAAAGAAAAACAAAAGAAAAAAAGAAAAAAGAACAGAACTCCAGCCTAGTCAAGATGAAATCACACTATAAGCTACGAAAAACTAAATCTGCCCTTAATAAAATCCATTAGAGGACATATAAGCTACGAAAGGAGACAACCTCAAACAACACTTTACCTAGGCCAAAACACCAGAGAAGCCTAAGAAACTGCTGCTTAAATACTTAATTCACATTTAGAAACAATCAAAACCAAGGGTAAAATTATGCCACATGATTACATTTTTCAAAAGGATCAATATTAAATTGTTTGAACATATTTTAGAAGATGCAAATATTTGTGGGGGCTAGTAGCTCCAGTAGTAGTGAGCATTTACCCCCATACAAATGCCAGATTATTTTACATAGCTATGGAATGTAAGCTTTCATTTTACAGTTCAACCTAGTATTTTCTTTTCTATCAAACACTTTCTTATGGGCATTCTTCATACTTAGGGTAAAACTTCCTACCAGTAAGTGGCAGTGAAACTCATCTTAAGTCATCTTCCAATTTGATTAAGCTTATTTCTGCATAATAAGATGAGTCTCATCTAAGTTATCTCCTTTTCTTTTACGATCCTATTTAGACTTTTGGCAGTGCTTTCAGATAACCAAAAGCGCTTCTGGTGGCATTCAGCAGAAAAGGTTTCTTTTGGATTTCAAAACACTTAAAAATGATTTCTGGAG
This sequence comes from Prunus kanzakura, assembly GCA_020521455.1. Lineage (NCBI taxonomy): Eukaryota > Viridiplantae > Streptophyta > Magnoliopsida > Rosales > Rosaceae > Prunus > Prunus kanzakura. The sequence continues at coordinate 1,056,518 of BPUM01000828.1, forward strand.
GAGCGCCTGCTAGCTTCTTCTTCATGAAGCATTTCAAAGTGCTTTTTCAGGCAGTGCTCACATTTTTTCACTTCTAGAAAAAGCGTCTAAGTAGAAGTGCATCCTACAAAAGCACTCCCAAACAGGCCCTCAGTTTATTGAGTTATCAAAGTCTAATGTGTTTGTTTTCCATGTCAGTTGAGTTTAGTGGGCTTTAAAATAAATGTAGACTGACAGAACTTGCATACCGATCCAAGCCAAACCAAGGAACAGAAGATTGGGTTGTTGTGAGTCATAGATGGATAATGAAAAGTTGAAATAACAACGAAGAATCCAGATATGAAATCATGAAGGAGAAAGAATCATATGTTCACTTATTAAAGTCTACTGTGTTTGTTTTCCATGTCAGTTGAGTTTAGTGGGCTTTAAAATAAATGTAGACTGACAAAACTTGCATACTGATCCAAGCCAAACTGAAGAATAGAAGATTGGGTTGCTGTGAGTCATAGATGGATAATGAAAAATTGAAACAACGACGAAGAATCCAGATATGCAATCATGAAGGAGAAAGAATCATATGTTCACTAATTAAGAAATTTTGGTTCATATTAAATTCAGTAAGGAATGCACTCCATAAAATATTGTGCACAGTAATCAAAATCCACCTCAACAGTATGGAACAAGATGCATTTCAATAAGTTAAGGACGAAATGATCCATAAGAAGCACATTTACAAAGCTTGAGAAGAAGGAACCTTCATATTCTGGCAATTAACAGCCTGAGCAGCTTCCACAATAGCTTTCCCAACAGGATGAACTGTATTTGATTCTACTCCAGCAGCAAACTTCAGAACATCAACTTCTGACCAAGTATGGTTAAACTTTTCTCTGTTAAAAGATTAAAAGAAAAATCACTCCATTTTTCATCTTAATGGTAAAAACCTAGTGATAAAAGCTCTGAATTGTAATCTTTCTTTAACTGATCTGATTTCTAGATAATAAATTAATTAACCAATATAACAGGTAAAAAAATACAGATTGGAAAGACTCCGGACTGAGTTGATGATAAAGGTAAAGAGATCACTTTTATAGGGTTACGTGTACTCATCTTTGTAGTCATGTGTAAATTATAAAACAGCTAAAGTAATGCAATGTGTATCCATGAAAAGGATGAGTTATTTGGTCGAGTTGCACCTCTGATAATCAAGTCATAAAAAAATTTCATCCACTTCAAATGCATTTGGGTCCTAAAAACTGCATAAATTTGTAGCAACACCAAGAATTTATTCTAGTAGTACAGGGGGATTGTAAAACAGATCAAACAAATGCACTCGAGGAAATAATTGGAAATGCACATGTCAGTAAACCACTTAAACACATTAATTACATCAACACATGCAGATAGACAGCAATCCATAAGCAATATGTGATAAGATGCCATTCAATTAAGCAAGAGGAACAGTTTCAGTAACCTGCTTGTTGACCTTTGGTTTTGGTTCTCTATTCTGAACAATGTTGAGTAAAGAGATCTTACTTTAGTATGAGTGAAGAACCTATTTTTAATTTCTTTATTTATTTATTAGATTATTGAACATAGCCTAATTTGGGGCAAACCACGTATATTTACACTTCTCTATTATTTTTCTTTCAGTTTGGGTTTGGATCGGGGCTAGGAAGTTAAGAGTTGTAAATTCCCTTGCAATTGTTGGCAAGGGTCGAAGCGAGGAGATCATAGAAGCATGCTGAACTCTTATTGTTTCACAGAAAAATAAAGGAACCCTTTTCTAATGTAATTAGAAAAGCTTCCGGCAAATTCAATTCCCTTAAATGAAACAGTCATGTGAGATTGAAAATTTGTCACCACTCAACTGTAAGTCAGTAACTTTTGAACGTTCAGGAGTCAAAATCTTTGTCACAACAGGTTTGCCCATTGTCAGAGTCCCTGTTTTATCAAACACTATAGTGTTCACCATTGAAAACTTCTCTAAAATATTTCCACCACGCAAAAGCAGTCCTCTTTTTGCTCCCAATGAAGTCCCAACCTAGAAAGCACTCAATACTGAAGATAAATTTGATATATCATACGCAACTAAATTCAAATTTAGCACTTATCAAACAAATGAAACTTACAGAGGTAATGATTTTGTTTGCAGAGTGTGTGCCAACCTTACCTTGTGGTCAGTTGTTGGGAGTGGTTTCTCTAAAATGCAATTGCTTAAATACAAAGTAAGCTGAATTTAGAAATTAGCATATCCTCTTCGCGTTCTGTTTATCATTTTATGGCATCATATATAGTTTTTGATAGGCCAAAAGACTAAGCCAGTCGTTGCAATAAAAAACAAAGTACATACATTCTATTAACAAAAAATATTAGAAATATTTATGGCATAACAAGTACAAGACCATTTCTAAGTAATAGCGTTTCCGCAAATTAAAGTCGGTAACATAGAAAGTAGGATTGTAAATTATGTTCTGATTTATTACTCAACTTCCACTGGATGGTATTTAAACTATACAAAATTACAATAAAAGGAAAATAATTCTAGCAATTACATGAAATTACAACTAATTAAAAAATTTCCTACACTATTTAGTCAACTATACAACTCAGACTAACACATAGTATGTTTATTAAGAGTAGTAAAGTGCGTGCGTGCATACGAACACCAATACTTACAAAGGCTCTTGTACTAACTAAACCTTAAGTTTTTGTTTCAAATGATTTGTATAATGGTTTATATTTCAATAGCATCTGTATGCACGCATTTTATCCACTCTAAACGAACCTACTACAGACTTAAGTTTCTCCACAAAAAAAAAAAAAAAATTATCAAAATAATAAATAATTGATTAAATATACTTCTCTTGCGTTTGAAGATATTCAAGCTTATCCATAATTTTTCGTTTCCCTCAAGTTTTTTATGAGATCAAAATTTCCGTCCGTACTTCCATGCATTCAAGCCTTTGATAATTTCGTGGAGACCAGTATTTAATATCTTGTTTAAAACACCATTTTGGTTGAAACATTATGAATGTTCCCATTACCCTCATAACTTTTGAGATTAATATGCACCATGTAGGTTTCATGTTGGTCACAACCAAAACAAAATAATATTTTAATGAAGTAAAACAACAAAATATTCCTTGTATGGCAGTAAGTAGTGTTTGCAAAGAGATTACCAGCACAGCTGTAGGTGTGGCAAGCCCAAGGGCACATGGACAAGCAACAACCTGCAATCAGAAAACACAGATTAATGAAAACTGGAATTTTTTTTTAAAGTAATAGCAAATGTCAATCAGACAATGCAGCTAGGAAGTTTTTCCTTCTTTTAAGTGACAATCATTTTAAAACTCGTATCGAATCAATGATTAATTACCAGTTTCCAACTTTCCAAGAGGCAAACTAGATGATAAGATATGAGCTTCCTTGATGGTATTGAAGAATTCTTAGGGTTACCTTCAAGTTTTTAAGTGTGATAAAAATCTAGGTCATACCAGAACACTGCAAGAGAGTTGCAATGCTAATGATACTGAATTTCCTCCGTGAAAAGCAACAGGTAAAATATGACCACCAATCAAGCTCCAGAATAAAAATGTGGCAGCAGAGAGTGTCATTACTCCATATGTAAAATGCCCAGCCACCTGGTGAAACCAAACCAATCAAAAGACAAACACCATTCAAGTAAGTGTGATCGACAAATTAAGTTATGGCAACTGCATACATGTAAGTTGCTTTGTTATACTTGATTAAAAGTTTTGGTCCAGAAACAAGAAAAAGAATACAATAAAAATAAACACAAGAACACAGAGTAATGCATAAAAGATTCTCACTAGTAAGTGATGCATTGAATTAGAAGTTAGAACAAGATAAAATTTATGGCAATACCAAATCATAAAAGTATCTAACCCGTATCCAAGTCTCACAGGGTCACTTGTTCAAACAATACCGTGAAACTTCTGTGTACACTTCTACTTTGCACTTCAACCAAGATATCGGAAATATCCAAGGTTTGATAGTCGAAACATAGTGAAAGGCCTATTTTATCGCATATCTCCAAAGTATTGGCAACATCTGATATTGTTGGAAATTAGTTTTCTTGTGGATTTTGCCAAAATTTCCACCAAAACTACCAAAATTTAGGTGAGTACTATTCAATCCTAAGACCTGAGAAAGCATTCTTTACTCTCACCAGGTGTGGAACCCATCCGGTTCTGGCTAGTTATCAGCATAAGGGATGCAGAATTGCACCCAATGTGCAACAAAACTTTGACGGCAGCAAAAGCTGCCAGAAAAGCCAAGATTTAGTGTTTCTTCAAACACTCAGAATGCAATCATTTGTACATAAGCCCCCTCACCCATGGGCAACTTCACCCTCTGTCAAGATTTAAGAGAAAGAACAAACACAATTTGGTTTCAAAAAATTGCAAACCCACTCTGTCGGTTCAGGTCACTTTGAGACCAAAACTGACCCAATCCAGCCCATGTACACCCCTACAAGTAATAAGCCACTATTATAAATTGAAAATACTTTACTTTGGATATCACTACTGCAAAATAGCGACTATAGTATAATGTCTGTCCAAATACTCTAAGAAAGAATGGATCACCTTGTCAGCCAAGCGCTGTACAGGAGCTTCCCTACTCTGTGCTTCTTCTACCAAACGAACAATGTCTGCCATAGCAGTCTCGCCACCTGGTCTCTGGACTTCAACCGTAAGAGTTCCATTGAGATTTATGCTTCCGGCAGCAACTTGACTCTAGCACAAACATAAAATTCCCCAATATTATGATAAAGTCATATCAGAAATAGCTTCTATAATGTGAATTAAAATGTGTACATAGAAGAGATGGGGAAAATGCCCATGCACAATATACAACAATAACCATACCCCAGGTAGTTTGGTCACTGGCAATGGCTCTCCTGTAAAACTTGATTCATCAATGATACTTCTACCAGCTTTAACAATTCCATCTACTGGAACACGTTCCTAAAGCAAAGCAAAAAAGGAAACTGTAATTGCATGCCACAAATCAGGATACTAGTTAGGCTATATAATTCACCACTATGTTATCTTTTGCACCAGAAATTGGGAGATTAACGATCCATAAAATAGGAGTGGCATCTAACAGAAAAGACTGAATCTATCAAAGGATAAAGCAATTAAGAGTATAGCTGAAAAGTTAAACATGGTCAATGTAGAGAGAGAGAGAGAGAGAGAGAGAGAGAGAGAGAGAGAGAGAGAGAGAGTGATGTAGTACAGCCCGTAGGTATTAGATTAAGCACTCAAACAATAGAACATAGAAGAATATAAGAGATCGAGGAGACGAAAATATAGATTGAAATGACGAAAGAAAGGGCCGAACAGTAGAACAAGAAGAATATCGGAGGTCGAGGAGACAAAAATATAGATCGAAGGGACGAAAGAAAGGACCGAAGTCAGAGAACCGAGAAGGAAGGACAGAAATCACATAGTTTTAAGAGAAGGTTTACTCAATATCCAAATCTGAATTTTAAAGAACTACATGGGGGTATTTATAGCAAACTAAAACCTAGACATAATAGGATAAAAATCCCTTGCTTAAACAGAAATCATAACCCAAATAAAATAGGAAACTTAAAACTAGAAATCTGGAAATCTGGAAAAGTAGAAATCCTACTAGAATTTGGAAAACTAGAGAATCTAGGAAATTAACAAATACATTAGGAAACTAATAAATTTAGGTCCTATGTGTTCTGCATCATTATCCGCCGCCGAAAAGAACTCGACTCCAACGAGTAAACAACGACAAAATCAAAATCCCAAGGAAGTGTGAAGAGGCATGTGGCGTTCTGTAGTTCTTCAAGATCAGCATCATATTTGCCACCTTCAAACCAGCCGTTCCATAAGCATGGAACATTAGTCCTTGTAAGAATGGCAAATAGAGAGCTCTGCCTAGACCCATGACGAACATGATCGGCCAACGAATGCAAGCGCATGTGTGGGTGTGATAGACCCTCAATCCATTGTGTTCGCAAGCCGTTGCCAGAGTGCCTTGGTTCAAGAAAAACACCTGGCTTGGCATGCCAGGCTATCTCAAAATCCAAGTGTCGGTGCATGAAGTTCTTGGCGTGTGTTCGGGGTGGCGGGGACATAGAACCAAAAGAAAAGATGGGCTCCAGTTGAGCCTTGGGCATGCCAATCGATAGTCCCGTTGACTGATTTGGAATACCTCGTGGCACGGCCTTGAGTTTTTGAAGAGAGGCAGGGGGAATGTACAAAACATTGAATAATAAAAAAAGCAGGACTGTATCATACTTACTCCAGGTAGTACAACAATTTGATCTCCAACAGAGAGACTGTTAGACGGAACTTCAACTATTGATTCCAAATCTTTTGCACTGTTGTTGACCAAAAGACGAGCTTTTGACGGTATAATACTTAGAAGTTCGGTCATATCACTGGTTGCTTTGATTTTAGCTCTTTGTTCAAGATTCCTCCCTAACAAGACAAATGCTATCAACATAATTGGTTCCTCGAAGAAAGTCTTCCATCCCTGCATCCACAACAAAGGCTACAGAGTTAGCAAGCACAACACATGTACATTTCAATCAAATTTAACCAATTCTATCAAATTTCGAGGTTCAAAAGAAGAGAGGGGGGTAGGGAAGGAGGGCATGAGAGGGGCAAACTCTTTAGCTTTTCTTAAACAACAGAATAGGTCATACACAAAAAGAGGGCCAAAAATAGTCTTAAACCAAAGTGTTTGGGCCAGGCCCTCCAAAATTTAACCTGTTGGACCAACATGATTTCAGATATTTATTTTCTGAAAGAAATAGTTGGAATTAGAGCCTGGTGGACTGTATGGCATGACAGTTTGAAGCACAAAATTACTCCTCAAGGATGCATGTGGAACAGAGTTTAACATATATCAGCCCCTTCTACGCATTCAGTTACCTTTTTAGGCAACGCCTTACAAAGATCAGCAATCAGCATTGATAATATGCAGTAACAAGCAAGCATGTTATATTGCAAGTATGATGTTACCATTAGAAGATAACAGGTAATGCTAAACAAGTATCCAAATTTCTTGGTATCGACATAAAACAGTATCAAGTATCAACCAACTAACTTATAACAGAGGACCCCTTTGTTCATCCCACGTACAAATTAAAACTTTGTAGACCAACTAGATCCAGAACCAAAAAAGAAAAAGAGAGATCAGCACTAACCAGCTTTGGTATAAATGCAGCTATTGAACTGACAGTGAATGAAGATAAAGCCCCAAGACCAACCAAAGTATTCATGTTTGGAGCCCCTTTAACAAGGCTCCTCAAACCATCAACAATAAGTCGGCGCCCAGGACCAAGCAATGTAAATAGACATAAGGACAGATGGAATCCTGTCGAATGAAGCGCATGGATCCATGTTGCCTTAGCTCCAAAAAAATGGGAGAGATGGCCAACTAGGCAGACAGCACACAGAGCCCAAGAGAAAGCAAGCTCGTTGCCTAACAAAAAACAGTAAAGTAGAAATTAGCCGCACGGTGTAGTGCAGAAAAATCATCAATGGTTAAAGACATAGAACTCTGAAGCAGTTTACAGAACAATTCAGACACCCTTTAAGAAAAAACAAGCATACTAGAGATGCTCACTAATTAAAGATGTCTACCACTTTCTTTCAGGCGTTTGCGCTTTTCTTCCATTTTCCTTTCAAAAACTTTGAGAAAATTGTCTTTTCCTGAATCTGCACATAACAAGTAACCAATTAGTTGAACCACTACAAGAATCAAATTAATTCATAAGGGGGAAAACCAAATTGAGTCTTGACTTTGGTAATTATGCAGTGTTTCCAATCAGAATAAAAATCAAGGAAAGAAAATACCATGTCTTCATCACACAAAGAAAAACATAACAGAATGTATTTTCCAAGGATAGATGGTGCATAGTAAGACAAAGTTGTGCACAACAAATAAGAAAAACAATCTCACATATTCAAAGCATTGAAGAAAAGCATTAAAAAAAAAGGCAATGGAACGACATTAAGTTTCCATTACAAATATCACTTTCAATTAGAAGTTCCATTTGTATAATTTCTTTTTATAGGAACCAAGAACCTCCCACCTCCATCTGTATAATTTGTATCATTTCTTTACCCACTTCATTCTCTTTTTGTTGTCGTTTTAAGGTGGGTGATGGGGAAAGAGTGAGGTTTTGGGAAGAGTGTTGGGTGGGAGAAACAGCTTTTTGTTCTCTTTATCCTCACCCTTATTGGGTATCCCAATATCATAATGTTACTATTGCAAATGTTTGTGTTGATTCTTTTTTTTTTTTTTTCCCTTGAGCTGGGATTTTGGGTTCTGTAGGAACTTGAACGATTTAGAAATAGAAGAACTTTCAGCATTATTATCAAATTAGAATCTGTCAAGTTGGTTTCTCATAGAGCAGATAGGAGAATTTGGAGTTCGGAGTCTTCAGGATTGTTTTCTTGCAATTCATTCTAAAAGCACCTTCTGGACAATCCCTCTATTTCTCTCTTCACACCTTCCCAGGTGATTTGGAAAGCTTAATTACCTCCTAAGGTAAGAGTATTAGTCTGGTTAATTGTTCCTTGGTTTGGAAGGATGCATTGTGTTTGCAAAAGGAAAAAAAAAACTGAAAGAATTTACTGTCTTAAAAAACTGAAAACTCTATCTAAACAACCAATAAGGCATATAAAGAGCACATAACAATTTCAGTGCATATGATTGTGTGCTCATAAATAGAAACACCTCAACTACAAAGTACATATACAAAACCTATGAAAGAAAAGAAGATATTGACTGCTTTCCACAATTGTGGATAAACATATACCAACAAAAAAAAATGCCCATATGGGGAAACAAGTAGTCTAATTCTCAAATATCTTATGCATAGTATACAACCAACTTATAGAAAGATGAGTCCTTAATTTCCTAATGAGAACTAAGGAATTGCTAAGCTCAGAGAGTAGAAGGGGAAAGGAAAGTCCTCCTCCATAGCAGAAATGCTCCTCAAACCAATCCACCACAATGAGCTGCTGGTTGGGACTACCTATAGAAGCAAGTAACTGTGAATCAATAACAACTTTCAAGCCTCTTCTGTCACATCTAATAAACTGAAGAGGAGATGTAAAACATTCTGTGCAAAAACATGTCACTGAAATTAAATCCAACGATTTGAGGACATACCATAAACAATTATGGTTGAGCCTGACAAGAAATCTGTTGCACTTCTATGGTGATATATCTCCTTCCATAGCTCCCTGACCTGCCACTAAACCCAGCAAGCTTCACATAAATCATTTGAAAACCCTAAACTCGTTATCATATCTACTCTTATTTTAAAAGTTTGGGGTTCTAATTTGATGACCAGTGTAAGAGAAACAGCTCTCTGGAGGGACCTAAATAGATAATAATCTTTTTGCACTCAGTTGACCAAATTTACTGCTATCGTCATTTCTAAAGAAGCACAAAGTCTACCCCACTTAATTTCCATCCATCTTAGCAGCTGAAATGATTTCGATCTTAAAAAACAAATTATAATAACATCACAACAATACAACCCAAAGTTCGAGAAGAACTTCAATCCTCAAATTCTTGAAACGATATAGAAAATTCCACAGCATCACAATTTTGATATGTAACAGAAGCGTGCTTGAGGACCAAGAAAAGAGAGCTTTATAGGGTTGAAATCAATGGTAGAAAACAAACAGTTTCAAGCAAACGTCATGCTTCTCATGCACTATGACTGAATATGCAACTCTAGCTGTCCCGTAATTAAACAAGTAGAGACCAGCTGAGCAACTATATTTGCAACTCAACAATCTAAGGATGAAGCCTATATCCTCGTACCCATGCAACTACTGTTCTAATAAAATCCTGACAGCCAACATCAGAACAATCAGCACTGAACGTCTGCCAGTATATAAAGTAATCTCAATCTCAATCTCAATCTCAATCAGTATTAAAGACCTATTTAGATCTTGTTCTTAATAAAGCAAAACAAGTTGATATTTCTATATGTGTGTGTGTAAATTGTATATATAAGAAACAGAGACTTTGTTAGAATAAATAAAATAAAATAAAATAAAATTATCCAGCAGCGAACAAGAAGTCCACAGCAAACTGAGAAAACTCTAACACAACACAATTTCATTCCACAACAAACACACTCAAAAGAAATAATCTACAAACTGTTGATCCCAAATCAGCTTGAAGATTAAAGAACGAGTGATTATAGGTTCAAATTTTATCCAGCAAAAACTGTAAAGAACAAGCAACGCCCTTGAAAAATATTAGCCGTGAGTCCATGACAAAGATTAACCAAGCATACAACTTTTCAATAAATGAGAACCATGGAATCCATACTCAAATGCGAAAAATAAATAACAATAACACACTGAAGGTGAAGAAATTGTGAAATGCTTACCACGAAGGTTAGACTTGAAACCACAATTAGTCAAATGCTTGGCAAGTGTCTCTCCTAACTGCTTCTGCCAGTTTGAAGTAACCTTGGCTTCAGACACAGGCCACACAACTGCTGTCTCTGTTGTGAGATTTACACTAGCAGATGACACCTGTGGCTGCCATATAGATAATAAAAGGAAGAAGATTGGTTTAGTTTACAGAACAGAACAAAAGTCATCAACAAAATCAACCTGCGCACCCTTCTCAAATGCCTTTAAGTGATAAGGAAAGAGAACACCATAAATTACTTAGCCTTTTCTTTTTCTTCTCCTTCTCATAAACATGAGAACAATACAAAATTCCAAAAAGAAAAACAGGTATCTTAAACCTACTAGTTGCCTACTTGGGTTATCTTCAATAGCACAAGAAAAGAATGTGAGACACTAAGGAAGAAACGGTAATATATATTTCACTGTTTATACTCTACTATAAAATAGAAAGGTATTCTCGATTTGGTCCAACAAATGAAGGCTAGAGTAGTGTTGTATATATTTGCTTCATATCCACATTCATAAGTTTGCAAATCCAACAACTGGAATTCCAAATGAAATTCAGTTCCTCACAACCAAATGCAGCTTTCTTATCAGCAAAAACTGTGTCTTTGCCCATTTCCAGAGCATGAAATTTCACTTCCAACAGAAAATACATGAAAATTTGAGGCAGAAGAAGGAAAAACTTACTTGACTTTCTAGAATTCGCTTCACACTGGCTGCACATCCCCCACATGTCATTCCCTATAGGAAAACACCAAACAAATTGAGTAAGAGAGAGAGAGAGAGAGAGGAGGGATTTGTAATGTATAGTGTATGCTTACTCCAACATCGAGAACAATGACATCAGTCGAGACCGCCGAAATCTCATCGCACCCAGCAGCAACCACCTTCGACTTCGCATCACCGCCGCCTGAACCGCCCTCACCGTCACCGCCGCTGCCGCCACTCTCGCCGCCAAAGCCACCATTTCCACCTCCGGAAGCAAACGACGCAGCGGAGCTCCCAACGCACCCTAAACGGCACCGTCCCGCAGGGTCAACGAGGCACAGGCTCCTCAGCGAGGACGAAGAGAAAGGACTATTAGGCCTCTGAAAGCCGTAGCTGCTGGGAAGGCAAGAAGTGAGCCTGGGAGCTAGCAGACGACTCGGGAGGCGTTGACTGAGAAAGGTCTGGGAGAGGCGACGGTTGAGGGTTCTGGAGACGGCGAGGAGAGCTACCGTTGTCGGTGTCGCTGCAGACAATGTGGACTCCATGGGAGAGTGGCGATTGAAGCAAGCAGCTCAGAGTTTGAATCACTGAATCACTATCTTCTGTGTTTTTTATCGTATGAAATATAAAATTACAAAGCAATGTGATAATCGTGGTTGCTTCACAGCTGCCAATTGGGACTGAGCCACAGTATAGCATCGACTCTGGTTGGTGTGGTTGGTGTGCGTTTTAAATGTGGGAAGGGAGTGAGTGTGTGAGTGATTTTATTTTTTTGGATTTTATAATCAATATAACTTTTGTTATGAAAGTGTTGTGAGCTGTGTATAATATAACTTTTGTTACAAGTTATGGTAATTTTAGTATTACTGTGCTATGAAAATAATTGTTGTCAGATTTGCTATGAAAAAAAACAGTTTGGCTTTTGGTAAACTTTTTGTTAAAAGTTTCTAAATATTTGATAAATTTTGTTATGAAAGTGTTGTGAGCTGTGTATAATGATTAAAAATGGTATTTTGTTGAAATAAGTGTTTGATAAAAGGGAAAGCACTTTCATTTTCACTTTTATATATATATATATATATATATATATATATATATATATATATATATATATATATATTTGTTTCCATTGCACCCTAAAATTTATTTTAATTACAACATAAATTAAATATTATGTTGAAAATGAAATATTTGTATCCAAATGCTCTAAAATGTTTCAAGCTAAATCCAATATATTTCATTAAAAATAAATATTATGTCAAAGAAACAAAAACAAGAATAGAAAATAAATAAATAAATGAAAAACAACATCAACAACTATTGAAGTTAAAACCCTAGAAATTAAAGAGAGAATGAAGAATGAAATTTATAGTTAAAACCCTAGAAATTAAAGAGAAAGAGGGAAGAATGAAATTGAGATTAAATAAACATAATATGCCTTTTACCTGAGTCTTGTAGCTTCTCAGGATTGTGCTTCGATTGATTCAACAAGAAAAAAATAATAGGAAGAATAGAAGAGATTCAAGAGAAGAGATTGCGTGAAATAGATTGGGGTATTTTCGGAAGTTTGTAAATTTCATTAAACCCAACGCCTCTTTGAAACTGATTCCCGCATAATCAAAAAATGAAAGCATCTCATTAGCTTCTTTCCCTTATAGCTTTCTCTCACAGTAAATTTTAACAATAAGTGATTTTCTCATAGTTTACCAAATGGGCTGAGCTTCCCAAATTTTTTAAAAAATCACTTATCACCCCAAATAAGCAATGTCAAACTGGCACTTAGTGGTTAGGTGTCAAACGGGTCCAGTCGCCCTGGCCCATTTAGAGACGGTCTATTTAATAAACGGGCCCGCTCATTTATGAAAATCATAAATCTCGGCCCGAGCTCACGGCCCTAGCCTATATGAGATTGGGCCATGCTCGTGTCAGGCCACTAAACGGGCCAATATGGGCCCACCCCAAATTTGACTTATGTATTGTATTTTTGTTGTTGTTTTTTTTACAACTTCATTTAATTTTTTTTTACAATTATGTATATACTAACAAGATTTATTATTTGTTGGAAAAAGAGGCTAATAACTTAATTTTGTTGTAAATGCATGAGTTGGTGGATGACCACCATACCTCTTAGCATTCACCCTTTCTAATTCTATGTAACCTATACACTAAATACCATAGTTATGGGCTTGTAACTTATGAGTTGTTAATGCCTTCTTACCATTGTAAGCCTGTAAATAAGAGGTCTTATCAAGATGAGAAATACAAGTTGATTGAACAATTTCTATTGTCTTCCTCTACTTTCCAATTCTCTCTACAATTTCCCCTTAGTTTTATAACACGTTATCAGCACGACATTGCTCTTGGTATGTTTTCTTTATCTGAATTTTCTTTCTTTTTATATGAGCTAGAGTCATCACATGGTATAGAGTTTCTTTGTACTCACCATCAGACTTCATCATGCTCGTTTAAGAAAAAAAATCCTTATTCTTATTACACATGAATATAATGCCATGTTTTATTTATTTGTTTGTTTATTTGATCTTAAGTATGATCTTAATTATTATAATGAGTTTGTATTATACAAAAGATCAGGGCCCGAAGTTCCTCGATCATCATCGTATAACTTGATTAGGACATAGAGCCCTTTTGATTGAATCAAAACCTGAAGTTCTTTGATTCCAAATAATTGAGGTTGTGAAGTTCCGTGAATTTAAAGAGTACATAAGGTCATGAAACTCCTTGATTTTGTATTAATCAAAATCAGAATTCCATGAGGTCTACATATGTCAAGAACCTGAACCAGAAGTTTCGAATGCATATACATCGATTTGAGTATGAAGTTCAAAGCACAACTATTAATTCAATTTATTTAGATCTACGTATTCGAACTTGAAGTTTTGAATATATGTTGATATGAACCTGAAATTCATAGTTTTTTATGGATCTTAATACTATATATGAACCTGAAGTTCATTACTTATTTGTGCCTATATGAACCTGAATTGGTTGGAAATCCAATTCTTAAACTTGTAGTTTTATCTACATATTGAATCCATATTAATATTATATTATCTTGGAATTTCATAGTCTTTAATTTATTTATTTTATTCCTCATTTATACCACTTTACTCATTTTATTTTATTTTATTTTATTTTATTTATTTATGTTGGGTTATTAGGTAATTTCATTTTACAATAGTAATATAATATTGATACTTACGGTTATTTTATATATATAACTGAAATCATAATTGCCAGAAGCAATCAATGCCCATTTATACGAAACGAAAAGATAATATAGGTTACACTATATGTGTATTATGATGGAGCTGAAAAAAAAAAGGGGGGAATTAAGACCCGAAGATCTTGATCCTCAATATATTTAATGAAGGACTTGAAAATCCTAAATTCTATACATGTAAAGGAATGAGCCAGAAGCTACAATTTCTATACATCTAAAAAGGCAAGAAAATCCTTTTATATATGTGTATGTACATATATAATCTTATGGTTCACAAAGTGAAAAGGTGATTAAATATTAACGTGAACCACGTTGATCAATACCAAATATGAGTTGGTTCTCTCATTGTTATGGTTTATAAATTTGAAGACACTCATAAGCTGTGTAGTCTCGTTTGAGCTATAAATCCCACTGTACAGTAATGTGTTCAATTTATTGTGAACAACTTTAGCACCATGTACCTGAATCAAAAAGGGATTTTGTTAATTCAGATATTGGAACCTGAAGTCTATATCATAATAATTTAAACCTGAAGTTTAAATATTGAACAAATGTGATAATTATAGAACCAAAAGTTCTAAGTGATATGAGGAAATTATTGGTGCATACTATATTATATTTATAGTCAATTAAGGTTTACATATTCCTAAATTCATTTTCAATTAATTGGGACAAGAAGATCTCCCATATCAATACTTGTAAAATAACTATTTGTGGACCTGAAGTTCCTTATTTTTCTCAAAAGGCATAAAAGACCAGAAGTTCTTCAATCACTTTTATTGAAACCAGAAGTTTCAACTATTTATTTTACGGCAATGTAAGGACCAGTTCTTAAAAGGCAATCCTTATAATATAAATATTTGTGGACTTGAAGTCCCCCAATTCGTAAAAGACAAATGAGGACCTGAAGCTCTTTGATTCTTTTTTCATTGGAACTAGAAGTTTCAACAATTTATTTTATGGTAATATTTTATTTTATTTTTGTTGTATTTTACTTTTAGTTGGTTCTTTTCTTTGGTTTCATTTTTATTTTATGCAAGGACCTGAAGTCCCTAAATTATTGTTATATAATTAAATAAAGACCCGAAGTCTCTTAGTTCTCAATCCATATAATATCTATATAAGGACTTGGAGTTCTGCAATTCTCGTAAAGTAAATCAAGACTTGGAGTTCTTTGATTTTTCCCTAACTTGGAACCAGAAGTTCCAACAATTTATTTTATTTTATTGTTATATTCAGTTATTTGTTTTCATTTCAATGATTTAAAATTAAGGACCTGAAGTTCCTAATATGACCTGATGTTCAAAAATCTTAGAACCCGAAGTTCTAATTATGTCTAATCCAAACTGTAAGTTTCGGCCGCATGTGCATTAAATTAAAAAAAGGGAAATCCTAGAACCTGAAGTTCTAATTGTGTCAACCTCCAAATTGATATTTCAACAAGTGCATATGTATTATGAATATGGGTTGAAAAATATACATCATGTTAAGAACTTGAAGTTTCAACATTGTTTGGATTTCAGATTTTCTATATATATATATATATTATTGTTTTATTTTATTACCTTGAAAAATATCATATTAATACAAATTTGGACTTGAAGTTCAAAACCAAATATTCTTTTTAAATTTGATATATGTACTCGAACCTGCAGTTCCAAATATATGTTAATATATATCCAAAGTTCATCATTTTTATTGAGATTAATATTAATATGAACCTGTAGTTCATATCTTGTCAAGAACATGCAGTTCTGGTATAACATATATAAGATGTTAATTGAACCTGAAGTTCAGAATTAAACGTTGTTTCTTTTATCTTTATCATGTTTTCCACAATGGAATCAAAATATTGTAACAAAATTCTAATTGGAACTTTCAAGTTCCTTGGTTTTTAATTTTAATTATTTTTATATTTAATTTGAACCTGTAGTTCAAAGCACAAAATGAGAAGATAAGACCATTCCGGAAGAATGGCATGCAAGAAATCGTTCCATAAGAACGACATGTTTTATGTACAAATAGTGTTCCAGAAGAACGACTTGCATTATGTACAAAATATCATTCTAGAAGAATGACTTGGATTATATACAAAAGACCATTCTAGAGGAAAGGCTTGAATCATCCTGATATGTGTCTATTTCTAAATGATTAAATACAATGCAAATTGTGAAGATTGCAAGTTGAATACATTGATAATACACTGAATAGATTAAAGTCCCAGAAGGACAACCCATTAACATGTCAATATTGTGAAGATTGCAAGTTGAATACATTGATAATACACTGAATAGATTAAAGTCCCAGAAGGACAACCCATTAACATGTCAATATTAATATTATGCACGCCGAATGCATTAAGGTTCTTGAAGGACAATACTTATGACATGAATTAAGGTCCCCGAAGGACAATACTTATGACATTTTTGGTATTATTTTGATGAGACCAAAATTCCCGTCGTTAGGGGGAGAATTGGTTGTTCCTGAAAGAACAAAAGAACGACGTGAATGATTATGGAATACATTTATTATTGTCTCATCAAACAAATTGGTATAAAAGATAAATGCCAGAAGCATATTCAAACACAAAAAGAATTGTAAGTCAAATGACCAGAAGCAAATACAGACACAAAGTTAGTGACTACTAATAACCAATTTGTTGCATGCCTGAAGCATGACAGATTTATAGATTGCAAAAATTGAACTCTCCATAAAAGCTGTTGGATGCCTGAAGCATGACAGATCTATAGGTTCCAAAGAATTAATTCCTCAGAAGAGGAGATTAATTGCAAAGTTTAAGCCCTACTCAAAATAACACTCTAGAAGAGGTTATGATCCACATTCTATAAATTTTACATCTTAGAAGAGATATTTGTCTATGAAGTGACAATGAAAGCCTCTGAAGTGGCACTGGTACCAGAAATAATAAAAGCAATGAGATGCTTATAAATTATGCATGCGCATGCACATGAGAATCGTGGGATCATGAATTGATGATATATTGGTTTATAGTACGTACTAAAGTTATCAAGGGCTATACATGATGATATTGCACCACTTGTTATAATTGTCGACAAATGTAAATAAAGATTGGCCAACTGGAAGAGGCAGTCCAGTAAAGTTGAATATTTCTGGAAAAAAGTGCAATGATTGAACCTATAGTTAAAACACCAAAAGGATATAAAAATGTATATGTTCCAAATTGGTGTTTGAGATGAAGTGAAATAAATCACTTGATGATATGGCACAACGTTTCCCAGTAAAGATATGGGATTATGATGGTAAACATATGCAGCTATGTTATGCATATTTATGGAAAATTTATGTGTATAAAAATTCCTGAAGGATTCAGAATGCCTGAAGCAAATGATTTAAAATATGATGGCTTGTAATGATCATTGTGTGGATTAAAGTATTGTGGAAGAATATGGTATAATTGTCTCAATGAATATCTATTACAAAAATGATATATAAATAATTTGGAAATGAGTTTACCATCATTGCAGTATATATATGAAAATTTTTGTTAGAACTCTTGAAGAGTTTACAAAGGATTCCCCTGATTTAATAAAGGAATTGGAGATGAAAAATCTAAAAAGATTATGAAGTTAAGCATATCGCCAGAAGCGATCTTTTGAAGAATACATAGTAATAAATTCTGAGAGATGAAAAATGTCATACTTTATATAAATTATTGAAGGAAAATTTCTAAAGAAGTTAAGGAGCCCGAAGCTCAATGTATGTATTCAAATATCATGAAATGAAAGTGATCTAATTGCCTTAGTGAGTACTTTGATTGAATTATGAGTTCAAGATCAAGTTCAATATCGTTGCAACATATTCAGATTTTTAAAGAAGTTATCAGAATATTTAGGTCTCTTGAAGAGCCTATGACATGCTAGCATAGTATACAAAAATTTATATGAATAGCTTATTACATCATGCAATTTTATACTCTTGTCCTCGTAACGGTAACATATGAGTTTGCTTATATTACTATGATATTATAGAATATGATGTTATTTTAAGAATCGTTAATGTGAAAGGATTTGTGAAAATAGTCTAGATATTTTTGGTATTACTCTAACCTCAACAGGGATTCAAAGGAATGACACACATACATCCTCCAGTGATGATATTGAAGAAGTTTTTATACAAAGCATTACCAAAGCTTTGCTTTTGTCGGAGGAAAATGAGATATCAATATCATTTGTGTTGTATCTTCAAATAATTCAAGTTTGTCCTCATCAGAGGGAGGATTCAACAATTTTCTACATATAGGACATATGTGCGCTGTACTCTTTTCCCTTGGACTAGGTTTTAATGAGGCAGCATAAGCACGTCCAACACCATATCAATGATCCAGAAGAATGTTGCACTCTTTTTTCCTTTGCTTAGGTTTTGTCCCACTGGGTTTTCCTAGCAAGGTTTTTAATGAGGCAACTATGTCAATTGTATGATGGACATCCAAGGGGGAGTGTTGTAAATGCATGAGTTGGTGGATGACCACCATACCTCTTAGCATTCACCCTTTCTAATTCTATGTAACCTATACACTAAATACCATAGTTATGGGCTTGTAACTTATGAGTTGTTAATGCCTTCTTACCATTGTAAGCCTATAAATAAGAGGTCTTATCAAGATGAGAAATACAAGTTGATTGAACAATTTCTATTGTCTTCCTCTACTTTCCAATTCTCTCTACAATTTCCCCTTAGTTTTATAACAAATTTAAGGTACTTTTAAATAGAAAATTGCTAAATTATTGTTTGGGTTTTAAAAATTGAAACTTGAAAAACAAAATCATTATTTTATATATAAAGAAAACTTTAAATTTTAATATATATTATTAGAGAAAATAAATAGACTTGAATTTAAGATATAAATATAATAATATTGTGTGTTATTTTTTTCTAAAATAAATATAATTTAATAGATGGACTTGCAGGCATGTTGGGTTTCATCAATTTCATTTATGATCGCATTCTATTAGTTCTAGCATCTCATCCCTCAAATGTGTCCTAATTATAATTGAAATTGTTATAGTTTAGTAGCAAAATGTAATTTTTTATCCAAGGAGTACCACTTCATTAAATTTGATAGTTATGTCCCGTCCATTTGAAGACTATATACAATCTTTATAAGTGCCTAGGGACGTTCCATGGGTGTCTTTGGAAATACATGGTTGTAGGGTCCACTCATTATTTATATTTTCTAGTCAAGAGAATAGCTGACAGGACCCGACCCAAATTCCACTTTGGAATCTGCGTCGAACCCCTAACCCCCGGCCTTAAAGTGCGTGTGCGTAACTTAAGAAAGTTCATAAGCCCATTTTCAATAGTTGTGACAATTGGAATAGTCTGAAAAGACCCGAGATTAAATATACGATTAAATTCTTATATTGGTCAACCCGGTCCCCTGTGGGGTCCACAACCTCCGATTAATAATCCGAAAGTTCCTATAGGTTCATAAAAATCCAATTAACATATCCTATGAGTTTCGTCAAGATTCGACGGTCCGAATATATCGAACCCGGATATTGCCTAATAGGTGTAAATCTGTTCAGCCGTCAAATGATAACCAAATTCGAATCCGAGCATACAGTCATGCTCGGGACGACATGGGGAACATTTTAGGACCAAATGGGTGACCCAACCTTGGCCCACGCGCCGCTACAAGCGCCGGCAGCGCGTGGGTGTCTTGAGAAAATTCCGTTAACTGAAAAATTCTCAAAACTCCAGGCAATACCTATACCTACGTGATTAGGACAACTAGAGAAGCAACTTTTGTTCTTGGGCTACGACCAAAAAGTGGTCGGAGCTTGCCGAAAATTCAAGCCAAAAATGGGTCAAAACTTAGATCCTAAATCGAGCTTCAAAACTTCAAAATCGATCCTAACCAACCCACATCAGCTAGATCACGTTGAAAGGATGAGAAAGCATACCTTGATCGACGAATTCCGTCGCTGGAGTCGTCGAAAACGACGAATGATAATTCAGAGAAAAATCAGGCGGTTTTCGAGCTACCGCCGGCGCCTGGGTTGCTGGTTTCGCCGGAGAAGGGGAGGGATGAGGAGAGGGTGTCAGGTAGGTTCTTTTGGGACCGGTCTCGTGGCCAACGGTGGCAGGAGGAGCGAGATTGCTATCCAAACAGTGGTCGGCTGTGCGAGGGAGGAGAGAGAAAGGGGAGAGACGCGTGAGAGAGAGAGAGAGAGACCGGGTTTTAAAAAAAATCTGACTTTGAAATATTTACGGTTGAGCCCACTACGTGTCTACGAACTCATATCAACGTGCTCTATGCCACGGTGCCATTCAATTCCCCAAAATCCTACCGGATTAAAAAGTGACCAAAATGACCCTACCCTAAGGGCAAAATTGAAATTTCACAATTAAAAGAACAATCAAGATTGCTCATTTGACCATGTGCAACCTTGTTACAAGAACAATCAAGATTCCTCAAATAATGCATACATGCTTTTTTGTTTTGGAGCTAGACTTTATATGAGTCTTGGCGCCCATGGGATGATATAGTTGTATTCCTATTCACACTCCCTTGTTGGCCGACACCACATAACATAATCTAATTATGCTATAGAATTCATGCGTCCTAATCATCATGACAAAGTGTTTTCCTAATATTATTTCTTTCTCTTTAACTTGTTTCTTTTTTGTATATCAATATTTTATGTATAATCATGTTATGTTATGCTTAAGAAAGATTCAAGTCCCTTATATTTTAAATTGGTCATTGTCGTTGTGTAGCCTATTAACCAAAACGAAGACATAATTAAACTTTTTTGGATGTTGTGGAAAAGAAGTTGATTTTTTGCACCTTTGAGTCAGTTTTGCTTACTTCCTTAATATATCCATGAGATGTGGAAAATTAAACCATCTAAATAAGTGCTAGATATTTACATTTCTTGGTATTTGTGCATGAGATTTAAGGTGTAGTTTTAGATACTTACATTTCTTGATATATGTGCATCATAGGGCCAGCCCTCCTCTAGATACACCCCATGGTCCAAATCAGTGTTTAAGTGATGGAGGTGCGATACGGTTTGTCCCACTTTCCAAGACGACTGAGATGGCCGACTATACTTTTGGGTGAAAGTACAATCTTCCTCCTTGTTCGACACCTATAAAAGGCCTTAACACCAAATGACTAACAATAATCTAATAAGAGATATTTTGAATGAGAAATTGGAAATAATAATATGTATTTAGCCTAAGAAGAAGAGAAAGGAAGGGAAAGTAATATGCTTACTTGTATGGTCACGAATGGGACCCATTATGGGCATCAAGTCTATAGTCTCTATAATCTCTCGTGTTGAGCTCCATGTATTGGACCCTTGTAATTCACATTCGGGTTAGAATTTAGTAGTGAAAAAAAAGCGTTTATTCAAATAATACATAGACCTAACTAATCCATCTATACATTGAAACTCTGCCTGAATACAATCCATCTTTCCTTTACCTTTGTTTCCTTCCTTCCCTACGATGTTTAGGCAACATATTATATTATTACGGAGGCAACATATGATTCGACAAGAAAAAACAAATAAAGGCGTAAGATGAATGATTATTTGATTGTTTTGAAAAAAAAAAGGAGTAATAGACTTCCATTTGAATCAAATTAAATATGAAGAAATCTACAAAGTTCAGAGAGGGGTGATAGATGTAATGAATAGATTTCAACATCATGTGGGGAAAATATCGCAACCCTATACTTCAGTTGCGTGAGCCAGTCCAATTTGTCATTATAGTTATATTTCCATTCACCCTCTCTTGTTAGCCGACATCCCATCTTGTGTTAGATTATGAAGTAATATAATCTAATTATGCTAAAGAATCTATTCGTGCTAATCATCATGATAAAATGTTTTGCTAATATTAATCTCTTCAAATAGTTTCTTTTTGTCTATCAATGTTTTATGCGTAATCATATTATGTTATCCTAAAAAAAGTTTCAAGTCCCTTATATTTAAAAGAGGTCATCGTCGTTTTATTGCCTATTGACTAAACCGATGAAATATTTATACTTTTTTTAGATGCTGTGGAACACGATTGTTTGTACCTCGGAGTGAGGTTTGATAACTTTCTTAATATATCCTTGAGAAGTGCAAACTTAAAGCGTATAAATGAGTTCTAGATTTAAGGTGTAGTTTCAGATACTTACATTTCTTGGTATTTGTGCATCATAAGGCCAGTCCTCCTCTAGATACACCCCATGGTCAAAATCAGTGCTAAAGCGATGGAGGTGCACTAACGTGTGTCCCACTTTCCAAGACGACCGAGACGGCCGACTATACTTTTGGGTGAAAGTACAGTCTTCCTCCATGTTCGACACCTATAAAAGGCCTTAACATCAAATGACCAACAATGATATAATAAAAGATATTTTGAATGAGAAATTGGAAATAATAATATGTATTTAGCCTAAGACGAGGAGAAAGAAAGGGAAAGTAATATGCTTACTTGTATGGTCAGGAATGAGATCCATTATGGGCATCAAGTCTATAGTCTCTATAATCTCTCGTGTTGAGCTCCATGTATTGGATTCACATTCGGATTAGAATTTAGTAGTGAAAAAATGAGCTTTTTCAATAGTACATAGACCTAACTAATCCATCTATACATTTAAACTCTGCCTGAATGCAATCCATCTTTTCTTTGCCTTTATTTCCTTCATTCCTTACGATGTTTAGGCAACATATTATATTATTACGGAGACAACATATGATTCGACCAAAAAAAAAATATAAGCGTAAGATGAATGATTATTTGATTGTTTTGAAGAAAAAAAAAAGAGTAATAGATTTCCATTTGAATCAAATTAAATAATGAAGAAATCTACAAAGTTCAAAGAGGGGTGAGAGATGTAATCAATAGATTTCAACATAATTTGGGGAAAATATCGCAACCCCGTACTTCAGTTGCGTGAGCCAGTCCATTTCGTCATTACAGTTGTATTCCCATTCACCATCTTATGAACGCAAACATCGCATCTTGTGTTAGATTATGAAGTAACATAATCTAATTATGCTATAGAATCTATTCGTGCTAATCATCATGATAAAGTGTTTTGCTAAAATTATTCTATTCAAATAGTTTCTTTTTTATCTATCAATGTTTTATATGTAATCATGTTATGTTATCCTTAAGAAAGTTTCAAGTCCCTTATATTTTAAAGTGGTAATCATCGTTTTGTAGCCTATTGACTAAACCGATGAAATATTTAAACTTTTTTTAGATACTGTGGAACATGATTGTTTGCACCTCTTAGTGGTGTTTGATTACTTTCTTAGTATATTCTTCAGAAGTGCAAAGGTGCGTCTGTTTGATTACTTTCTTAGTATGATCTTGTGGTGATCTTATGGTTGGTTAGGGAACAATATTTGCATGTTTTTATTTTCGAAGATTTTCATAGTCTGTTTGGTCGCTGAGAAAAAGGTGAGTAAAGCAAGGACTTCAGTGAAAAAATAAGGCGGTTGACCAAAAAAAATTATCTATTTGGATGATAGTTGAATTTTGACCTAGGCAGTTTCTCTTTTAGTTCGTTTTGCCAAAGTAGATACAAGCAATCCTCTATATTGAGGGAGGTTGTTTTCTTTAGTATGCTCCCTCTATATGGAGTTCCAAATACCAGTGTTAGCTGTTATAAGCGGTGCTTCTGGCACAATTGAGCATCATCCTTCTTCATTATGTGGGATTGCACCATTATCAGGTTTTTCAGTTTTGGATAACAACCTAGATTAAATCTTAGGGTTGCGCCCGTAACTGAAAACATTCTAAAAGTCTGTTTTATGGTTGCATTGAATTTGGGTAAGAATTTTTATGGAATAAATGTTATTGAACATTTTTATGGAATTGGCATTGTTATGCCTTCTAAACATGTGCATTTGTGCATCAGTGTAAGAATTTGTTAGGAAGTCTATGATTTCATATACAATGGCTACTAATCCCTTGGATTGTTATGAAATTTGATTGTGTCCTATTATTCTGCCTTTGGATTTTTTGTTGGTGGTTGTTCTTTATGGCAGGATTCTGATGTTTGTGTTCATGGGAATCTGTTAAAAATATTGTATTCTTCAAGCCCAAGAATGACCTTGTGGTGATTTTATGGTTGGTTAGGGAACAATATTTGCATGTGTTTGTTTTCGAGGATTTTTATAGTCTGTTTGGTTGCTGAGAAAAAGGTGGGAAAACCAAGGACTTTAGTGAAGAAATAAGGCGGTTGGCCAAATGTTTTTTTTTTAAATCTATTTGGAGGATAGTTGAATTTTGACCTAGGCAGTCTCTTTTAGCTCATTTTGTCAATGTAGGTAAGAGCTCTCCTCTATATTAAGGGAGGGTCTTTTGTTTGGTGTGCTCCCTCTATATGGAGTTCCAAATATCAGTGTTAGCAGTTATAAGTGGTGCTTCTGGTACAATTGAGCATCATCCTTTTTCATTAAGATGGGATTGTACCCTTATAAGGTTTTTCAGTTTTGGATGACAACCTAGATTAAATTTTAGGGTTGCGCCTGTAATTGAAAACATTCTAAAAGTCTGTTCTAGGGTTGCATGGAATTTGTGGAAGAAAGATGTGTAAAAGATCTCGCACTAAATGATACCATGCATAATAATATCATCTTCTTGCACTTTGACGTTTCTTTGCTTTAGCTAATTTCCATTGGGGATTAGAGAGCTGTATGTATAAGATTTATATAAAAAGCTCAAAAGGCCCTTTTCCTTTGTAACCTCTAGGCTGGTGCATGCATCTTATGTTAGATTATGAAGTAACATAATCTAATTATGCTATAGAATCTATTCGTGCTAATCATCATGATAAAGTGTTTTGCTAAAATTATTTTCTTCAAATAGTTTCTTTTTTATCTATCAATGTTTTATATGTAATCATGTTATGTTATCCTTAAGAAAGTTTCAAGTCCCTTATATTTTAAAGTGGTCATCATCGTTTTGTAGCCTATTGACTAAACCGATGAAATATTTAAACTTTTTTTAGATACTGTGGAACATGATTGTTTGCACCTCTTAGTGAGGTTTGATTACTTTTTTAGTATATTCTTCAGAAGTGCAAAATTAAAGCGTATAAATGAGTGCTAGATTTAAGGTGTAGTTTTAGATACTTACATTTCTTTGTATTTGTGCACCACAATGCTTGTCCTGCTCTAGATACACCTCATGGTCCAAATCAATGCTAAAGCGATGGAGGTGCAATAAGGTGTGTCCCACTTTCCAAGACGACCGAGTATACTTTTGGGTGAAAGTACAGTTTTTCTCCTTGTTCGAGACCTATAGAAGTCCTTAACATCGAATGGCCAACAATGATCTTATAAGAGATATTTTGAATGAGAAATTGGAAATAATGATATGAATTCAGCCTAAGAAGAGGAGAAAGAAAGGGAAAGTAATATGCTTACATGTATGGTCACGGATGGGACCCATTATTGGTATTAAGTCTATAATCTCTCGTGTTGAGCTCCATGTATTGGACCCCTATAATTCACTTTTGAGTTAGAATTTAGTAGTGAAAAAAATGAGCTTTTTCAAATAGTACATAGGTCTAACTAATCCATCTATACCTTGAAACTCTGCATGAATGCAATCCATCTTTCCTTTGCCTTTGTTTCCTTCCTTACAATGTTTAGGCAACATATTATATTATTACGTAGGCAACATATGATAGACATAAAAGAAAAAGAAAAAGAGACCCATAAGATGAATGATTATTTGATTGTCTTGCAAAAAAAAAAAAAGTAAGAGATTTCCATTTGAATCAAATTAAATATGAAAAAATCTACAAAGTTAAATGAGGGGTGAGAGATGCAATCAATAGATTTCATAATCATTTTGGGAAAATATCGCAACCCAATACTTTAGTTGTGTGAGCCAGTCCAATTCGTCATTATAGTTGTAATCTCATTCACCCTCTCTTGTTAGCCGACATCGCGTTTTTGGTTAGATTATGGAGTAACATAATCTAATTAAGCTAAAGAATCTATTCATGCTAATCATCATGATAAAGTGTTTCGCTAATATTATTCTCTTCAAATAGTTTGTTTTTCGTCTATTAATGTTTTATAAGTAATTATGCTATGCTATCCTTAAGAAAGTTTTAAGTCCCTTATATTTTAAAGTGGTCATCGTCGTTTTGTATCCTATTGACTAAACTAATGAAATATTTAAACTTTTTTTAAATATTGTGGAATACGATTGTTTGCACCTCTGAATGAGGTTTGATTACTTTTTTTAATATATTCTTGAGAAGTGCAAAATTAAAGCGTATAAATGAGTGCTAGATTCAAAGTGTAGTTTTAGATATTTACATTTCTTGGTATTTATGCATCATAAAGCCAGTCCTCCACTTTTCAAGACGACCGAGACGACTGACTATACTTTTGGGTGGAAGTACAGTCTTCCTCCATGTTTGACACCTATAAAAGGCCTTAACATCGAATGACCAACAATGATCTAATAAGAGACATTTTGAATGAGAAATTAGAAATAATAATATGTATTTAGCCTAAGAAGATGAGAAAGAAAGGGAAAGTAATATGCTTACTTGTATGGTCA
This sequence comes from Prunus kanzakura, assembly GCA_020521455.1. NCBI lineage: Eukaryota > Viridiplantae > Streptophyta > Magnoliopsida > Rosales > Rosaceae > Prunus > Prunus kanzakura. The sequence continues at coordinate 1,083,479 of BPUM01000828.1, forward strand.
TGAATGGGATCCATTATGGACATCAAGTCTATAGTCTCTATAATCTCTCGTGCTGAACACCATGTATTGGACCCCTGTAATTCACATTTGAGTTAGAATTTAATAGTGAAAAAAAGAGCTTTTTCAAATAGTACACAGACCTAACTAATCCATATATACATTAAAACTCTACTTGAATACAATCCATCTTTCCTTTGCCTTTGTTTCCTTCCTTCATTCCTTACGATGTTTAGGCAACATATTATATTATTACGGAGGCAACATAAGATTTGACCAAAAAAAAAAAAGAGTCGTAAGATGAATGATCATTTGATTGTTTTGAAAAAAAGAAGAAGAGAGTAATAGATTTCCATTTGAATCAAATTAAATATGAAGAAATCTACAAAGTTCAATAAGGGGGTGAGAGATGTAATCAATAGATTTCATCATCATTTCAGGAAAATATCAAAACCCCATACTTCAGTTGTTTGAGCCAGTCCAATTCGTCATTATAGTTGTATTCCCATTCACCCTCTCTTGTTAGCCGACATCGCATCTTGTGTTAGAATATGAAGTAACATAATTTAATTATGATAATGAATCTATTCGTGTTAATCATCATCATAAAGTATTTTGCTAATATTATTCTTTTCAAATAGTTTCTTTTTTATCTATAAATGTTTTATGTGTAATCATGTCATGTTATCCTTAAGAAAGGTTCAAGTCTCTTATATTTGAAATTTGTCATTGTACCAATGAAATGTTAAAAAAAATTTAGATGTTGTGGAATACGATTGTTTGCACCTCTGAGTGAGGTTTGATTACTTTCTTAATATATCCTTTGAGATGTGCAAAATTAAAGCATATAAATGAGTGCTAGATTTATGGTGTTGTTTTAGATACTTACATTTCTTGGTATTTGTGCATCATAAGGATAGTCCTCCTCTTGATACACCCCATGGTCAAAATCAGTGCTAAAGTGATGGAGGTGTGATAAGGTATGTCCCACTTTCGAAGACAACCAAGACTGTCGACTACACTTTTGGGTGAAAGTAGAGTATTCCTCCTTGTTCGATACCTATAAAAGGCCTTAACTTGTTGGTAGGGGTTCGAAACCCGTTGGAACCACTTTGTGACTGGGAGCAAGCCGAACCTCGAGCGGGGATTAATCCCATCCTTCGGGTGTGAGGACACCACGTGGTATTTACAAAAAAAAAAAGCCTTAACATCGAATGGCCAACAGTGATCTAATAAGAGATGTTTTGAATGAGAAATTGGAAATAATGTATTTAGCATAAGAACTGGAGAAAGAAAGGGAAAGTAATACGCTTACTTTTATGGTCACGGATGGGACCCATTATAGGCATCAAGTCTATAGTCTCTATAATCTCTCATTCAAATAATACGTAGATCTAACTAATCCATCTATACATTGAAACTTTGCATGAATGCAATCCATCTTTCTTTTGCCTTTGTTTTCTTCATTCCTTACGATGTTTAGGCAACATATTATATTATTATGGAGGCAGCATATGATTCAACCAAAAAAAAAAAAAAACAATAGAGGCGTAAGATGAATGATTATTTGATTGTTTTGATTTAAAAAAAAAGAGTAATAGATTTCCATTTGAATCAAATTAAATATGAAGAAATCTACAAAGTTCAAAGTGGGGGTGAGAGATGTAATCAATAGATTTCATCATCATTTCGGGAAAATATTGCTATCCCATACTTCAGTTGCGTGAGCCAGTCCAATTCGTCATTATAGTTGTATTCTGGTTCACCCTCTCTTGTTAGCAACATCGCATCTTGTGTTAGATTATGAAGTAACATAATTTAATATGCTAAAGAATCTATTCATGGTAATCATCATGATAAAGTGTTTTGCTAAAATTATTCTCTTTCAAATAGTTTCTTTTTTGTCCATCAATGTTTTATGTGTAATCATGTTATGTTATCCTTAAGAAAACTCCAAGTCCCTTATATTTTAAATTGGTCATTGTTGTTTTATAGCCTATTGACTAAACCGATGAAATATTTAAACTTTTTTTAGATGTTGTGGAATGCGATTGTTTGCATCTCTGAGTGAGGTTTCATTACTTTCTTAATATATCCTTTAGATGTGGAATATTAAAGAGTATAAATGAGTGCTAGATTTAAGGTGTAGTTTTAGATACTTACATTTCTTTGTATTTGTGCATCATAAGGCAAGTCCTCTTTTAGATACACCCTTGGTCCAAATGAGTGCTAGAGCAATGGAGGTGCGACAAGGTGTGTCACGCTTTCCAAGACAACCGAGACGGGCGACTATACTTTTGGGTGAAACTGCAATCTCCCTCCTGGTGCGAGACCTATAAAAGGAGAATAGATTTAATTGTATTTGTTTATCTTTTTTTTGTGCAATTATTAATTAGTTTATAATATTCATGATGCATATTTATAGGCCTAAATAGTTAGTTAATAAAATATGATTTGACAAACAAATAATAACGGCGGAAGGTGAATTAATGTTTGATTGTTTTGACAAAATAAAAAGAATAATAGATTTACATATGAAGTAAATTAAAGATGAAGAAATCTACAGAGTTCAAAGAGGGGTGCGTGATGTAATCAATAGATTTCCATACTGTTTAAAGATGGGGTAAGAGATGTGATCAATAAATTACATGTTGTTGGATCGCTCCTCTTGCATTATTGGAGATCAATCTTAAATATCGAAATTATCATTTCTTTTTTTAAGGGAGGCATATTTTGGCATTATATCACTTAATTATCGTAAGATTTTTGGGTTTTTCGTCGACATTTCGGGAAAATATTGAAAGGACCCACCCCGAATTCCCCCATGGAATCTGTGATAAACTCTCTCCCTATCCGACACCAGGCATGTGTCAACTCAAAATACCCTTCTTGCCCTACTTCCAAAACAACTTTAGGGCTTGACTTCTTTCAGAAAATCGGTAGAGCCTCCCTTGAAACGGACTCAAAACCCAAAAATCTACCTGCATAGCAAACACAATTATTTCCCAAGTGTTCAGCAAGCACAAGGTATAAACCACACACCAATTAACAAAAGTTTCAATAGGCTTTAGGCCCCCATTTACCAACATAAGAAAGTCAACAAAATCATCTTGACATAACTGAACATAACAAACAAATCCTAAACTTGCGGCTGCACCTAGGTTAGCCTAGGTTGCCTACGTACCTTTATTGAGGGATCAAGCCACACGTAGTTCTTTCTATCATAAATCACAATTAAGATAATGCAAAAATGTTCAAAGTGAAATCAACAATAAAATTCTAGAATCATTCTTTACCTTGATTTCAACAAGCTATATAATTGAATGTCATTCCATGTAATTATGTACCTAACTGTTCAATTAGTTTAACATTGTACATCCAAACACGTATGTAACCAAACCTTCTCCCTAAAAGCCATATTGCGACCATCCACATAGTGCATATGTCGTGCAATCACCCACCAAGAGGTATTTGGGAAATATCACTAAATCCGAAGGAGACAAGGGATGGGGGAAACTAATCAACCACATGTGTAGACAAGTCAGGAAAATGGCTGGGGATCCTGGGCAACCCCGTGCAGATAATATGAGCAGGGTGGGGAAGAATATCCTGTTAACTGTATAAACATATCAGTACTGCACTGTTCTCCACATAGGTGTACCCCAACCATAATCCGTCAATTCCAAGCACTACACATGTGGATCGATCCACTCTATATGTATGACACATCCTAGCAGAACTCAAGGACAAATGGTCAATCTGAAAACGCAAATCCTAGCAGAACTCAAGGAGATATACTCAACATGAGAACGCAAATCCTAGTAGAACTCAGGGAGATATACTCAACCTGAGAATGCGATCCTAGCATAACTTTGGGAGATATACTCAACCTGAGAAAGTAATCCTAGTAAAACTCGGGAGATATACTCAACCTGATACTTGTAGGGCAATTTATACGCGCGTAGACAAATCTGAAGGCAACTGGGGTGTCCGAAGACAATCTGAAGGCAATCATATGTCTGAAGACATTCCGAAGGCAACTGTATGTCCGAAGACATTCCGAAGGCAACCATATGTCCGAAGACATTCTAAAGGCAACTATATGTCTAAAGGCAATCGGGATGTCCGAAGACATCAATATCTTCGAAGGCAACCATATTTTCGAAGGCAATCGGGATGTCCAAAGACATCAATATCTCCGAAGGCAACACAATCCAATTTTAAACCATTTAACACATATATAAAAATAAACATAGATATATTATGCTTGGAAAGTAAAAGCGATAGAACAATAATTCATAGACAGTTAATAAAACTCTCATAGGAAAATACCAATTTAAAATCAAACAAACACCTCTTAACCAAAAGGTCCCGATCGGGTTGGCGAGGCCCACCACTAGGTCAATTAGGCCCGCGGGGGCCATGACGTCCTATTTATGATCCGAAGTTCCTATAGGTCTAACAAAGTCTACTAAACAAGTCTCGAAAGTTTGGTCTTGATTGAGCGGTCGAATTTAAGCTAATCGCACGATTGGACGATGATTGATTCGCCTAACCCTAGAATCAATAACTCAGAATACTCGAGACTCCGATTCTCGATCCGTAAGTTCCTACACGATCCTAGAGGTACAGGGAACAACATAATTGAAATTGGAACTGATGTAATGGTCCAAACCTATTGAACTCGGAAAATCTAGCGACGGAAAATCTCAACAATATCGGGCAATACCTATACCAAAACATTCAGACTAACAAGGGGAATAAGTTTTGTTTCTGGATTGCGGCCAAAAAGTGGCCGGAAATAGATGAAAACACGGCTGAATCGTTACCTTACATAGGTGTTTAAAACTCCAAAATTGATCCCAACCACATACATAAATAGATAGAGCATGAAGAGTAGATGAAGTTTCATACCTAGATCGACGACAACGGTCGCCGAAGTCGCTGGAAATGGAGTCGAAAAACCTCAAACCCTCTCGGCCTTTTCAAGCTTGTGTCGTCGCATAAAGGGGTCGGTGGCAGTCATTTTCCGACCTGTCTCGTCGGAGGAGGTGGCCGAACGGTGGCATTGTACGCCGTTCCTTTAGGGAGAGAGAGAGAGAGAGAGAGAGAGAGAGAGAGAGAGAGAGAATGACGTGCCCTTAAATAAGAAATCCAATTTTGAAATATTTACAGTTGTGCCATTGCACTTCTGTTGACCAAAATGTCTTCGTTGTAACTCCAATTTGAGCCCACTACGCGTCTATGAACTTATGAGCTCGAGCACTACATAAGGAACTAAGAAAATTTCCAAAACCAGTCCCGAGCAAAAATTCAACCCTAAACCACCAAAGAACCCTAAGATTAAAGTCGTCCTTTCACTTTAGAATTTCGAAAATTAAATTAATTTCGGACGGGATGTTACAAATATTGCAGCCTGATTCTTCAATTGTGTGAGCCACTCCAATTTGTCATTATAGTTGTATTGCCATTTACTCTCTCTTGTTGGCTGACATCGCATCCTGTGTTAGATTATGAAGTAACAAAATCTAATTATGCTAAAGAATTCATCTGTACTAATCATCATTACAAAGTGTTTTGCTAATATTATTCCCTTTGACCTGTTTCATTTATGTCTATCAATCTTTTATGTGTAAAAATGTTGTTTTGTTTTAATTCTGTGTATTTATTACATCGTGTGGTGTGTTTTTAGGCTGGAGAAAAAGTTGTTTGCATTAATCAGGACACGCGCTTGAATAATAGAGTTCTTGACTTGCGAACACCGGCGAATCATAAGATATTCCACATCAACAGTCAAGTTAGAATGGTAGGGTTTGTTTGTACCATTTGAAGATATAAGCTTTGTGTTTATTGTGTTTGTTTCTTTGTAAAGTTGAAGAATGTTTGTTGTTAGAGTTTAGTTTTGTATGTAAATGGTTGTGTTATTGTGTAGACCTTGGGGTAGTTTTTGTTTTCTGAAGGCTTTTTCTCAATTGGAATGCCAAAACTGATTGCTAGTTCAAGTGAAGGCGGTGCTGATGTGTTTAGATTCGACTACAAGGGTCAACCTGCATGCCTCGCCCAATCACCCCAGCTTCACAAACATATGGCCATCCATAGTGGCTTTCCCCGTGTTTTTGAGATTGGTCCTGTTTTTAGAGCCGAGGATTCACATACCCATAGGCATTTGTGTGAATTTACTAGTCTTAACGTTGAAATGAAGATCGCCAGGCACTATTCTGAGGTAGAATTTGAATGTCTAAAGTCTTCTTATCCCTAGCACTAGCACCCAATATGATCATGGATGTGTGTTATTGAGCAGTTAAATGCTTGTTTTTGCAAGTGATGGATATTGTTGACCGTTTATTTGTTACAATATTTGGCACTTTGAACAAAACTTGTCAGAAGGAGCTTGAAGCAGTAGGTAGGCAATATTCCTTCGAACCATTGAAGGTAATAATTCCTTTTTTTTCTTTTGTTTTTTGGACTTAATATTTGTATTGTTGCCTATTTGATTATGATTATTGACATTTCATAAATTTGCAGTATTTGCTGAAAACTCTATGACTTACGTTTGAAGAAGGTGTTGAAATACTTAAGGTTAGGAATTTTATGTTTATTTACTTACATATATGATTTTTTTTTTTCCACGCATGGAATGCTAAAAACATGCACAAACCTGCTTTCAGTTTCAGGATTTTCTCTTTTTATTGTAAGTTTGACCTCCTTGTACATAGGATGCTGGCGTTGAAGTGGATCCTATGGGAGACCTTAACACTGAGACTGAGAAAAAACTAGGGCAACTGGTTCTGGAGAAATAATTTTTTATTTGCTTGCTCTATATCTTCATAAGTATATGTTTTAGTTTGTTCTTGTTTAATTTAAATTATGTTATTATAAATGTTTGAACTGAATTTTACTTGATCATAGGTACGACACTGAGTTCTACATATTGCTCCGGTATCCTTTGGCTGTTAGGCCATTCTATACGATGCCTTGCGACAATAATCCTGCATACAGTAAATCATTTGATGTTTTCATTCGAGGTAAATCATCAATGACTGTATCAACATCATTGTTGTATTTATATCTTGAATGATTTTTGTTTACACCATAATCAACCGAGCATATCTAGCACCAAAAGGACTAGCACCAAGGCAGACACGCTTTCTTCCCTGCCGAAGGGAGACACTCTTCCAAAGTGGCAGACACCTGCCGAAGCTCCCGACTGCCGAAGCTCCTAAATGCCGAACCTAATCTCCGATACACGTGTCGACACCACAACAACTTGCACAAAGTCCCACATCGAAACTTTGTGCAAGCCTTCCGTTTTCACCTCCCTATAAATAAGGAACAGTACCCAAGATGAAAAGGGTAACTAATTTCTCACCTTTATAGTTACTCTGCCAAAATTACCATTCTTAGCTGACTTAAGCATCAGAGAGCCTTCAGCCGGCACCACACCGGTGTTCGAAGCTTAACGACTGCTTCTTCCACTTTGTCTTCTACAGGGTACCCAGCTACCGAAGGTCCCAGCTATTTTCCCTGCTGAAGACGATCCCCTTCTCTCTAAGTTGACCCTCTCCCAAAAAGAGCATCAACAGTTTGGCGCCGTCTGTGGGAACTTCAGCAGCAACATATGTGTGGAAACGAATACCTTCATTTGTGCCAAGGCTGGGCGGCCGAGGATAACATTGTAGGCTGTGGGACAATCTACGATAAGGAAGGGAGTGGTGACGGTTGTTCACTGGGATGCTGAACCAATAGATATAGGGAGATGGATGCTGCCAATGGGCTGAACTACTTCGCCTTAGAAGCTCACAAGGGGCGTGATGCTTTGGTCGAGCAAGTGGGCGGGGAACTGGAGTTCGTTGAAGGCATCAGCAAACATCACACTGACCGAGCTGCCAGTGTCCACCAGGATACGCCCAACGTTGAAGTTAGAGATATCGGCCTGGATAATCAATGGGTTGTCATGGGGGAGAATAACACCACGTTCTTCCTCTTCGCAGAAGGTAATGGGGGCCCAGCCCGTCCTTTGTGTCTTTGGTATGCGTCCCTGCTCGGTGCTGAAGATCTGGTGCGCGTAGGAAGAGCGAACATAGTGTTTAATGGAGTTGTTGGAGGATCCGGCTAATGTAGGACCACCACTGATGGTGGAGATCATGTTTATCTGTCGTTGGTGAGGGTTAGGTGGGGGTGGGAGATTGTGCACATATTTATCCAGCTTCCATTCACGGATGAGTCCCTCAATGATGTTGCGCAAGGTAATACAAGATTCAGTGTCATGGCCACTGAACTGATGAAAGTGACAGAAGACACCTGTGTTTGGCATAGGCTTGCTGGTTGGTCTTCTCGGGGGGGGGGGGGGGGGGGAGGGGGGCTTGGGTATCATTGGTGCCTCGTGCACCAGGACATTCTCATAGGTGGTGTTGAGAGTGGTGAAGACCTTGAAACTAGGCTTGGGTGTGAAAGGGAGTGGAGCTCGATCACTTGTCCTGGGAGGGTTGCCTCCGCTGGACTAGTGGTGGTTGTCATGTCTGCCACGCTTGCTACTACTGAAGGTATGCTCGTAGCTATCCTTTCTTTTTGGGTTCGGGGCACCTTGGTGATCTTGGGTGGGAGCAGAATACTGAGTTGGGGCTGGGTTGGGTACCGAAGCAGGTGGGGGATTAACAGGAGCGCCACGTGCCGAGGTACTCGAGCCACGCTTGGAATTAAAGTACTCAGCCTTTGCATGGACAACGGCCTGCTTCATCAGTTCGGCGTATGTGTTCCATTGGTTTCTGTGGACCAGGTAACGGAAGTTGGACTCGCAGAGGCCACTCTTGAAAGCGCCAAAGGCAGCCCGATCATCGGTATCTGGGCAACCAGAGTACTCATGGCTGAAGCGGGCTGCATACTCCTGAAGAGGTATGTCCTCACACTGCCGAAACATGTACAAGTCGTCCGCGGAGTACAAGCAATCAGTCTGGATCATGAAATGGTCGAGGAAGGTTTGCTTCAAGCTATCAAAGGAGTTGATAGTCCTAGGGTTTAACCGGTAGAACCAATTTAGAGCAGTGCCACTGAGGGTAGAAGGGAAAAGAAGACACATTCCTTCATCACTGAGGCCCTTGCATCCAAAGGCGGACTGGAAGGAGTGGATATGGGTGAGAGGATCCTCCGTGCTAGTGTAGAAGGCAATACGAAGTGGCTGAATGTCCTTCTCCTGATGATAGTTGAGGATACGCTCAGTGAAGGGGCCAGGTCGTGGCTTCGCCCAGAGGGATTGGTGGCTGCGATGTTGCTCACTCTCCAGGCGTCGGACCTTCTCAAAGAGGAGGCCTATAGCCAAGTCAGCATGTGGAAGAGCATTCCCCAGCCTAGCCAACATCATCTGCACCCAAGGAAGAAACGGTAGTCTGAAGCCATTCCTGTACATATCTGTAAAAATCAACACTGATCCCTCTGGAGGATATCTAACCACATCAGCTACAGTGGGTAATCTCAAGCCTACATAAGGTGGAATACAATAATTCGTCCGAAGCTCGGCCAACTTTACTTCTGTAAGAGTATTCCGCTTCGCCAATGGGACACCAACCCATATGTCCACTCCCTCTGAAGCTTAAGCCACGGCTACTCCTATAGACCCATATGGGGATGCCTGATTACTCGAGCCCACCTCTGGTGTATAAGGCAAGGCTAGAACCCGATCAGCTATGGCCTCTAACTCCTTGTAATTCCTCTGCATCTCCTTATATGCAGCTGGCCCAGAGTCCACTGATGGCTCACCCCTATCACCCTCATGCACTACCATCTTACTCTCTATAACGCCTTCTACCACACCCTATGTCTGGGAAGCCTCACGTTCAGAACAAACATAAAGGCTTGGCTCTGACTGAGAACTCTCACTTTCAGTATCACCCCCACCAAAGGCAGGGGGGTCATGGCTTTCTCTATCAAAACTTTCAGACATCTACAATTTACAGAAACAAGAAAAGGAACTAATGCACATGCAAGAAGGATCGAAACATACATTCAACAAGTTCATATCAATGTTCAAAGTGTTCATCAAGTTCATGCTCATATTCAAAGTGTTTAACCTAATCTTCAACATGTTCATACAAAAGAGGGTATACTAGTGATTTGCCCCTTAAACTTGTACCTAATTTTCAATTAACCCTCTATCCCTTTTTTTTTAGAAAATTAAGGATATGAACTTTTTTTTTTCTCCAATTTCCCCCCTACCGTCTAAATCCTCAACATTTCATCCAATTTTCTGGGCTTCTGGGTTTGTGGTTGCTGGCTGAGGTTTATGGGTTTGTGGGGGAGGGGTGGTCATGGGAAAATTGAGGGAAGAAAGAAATCGAGGGGTGGGGCTGGGTTCTCGGGATCTTTTTTCTTTAGTGTCTTTTTCTTTTTCTTTTTTTTTTTGGTCAAATTGTTGGCCAGTGTCTTTTCTTTTCTTTGTTAATCCTCAAAGAAAGTATAGAAGTCGATACCTTGGAGGAGAGCAAACCCATTCTTCTCAAGAGCAAGCTTGGCAGCGCCAATATTACCTTCATGAAGCATGGGAAGCTCAGATGGGGACCAAGCAAAGTAGGACCCACCATCTCCACCGTACACCTTGGCAGAGAGAGAGAGAGAGAGAGAGAGTCTGGAGATTGCAAGGTTAATTACTTTGGATGATCTGGTTTTTGGAGAAAAGAGATTTTTCTTGTTGGTTTTAATTTAATGAATGGAGGAGATGGAAAGCAACGCTGTTGGAGGTGATGACGAGGGTTGAGAGAGAGAGAGAGAGAGAGAGAGAGAGAGAGAGAGAATTTCAATTTTTTGTTTATGTTTTTTTTTTAATGTACAAAATGACCATTTGCCCTCATTTTTAACGGCAAATTGGATGAAATATTGTGGATTTAGACGGAGGGGGGAAATTGGCGAAAAAAAAGAGTTCATATCCTTAATTTTCTAAAAAAAAGGGATAGGGGGTTAATTGAAAGCTAGGTACAAGTTCAGGGGGCAAATCACTAGTATACCCTACAAAAGAGGACAATTCAATTCGAAAATTCAAGGGAAAGAAGGTCTAACCTTGTTTGCACCACCATGAAGAACACTGGAAATCACCTTGGCCACAATACCACCACGAGGTACGTCGCCGGAAATCTCCTTCTCTCCCTCTCACTTGCTTGAAAATTTTCTTAAAATCTCTGAGTGTGATGCCTTCGTCACCCCAAGCTCCTATTTATAAAAGCCCCAAGGGTACCAATGCCTCGGTTCACGAGGAAACCCTAGCACCCTTTCATCTTCCCTCCCAAATCTCTTGTACCTACACACAATTTGAAATTCAAATTCAAAAAAAAAAACGGAGAAGAGATTTGAAAGGACCTTGCTGAACGGCAAGGCCCGTGCAGAACCAATTAGGGGGTCACAAATTTTCACCTTGCCCAATCTTTGTTGACCCAGCTCCAAACCTTGACAAAACTTAATTGAACCGGCCCCAAGGTTTAACGAAGGCCCAAGGGCTCAAACTTCTTGCCGACTCTGCCCTAGTAGGCTAGCATCTGGATCTAACTCGTAGCAAAACTTCAAAGGCCCAGCCCACACGTACGAAAGATGCAAAACCAAGCTCACGCTTCTCTCCTTCCGAAGCCTGAGCCAAGCCTCAACTCCCCTTGGGCTCTTTGCTGAACGGCAAGGTCCGTCCAAAGTTAAAATAGGCTCACATGGAACTCCAAAATTCCTAAACACCAAAACCGTGAAGCCGTTGGTCACTATCACTGTATGCAAAGCCCTAGGCCAAACTCCCAATGTCAAGCCTAATCCCTTCTTCCCTTCCCCCGTCATGAAGGCCCATCCCTTTCCTTCTTCCTTGCCGACCTCTCCGCCTCAACAAATGTTCTCAATTCACCCTTGCCGAACGGCAAGGGTTATGCTCAAGAGGTGGTGCTCACAAATTACAATACACTTAGCATATCGAATTCTTGCGCTCACCGAAGGCTCATGCCCAATATTCACAAGGCCCAGCTCTCGGACCTTGTACCTACGACACTTCCAGACACCCTTGCCGGACGGCCTTGACGACCAGCAAGACTTCAAAGCTTATGAAAATCTATGAAAAACAGCCCCAGGCCAACGCAATTCCCCCAATTTTGGTGGCTTGTCGAACAGTTGGTACCGTTCCAATTCGAAATCCTTTCCTTTGAAATCCTATCGAACAACAAGGAAGGATCAGGAGCTTGGTGACGCGTAGAATTTCTCCCGACTACCCCTGCTGATCAGCAAGTGCCTTACCAACCCTAGAAGCACACGGCGCAAGGGGAAGGAAACTCACAACTATTCTTCAAAGACCTAGCCTTTTGGTTTTAACTCTTGCCAAAACCCCACGAGCCCAGCCCCAGGATATTGCCCACAAAACCATGGGCCCAGCCCCAGACCGCGTGGCCCCTTTTCTGAAAAACCACGAGTACACGACGCAAGAATAGTCCCCGCCCTCGGATCCGAAGCCAAGCTCACACGGAAACCCTCCCTTGCACCTCTGCAGAGCGGCTAGCACCTTGCCGAAGGACCCAGATAGCTAGCCCCAATCCCTTGCGACACTTCACAGTCACGTTCTCACGACCTCCAAATTTTCCTCGAGCGACACTTGCCGATCGGCAATAGCTATGCTGGATTCGAGATGCTCGCGCCCCCCTTCTTTAGCCGGCACCTACTGAAGATTCGAAGGAGTCCGGACACCCTTGCTGAAGATTCACGGCACTAGAAGCTTTGTTGAAGCACTAAATGATTGTACTCATTTATCAAAGGTGCCTGCCGAAGCCCTAGAGACCTAGCATCCAAAAAGGCTCAGCACCAATTGTACGAGGCCCAAAGGCCTTATCTCCTAGCCTCACGACGAAGGCTCAGCCCCAGAACCATGGCCCAAACCCATGACCCCCAAAAAAAAAAAAAAAAAAAAAGGGGAGACCTGCCAAACAGCAGGCACCATGCAGAAGGAAAGTGGGGAGCAGAAATTTGGGGGTAAAATATATATATATATATATTGGCCTTGCCGAACGGCAAGGACCATGCAGAAGGTGAGGGAAGACTTGCCCACTTGCTGACCAAGGTTTTTCAAAAAAAAAAAAAAATAAATTTGACCTTGCCGAACGATTGACCAAGGTTTTTCAAAAAAAAAAAAAAACAACGAAGTCCAAGACCCAACTCCACCAACCTGCCGAAGGTCAAGCCAAGACCTACCCAGACGGCTTTCGCCAAAAGGCACGACACTTGCCTAGCATAGCACCTAGGACATACTCTTGAAGCTTGACGCAACTTCTAGATTGCCAACTTGGTGGACTAGGGGATGCCCTACGGCTCCTACTATGTTGGGAATGCTCGGTCACAATTATGCAGAATCTTACAAGTTCCCAACTCATAAATTACTTCTTGACCGCAAACTTGGGGGACTACTGTTTACACCATAATCAACTGAGCATATCTAGCACCAAAACGACTAGCACCAAGGCAGACACGCTTGATTCGCCGTATCATGAACATAAATCCAACCTAGTATCATGAATATCCTTCGCCCGTTATCTCCTCATCTTCCTATTTATAAGCCACAGCTCACTTCGACGTTTCCAATTTCCCATAGAATCTCCGGGGCTTTCCTAGTCACTATAGTTTTGTTTTTTTATCTTCTTTGTCTGAAAATAGGTTTGATTTGCTTCACCTATGAGAATTTCTACCAATTTCTCTTTTATTCATCAAAGCTCATCCCCATCTCCGTCGAGATTACTGCTTTAGCCCTGTCTCCGGTGTGGTGCCTGCCGAAGGGAGACACTCTTCCAAAGTGGCAGACACCTGCCGAAGCTCCCGACTGCCGAAGCTCCTAAATGCCGAACCTAATCTTTGAGACACGTGTCGACACCACAACAACTTGCACAAAGTCCCACATTGAAACTTTATGCAAGCCTTCCGTTTTCACCTCCCTATAAATAGGGAACAGTACCCAAGACAAAATGGGTAACTAATTTCTCACCTTTACAGTTACTCTGCCAAAATTACCATTCTTAGCTGACTTAAGCATCGGAGAACCTTCTGCCGGCACCACACCGGTGTCTGAAGCTTAATGACTGCTTCTTCCACTTTGTCTTCTACATGGTATCCACCTACCGAAAGTCCTAGCCATTTTCCCTGCTGAAGACGATCCCCTTCTCTCTAAGTTGACCCTCTCCCAAAAAGAGCATCAACAATTTTGGTTTTAAATATCAATGAAAATCTAATTATCTATTTTCCATCCCTCAGGTGAGGAGATAATTTCTGGCGCCCAGCGTGAGCACAGACCAGAGTTACTCAAGGAAAGGGCACAAGCATGTGGGATTGAATTGAAAACAATTTCAACATATATTGATGCTTTTAGGTATTGTTATTTTTTCTTCCCTTGTTGTTGTTATAATTTGTTTAAAATATTCCAAGTAAAAAGCTCTTTGCAAAATGGCTTTTTACCATATGTTGTACACCTTATACTACTCAATATTGTTTAGCATAAGTTTCTTCTACTCGGGCTCTTGTTAACCCTTATGATGGCTCTTACAGATACGGTGCACCTCCGCACGGTGGGTTCGGGATAGGGTTGGAGCGTGTTGTCATGCTATTCTGTGGTTTGGACAACATCCGCAAAACTTCTATGTTCCCTCGCGATCCAGATAGGCTTGCCCCTTAGTACATTCAAGCGGCAAGTTTTATGAGATTTTGGTAGAATTTGATCTTTAGAGTCTTAGGTAACATACGATTTGAAGTGAATGGATGGATATGGGTTAGACGAAATATCTTATATCAATTTATCTATATGAGAAGTAGATTGTAGATGGAATCCTCATTCTTAGACCATTAATTTTGATTTAGTTTCGAGGCTAAAGAGGCTCCAAAACCTGACAATGTGTAGATTTCATTTCAAACGAGCTGATCCACATTTTGAAGTCATTCCAAATGGACTGAGTTTTTTCCAATTTGTTCATTGCTTGTTTATGGTATGTTTATGAGGAGCCCAGCTACTGCAAGTTCCCGAATTTAAGCTTGTTTGGTATAGTGTGTTTTCTCAAAAGATGCAACCAACCAGTAACCCGTAAATTTTTTATTTCATTATATCACTATCCATCTCTTGGGTAAAATCCTAAGGCGTCGTCGATTTCCACTTCTTCAAGTGTTAAAACTCAGCCTTGTTGTCTTAGGAACATTTATTCTTGTCTGGTGGCCATTTGTTCATTCAGTGGAAGCCTTTTTCGGAGTAAGCAAGCACTTAAACTCACACTTGTCTGTGCTGCTTCTACTCTTGAGGTCCCTTCAAAGCAAGCATGATAAAAGTTGTGGTTTGAATCTTGCTTCAAATTTTTGAGAGGTATATTTGAAGATTATGTGGCTTAACTGTTGGTGCACCACTTGGGTTCTTGTAAAGTGGAAGCTTCTCAGTTTTGGTGCAACTATTTCTAGTTGCTTTAATTGCCTTCAATGATTCAGCAGAAATGGTCTCCAAGCAAGAGAGGTTTCCTTGATGCGTTGCTGAATATATGGCGCATTCCCATTTTCCTATGTGACAATTCCCCTTTTTTTTTTTTTTTTTGGGTGCTCAGTCATTAATTTTAAGGGTATAACTGCTGAATATTTAGGGATGGCAATGGGTCGATTCGGGGGTGGTATGTCATTCCCATCCCCATCCCCATTAAGCTTTTTTCCTCATCCCCGCGTTCATACCCGCAATATTCATATCGGGGATTCCCCATCCCCATCTTCGTTGGGGAATGGGTTCCCCGACCCTCCCCATTATGGAAGAAAAAACCAATATATAACTACTTTGTTGAAGAAAAAAAATATACTAATTCAAAATAATGAATATATATAAGATATACTTATTAGACAATATAAGAATGTTTATATATGTATTGGAAGTTAACTAAATAAATAAGTAGTGTGGCTTAAGATTTGTATAAATTATATAAGTATATAATATAATAATATATACACCCTATTGCTAGGATCAAAAAAGGTCATCCAACTTAGTACTTAATCCTACCACTCTTCTTATTAAGTTTTAGAAAAACACAAACTCATCTACACCCTATTGCCAGATTACTTTTCTCTTTCAATCCAAGAAACCTACTATACTCTCATCTTCTCTTCACAAACCCTACATATGGTATGCAAATAGTGGCTTGTGGGTCGTCAGTTGAGGTATGTAATGTGAGATTATTTCTTGGTTTGGGACTCCTCCCAAAATTATTGAGGATGCTGTGATCAAAAACTTGTTGTAATTCTGTTTGTGAGGGGCAATATAGCGGGGCGTGGGGGCGTGGGGTTGATGAGTTTTTAATTTTTAATTTTTTTTAATCTATTGGGTGTGCATTTAGGGGTAGTTTGGGAAGATAGTGGGATTTTTTTTATAGAAATTGTGAAAATTTGAATTAGAATTTGGGGTGAACAAAGAGAAATGTAGGGTTTAAATAGAAAAACTCTTTTAAAAAAAATATCTTCTTCTCCGTCTCTCTCTCAAGCCCTCCCCTTTTCCCCCTAACTTCACCATCATACCACAACCACCACCACTCCAACCCCACTAGAAAATCACACACCTGTACCACAGTCCAGTGCACCCGCCTTCAAACCCACAAAGAAGCCCACTATCCACAGTGATTGTTCTGATCGCAATAATCCAAGGATTCAACTGAAAGAGGAAGGATACTAGCATGAATTTGACATGAGGGTACTAAATACAATTTTTGTCATTGACGACGTTGGGTTGGGTGGTGGTTGTGGTCTGATGGTGAAGTTAGGTGGTGGTTGTGGTCTGATGGTGAAGTTAGGGGACGAGAGAGAGATGGAGAAGAAGAGATTTTTAAAAATTAAAATTTTCATTTTTAATTTTTTTAATTAAACAGTAATTACATTTTTTAATTATTATTAATATTTTATTTCACTTAAGCAAAAAAAGTGGGCTATGTACATAACACATCATCATTTGTGGTAAAAAGACGAAAATAGCCCTACCACGTCATTAAAATGGACAGAGTTATAAATGGAGATAACAAGAGTGGGCAAAGTGGAACACAAAACCATGGTCAATGGGGTTAAGTGAGCGACTTTAACTTTTGGAGAGCAAAGTGAGATTTGACCAAAGTTTCAAGAGGCACTATAGTAAATAAGTCTAAAAAAATGATGGTGGGAATGAGATTTGGGTAGGAGTAGGTTCGGTTCGGTTACTGAACCCCGCAATCCGACTACCGATCAACAAGAGGAGGTATGGGCTAAATCAAAACTGCCATCGAACTGCTAGCGGCCCGTTATCAACACTTTCAATTTCAGTTAGTATGGGTCGGTTTTTGGATAAACCACCATATTATCCACCACAACCCACAACCAGAGAAAGAGGGAGATCATCATCAGCATCATGGAACCTTAGCTCTAGCCACCATCAAACCCATGGAACCACAACCATAGCCACAATCGAACCCATCAACCACAACCACAACCTCCTCACCATCGAACCACCAAAATATTATTTTATGTACGGATAGATACATTCTGTTAATAATTCACAAGACGCAGTAAGTATTCAGAAGATACATTCTGTTAATAATAGTATAAAATAGGGATAAATACATTCTGTTAATAATAGTATTCACAAGATACAAAGTAAATAAAAAAGAAAACATAATTTAATTTTTGATTTTAATAGGGGTCTCCCTTCTCAACATCCATCTTACCCCGTTGACTCTGACTCCATAAAATGATGACTTAAATAAAACTTTCTTGTCTATTTCTATCAACTTCTGCTCATCTTCCTTGCCTTCTTGGACTAGTCTTTCCATGGCCGAACGCGGATCGTACTCTCAGGGCCCTCGATTAGGTCAGATTTCAAGTTTCCTTTCCTTGTTAATTTATTGTTTTCTTCAATTTAACACTAAAATATTCATACTCGATCAGGTCATTTCCTTGCAAGATTTCTCATAGTATGGTTTCGTGTATGCAGACTTTCAACAATTGCTGGGGGAGGCCCAACATCGGTGGTTGCGGCCAGCTGAAATCTGTGGAATTCTTAGTAATTTTCAGAAATTCCATATTTCATCAGAGCCTCCAAACAGACCACCAAGTATGGTTATTGACTTATTTGCAAATATTAATTTATATGATTAACTAAGTATTGTTTCTTCCTTAATTCTTATTTCTCTTTTACAAAAGTTTATTAGCCGATGCCAAATTGTTTTGGGTTCTTAAAAAAATCAGCTCTTTTGGTGTACCAAAAAGTCTCTAAATATCATTTGGGATGTTTTCTTTTTGAACCTTTTAATTATGTTATGCTCCGTTTGGATGAAGAAATTGCCAATTACATAGAATTCTAAAATGACGGAATTTAGATTTCCGTCATTTCAATTTCTGGCAATTGAAGATTTCAGTGTTTGGATTTATGTATATCGGATTTTGTAAATGACAGAAATTGAAAATTTCAATGTTTGGATATCTCATGTAAATTATAAATGACAGAAATTAAATATTTCGAAAGAAAAAAAAACAGATAACCGACATAGAAGGTATTCCTCAAAGTATAAAATAACATATCGTTTGATGAACTAAATAACTCAACTTAAACAAATAGAGCATATTAGCAAACCAAATCACTCCCCACGTGCAATAAACATCAACAACATACTCTTTTTTTTTTTCTCAATTGGGAGTGCCTTCAGCATCTGAAATTGTTTGTCATCAATAACATGAATATCTTCTAAATCTTGTGTATCACCATCCAAATCAACATAATCAACTTCATCAGTAGAATTTGATACACAAGGTATTGCTGAATTAATATCATCAATCAGCTTTAATTCAATATTTTCATGTGTAGACACTTCTCTGGTACCTATGGAATTAGAACTAGAAGCAATCAAGACCCTGATACTTCTTTTTCACTTGCCAAAAGACCAATGACCAGAGAAATTAAAAGGGCTTCGATTAAAAAGTTGCAAACAAAAGTATAGGAATAAACGATTAAGATTATGAGGGTATTAATGACTTGTTTTAGATGAAGCTAACAACTACAGAGCAAGGCAATAACACAAAGTGATAAAGCTAGCAAACAACTACAGAGTGATTAATGACTTTTTTTTTAATGAAAAGTTTGGCCTTTTTTTATTTATTTAAGTTTTGGCTCCATGGAAAATATGAATTCCTGCACTATGGAAATTGTGAAATGACGTCTATTTTGGTGGAAATTAAACTCGGGAATTTTATGCCTCAATTTCCATGATTTTTTCCGCGCGTCATTTAATAAATTCCGCGCTTAAGTTGCCAAACAAGGGAATTGTCAATTTCTTCTCTTAAATTCCTGACTTTTAGCTAAATTCCGAGTTATTTTCCCGCATCCAAACGGAGGGTTAGGGAAAGTCAATAGCTCACTTTTACACACAATGCAATTACTGGTCGTTTCAGTTGTAGTATTTATACACACGGAACATTACTTATGAAACTTCTTCCACCATACCAGGTGGTTCGCTGTTTCTTTTTGATCGGAAGGTTTTGAGATACTTTAGAAAGGATGGACATAATTGGAGGAAGAAAAAAGATGGAAAGACTGTGAAGGAGGCTCATGAGAAGCTAAAGGTAAGCTTGCAAAAAGAGATCTTTACCTGTATATGGAGTCTCTGGGTTTGTAATAAAAGCCTCGTTATAGTCAGCAATTATTTTAGTATACCACTAAAGGATGCTCATGCGGATAGTTGAACTGATACATTTCTTGGATATTTTCTTAATAGAAAAATGAAAATAATCTTCATTGAACTAAAAAACCTGGAGTCTGAGAACTAACATTATTCGAGTTATCTTAGGTTGGCAGTGTTGATGTTCTACACTGCTACTATGCTCATGGAGAAGAGAATGAAAATTTTCAAAGGCGCAGCTATTGGATGCTTGAACAGTAAGTATGAGTTATGTACTTTATTTATGTATATGCGCAGTACCTTTCATATTCCAGAGTTGACTGTTCATATGCGTTTCCATAAAGGTCCAATATTGTGTTATTGCATTCCTTTTTGGAATAAAGTTTGGCTTCTAAAGTTTTCAGTTTTCTAATACTTCTTTCCTGAGGTTTCTATTTTTAATTTTAATGTGCTTGTCATTGTGCAGGGATTTGATGCACATAGTTTTTGTCCATTACTTGGAAGTAAAGGTATTCTACTCCTTGTTCTTCTTCGTTTTATTTTCGTTATTGTTGCAATTGTTTAAAATCCAATACCCTTCTCGTATTCAGTTTTTGGTAAGGCTTGATAACTTTTTCTCATGTAGGCTATCTTTCATCTAGTTAAAGCACTTGTGAGTCATAAATTTATATCATATTTGTTAGTTTGAAGTTTAAACAGAGTGTGTGCTAAGGTACAAGTGTTACTTTGGTTGCTCATGGGAAGATTAATACTTGTGACAGTTCAAAGAAGGCCTTCTATCTTCCTTTCTCCCCCTTGGTGAGTTATGTGCAGGAAGAATGGTGAAAGTATGGATGATTTGTTGCTTCAATGCCCAATGGCTTTTTCTTTGTGGTTATTATTACTGAGGGAAACGGTGTTGTGTAATACGCTGTTATGTCAGAAGTTTAAATTTTTTGCGGGTAAGAAAAGGAGTGTAGTTCTGAGGTGATGTGCTATGAGGGAAAGTTTTTGGGTTATATGGGTGGAAAGAAATAGGTGGATTTTTGAGAATTTTCCTAGTGAGCGGTTCGTTTTTGGGCTTCTTTAGCTTTGGAGTTTAGAGAGTTGTTTCTGTTAT
This sequence comes from Prunus kanzakura, assembly GCA_020521455.1. NCBI lineage: Eukaryota > Viridiplantae > Streptophyta > Magnoliopsida > Rosales > Rosaceae > Prunus > Prunus kanzakura. Next base: position 1,104,215 of record BPUM01000828.1, read on the forward strand.
TTTATCAGATTCGAGAGCAGCCGCTGTATTGGTTTTTTTTTGTTTTTTTGACATTTCTCTGGTGTTTGTTGTATCTATCTTAGGGTAGAGCTATTAGTTGCAGGTTTTGTGTATAATTTTCATAGAAGTTGTCCACTACTCATATAATTTTGTTCCTTTACAATGAAAGCTGTCTCCCATTAAAAAAATATGGTCACTGGGGTTGGTTGAATTTATTCTCAAGTCAGGTCAACTTAATTTCTGTTACTGATCTTACACTCTCCATTTGTCTGTCTGTCTGTAAGTACTTGTGTTAGCTAAATATAAAACCTCTTTTTCCCAGCTCATGAATTATAACCTGTGTGGTATTCCTCTCTCTCTCTCTCTCTCTCTCTCTCTACTGGGGTTGGGTGAGTCAAATGTAGTATGTGCCCTAGTCCTAGCTCACCATTTATAACATAAGTGCTCAGGAAATTAAACCAGATTGATATAGGTTTTTAACACAAGCCCTGAAACAGTACAATGTGGCTTAAAAAAATAACCAAACGAACTTATAAGGTCAAGTTGGAATTGCGTTGGGGCTGTCTTGATCCAAAATTCCAAATAGCTAGCAATTGTTGTAATTTGTCCCATTAATAAGAAAGCATGAAATTGCGTGTTCCAATATCATGAAACATTGGTATGAACCAAAGGTTTATTCAAAATAGAGGAAGAGTACAAAGGAAATAAAGGTGGGTCAATAGCTCATGAATGTCATTTGTATGATAAAGTTCCTAGAACAGTTCTGAAGAAGGTATTTGACTTTGGCCATGTACACTGAAAAATTGCAATTTATGACCTCAAGACATTGAATATATATTTTGTCAGATTCACGTTTACAATTTTATAGTATGCCTAAGTTTCTCAAGCCAAGTAACTGTGCCCTATGCATATTTCTTGTTGACCGTTAATGCTTTGTTCATATAAATCTTTTCTCTTTCTCAGGGTAATAGGGCAAATGCTGGAGGCATTAGAGAGATTGATGAGGTTACACCTGATCTGCAAAAGGGCAGCTCCTGGACTTCTAGCCCTTCGAATAGTAATTGCAGAACACCTTCAGGAAATACAGATTATACAAGCCCAAGCAGCAACCTCACATCATGTGAAGATGCTGATTCTGGTATTCCATTTCTGTAGCTTTGTTAAAAAGGGTTATCTTTGACATGCCTTTTTGGTCTTGTGTTGATAATTTATTGTCTTGATTTTAGAAATTCAGTTTGATGTACATAATAGATGCCAAAATGACTGTGCAACGCCTACTCACTTCTTAAATATGCATGAGAGTTTCTGTTTAACACATGTGAGCTGATGCAGGTGATAGTCGCCAAGCAAGTTCTTTTCACTCAAGTTTCGACTCACAACTGATGGGGAATGGACCTCTCACAGACAAAGCAGATATTAATCTCTCACTGCATCCACATTTGAGTAAGGATCTTTATATTTTTACTTTTATTCTTTTGCCTCGGGGAGGGGAGGGAGGGCTGTTGCTTGTTAATTTATATTTATTCATGAATGGCTTCATCTAATGACCTCTTACATCGTGCAACATGCTGATTTGATTATTATAATCTTATCAGACAATCATGATGGCCAGTCATCATTTCATGGAGGAAATTACAGGCCATATTTTGAGAAAGATCAACATTGTTACAGTGACGACTCTACTTCTGGGATTGATTCCCAAAAAACACTTGGTGTGGGATCCTGGGAAGAAATCTTGGAACAGTGCTCAACGGGATTTCATACTGTAACTGCTCATGGATCAAAGTCTTCCGTACAAATTGCTTCGGCTGGAATTCCCCCTGAACAACAAAATATAACTTCAACTGAGCTTTTAGCAGGGAATAGCACATTAAAGGAGGAGTTCGGGAGTTCTCTGCCATTCCGAACAAATTGGCAGGTATTTACTAGCTTCTATGGTTCTTTATCTACCGTTGGCATGTTGCTTAGCTGTTTATTGTTATAGATAATTTCTGAGATTCAGTGTTATTACTTCTTCCGTGTGCTTTAGTCCTGCTTTTTTCATGTCATATTGAACTGCAGATACTTGAGGATATTTCACTTTATGTGCATGTAGGGTGCTGTTCTCTTAGCTTCACACTAAATTTTTATATATAGACATCCAAAACAGCTGAGGTATTGAATTTTATAAAATCCAAACTATAAGTATACAGTAAAAACCCTGGTGTATTAATAAGGAACATCTCAGCTTGGTAACCAACTCTACCTCACAGTTTTGATTTCATTTTTCCGTTTGGATGATTTCATCCATGGATTCTCTGGTATGCTACATATATTGGTTACATGTTTTTTTCTTCTTCGTGTTAATGTTTGCATCTTATCTTAATAATATAGTTTCTTCAAATTAAGAATTATGTTGATGTTCTAAGTATTAGATTGTTTATCCAGATTCCTTTGGAAGAAAATGCATTGCAGTTGCCCAAATGGCCCCTTGACCAGTCAATGAATTTGCAACTGCCAAGTAATCTTGATACCAGGTTATTTGAGCAGGGCACTGTTGATGTGAACCTGAGAAATGCTCCTGAGCTTGTCACTACACATCTCAATCAGCAAAATGACCAGCTTGTGCAGAACAACTTTCAAGCACAGCTTACAAATGCAGAATCTCAATGCTTAATCATATCAAGTTCCGAGCCTGACATTCCTAAAGATGGGAATATCAACTATGCTTTCACTTTGAGACAGCAATTATTAGATCGAGAAGAGGGTTTGAAGAAAGTTGACAGTTTCTCTAGGTGGGTTTCTAAGGAACTCGGAGAGGTTGATGATTTGCAGATGCAATCCTCATCTGGTATTTCGTGGAGCACAGATGAATGTGGAAATGTAGCTGATGATTCCTCATTGAGCCCTTCTATCTCCCAGGACCAGCTTTTCAGTATAGTTGATTTTTCACCAAAATGGGCGTACACAGACTCTGAAATTGAGGTACTGAATTATGGCATACTTTACAAGAGAAAGATTTTTGGCAACGTAAATATTATCTAGTCAGATGCTTACTAAATTTATTGTAGAAATCCTTTTTGTGCCAAATTAATTTCGTTGCTGAAAATGTATTATATAAGATGCCGTTGTTTCATAAGCATGATTTCTCTGAACAACTCTGTAACTATTAGCTACTCTTTTGTGTGTGGTACTCAGCTTTTGAACTTCTTGTGATACTATCATCTTCCACTCAATTTCTGTCATTTTATCTTTTTGATTACTTGAGAGTTTTTGACATATTTTGGTTTTACTTCTCCCCTGTTTCCACTTAAATTGGTTGATTATTATGTTTGTTCTTTGGTATCTGTCATCCAACTTTAAAAAATTTGCTTTCTGATATTTTCTATTTGACTATGAAATATTATATTATCTCCATGCTTTGGTAAAATGTTTCCAAATTTGTTGGCATGTCTATTCTATTGCAGATCTGATGGTTGCCATTTTATATGTATATGTGCTCGATTTCTTTTTTGTTATCTCATTTTGCTAAATGTGAAACAGGTTCTGGTTATTGGGACATTCTTGGTAAGTCAAAAAGAGGTAACAAAGTATAATTGGTCTTGTATGTTCGGGGAAGTGGAGGTTCCAGCACAGGTTTTAGCCAATGGAGTTCTTTTTTGTTTTGCTCCACCTCACAGTGCTGGGCAAGTCCCTTTCTATGTAACCTGTTCCAACAGGTTAGCCTGTAGTGAAGTAAGGGAGTTTGATTATCAAGTGGGCTCCACTAAAGATTTAGATATCACAAATATCTGCAATGGCACTACAAATGAAATCGATCTTCACTTGCGTCTTGAGAGGTTACTGTCTCTGAGATCTGTCAGCCCTTCAGGTCAACTAGTTGAAGGTGTTAAGGAGAAACAAAACTTAATTAGTAAAATCATTTCACTGAAGGAGGAAGAGGAATACTTACCTCTGGTAGAGCCAACAGTAGTGAATAATTTGCTCCAACATGAAGGGATGGAACATCTCATAAAGCTGATGAAAGAGAAGTTGTACACATGGCTCCTTCATAAAGCAATAGAAGATGGTAAAGGACCTAGTGTATTAGATAGTGAGGGCCAAGGCGTGATACATTTAGCAGCTGCTCTTGGATATGATTGGGCCATAAAACCCATTGTAACTGCGGGAGTTAGTATCAATTTTCGTGACGTTAATGGATGGACTGCCCTTCATTGGGCTGCATTCTATGGCAGGCAAGGACATCAGGACCTACCTTTTTTATTTTATTTTAATCTAGCTCTTGAATATTCTCTAACTTTGTTGCATATATAGAGTAGCTTAGGGACATGGCTTAAAATAAAATCTAATTTGTAGCCCATTTAAGCATCAAACTTTGTTACTGCAAGTTTTGTTAAGCCCCATCTCATCTGAATTATAAGAGCTGAGGGAAGCCATTTAACAATGACTTGTTTTGTAAAACATTGAGCAGTCATCCTCGCTCTCTCTCTCTCTCTCTCTCTCTATATGTACACACACACGCGCACACACGCGCACATCCATCATATTCACATATACAAGTAAACTAGTGATTTATAGAATACTATAGTGACAAAGGACCTAGTTTTTCTTTTAACCTGCACTTTTTAAGCTTCAAGGAAAACTTCATTTATATTTCCTTCCTGATAAATTGTTTGCAAATTACTATATGCTAGCTCAAAAGCATACTGAGGGAATGAATTGCTCACTTGGGCTTGTGTTGTTTTTGAATTAGCATCTAGTGCTCTTAATCTGCATCCTATTCCAACACCTGCTCATATTTTGCTGTTCTGTGTTTTTGTTTTCCTACCTTGAACCTATACCAAATTCAGAGAGCAGACGGTTGCAATCCTTATCTCTCTTGGTGCAGCTCCTGGAGCGCTGACCGATCCGTCTCCAGAATTTCCTTTGGGTAGAGCACCAGCAGACCTGGCTTCTGTTAACCAACACAAAGGAATCTCAGGCTTCCTCGCGGAGTCTTCACTGACCAGTTACCTTGACTCCCTTACAATGAATGATGCAAAGGAAGGTGGTGCTGCAGAAATATCTGGAATAAAAGCTGTTAAAACTTTTTCAGAACGAATAGCCACACCTGGGAGCTACAGTGCAGATGCGCTTTCACTGAAGGATTCACTTACTGCTGTAACTAATGCTACACAAGCTGCTGATCGCATACATCAAATGTTCAGGATGCAGTCATTTGATAGGAGACAGTTAACTGAGTATGATACTGATGAGTTCGGAATGCCGGATGAGCGAGCGATTTCACTCATAGCTTCCAAATCACACAAGGTGGGACCAGTCAATGGGTTTGCTCATACTGCTGCAACTCAGATACAGAAGAAGTTTCGTGGTTGGAAGAAGAGAAAAGAGTTCCTGATAATTCGTCAAAGAATTGTTAAAATCCAGGTTTGTTGCAACTTTTTGTTTGTTGATTGAGTTAAAAGAAAAGAGTCTTATCATTGATAGCTTTTACCGGTGCCCCTGATTTTGGGTAACAAATTATTCATATAAATAAAGTTCTCTGTGGAAGTATTTTAAGCTTGTTTTGTATATAAAAATTCGACTTCTGGTCGTTAGTTCTTTTGCCAATTAAATTAGACAAATAGTAAAGAGTTGTTGACTTGGTGACTTCTGAGAATCTTGGAATCATGTTTTAGAGTTGAGGATTTGATTGGTTCTGGCCATCTCAATCTTCGCTTTAATAAATATTATATTTTGAATTCAATAAGATATTTTTTAGAGACCCACTTTCCAAAACTGTATTAATTTTCTGGGTATTGCTTCTCTGAAAGATGTGTACAGCCTTGAATGCTAATTTTCCATTTCCATTTTGTAAAGGCTCATGTACGGGGACACCAAGTAAGGAAACAATATAAAGCAATCACCTGGTCAGTTGGAATTCTGGAGAAAGTTATATTGCGTTGGAGACGTAAGGGGACTGGTTTGCGAGGATTCCGACCGGATGCAGTTGCCAAGGCTTCGAACCCACAAAGCGTGCCCTCAAAAGACGACGATTATGATTTTCTTAAGAAAGGAAGGAAACAAACTGAGGAAAGGTTACAAAAAGCGCTTACTAGGGTAAAGTCTATGGTTCAATATCCCGAGGGACGAGCTCAATATCGTAGACTGCTAAATGTTGTGGAAGGGTTCCGCGAAACCAAGGTATTGATACATCTCAAATTTATACATCTCACTAGTCTAATTATCTTAGTTACTGTTTGTAGAAACAGAAATGTCGCATTTTTCGTTGAGTACATCTTTTAGTTTTTTACCCCTTTGGATATAATTTACTAATACTGACTTCTGATTCTATGTTGATATTGATTGCATTTTTATTTGATTATTCAGGCCTGCTTGATAACATTTTCATTTTTTTGGTTCAGTCTTATTTTCTTGGTTAAAAATATTTTGGGGAAATGAGAGAGAATACATAAAACTAAAGCTAAAAGTAGAATTTTTTAAAATTTGGTTGAACTTTTAGTTTCTCTTTATGGATCATTCTATATGTACTTTCTGCTGCCTTCCTCACATTTTTCATCATTCTTCTCACTTTCCTCTCATTCCCTTGTCTATCTTTAATTTGAAACAGAAACCAAAAATAAAAAGAAGTGTAACCAAACAGACACCAGGATCTTGCATATGAATGCTGTAATTATTGAGATCGTCTTTTCTTCAAAGCTTTTTTGAGTGGCTCTTAATGTAATTCTAAAAGATCAGTTTTATTTCAAGTTTCCGAAATTCCTATGCGTGAAAACCATGAAATCTCAAATATCGTGATCTGCTGCTGAGCGCAGTCTCTTCAAGGACTTCATTATACAATTTTTGGGTATTTTGGCTCAGATGTCTAAAAAGGCCCAAGTATGGTCTTGTTTTCCATATTAATTATATAAGCCTTGGAACCCTGTCCTCAGTTGCAAATCAATTGAATTTTTTCATTTTTGGTATGCGTTATGTTTAGAGGTTAACAAAGGGCGCATGAAAATTTCTAAGACTTAAACAAGATTGAAGATCTTCACTTTTCTACCTTGCCCTTTCTGTGAATCTTAGTATAGAAAATGTAAGTCCGTCGTCACCCAGTGTCAGTTACTATTGGACAACTAATGGAACTGTTAGTACTAAATATCAATAACCATTGCCTGCAATTCCCACTTACTTTGATAACATGTTTTGCATGTCATGATCTGCTGGCAGGTAAGTGAAATGGCTGTGGATGGATCAGAACTAAAGGTCGAAGGTGGTGATGATCTGATTGATATTGACAAATTGTTGGATGATGACACTTTCATGTCTATAGCATTTGATTGAGCCTGCACTCAGTTGCCTTGTCTGTAAATTATATATGACTGGCATCCTTACAGGGATTTGAAGGTTGTAGCCTGTCTGTGTATATGTCCCATCCAATCGATTTAGAAAGTCATCTATGAGATACCCAGTTCAGCAGAAGCGTAGCTAGGACGATCAAAATTTACTCTAGCTTACACAGTTTTTATTGTGGTTAAATTTATTTAGGAAGTGGAATATTTTTATTTTATACTGTGAAAAACGTTGTAACTACTAATTTACGTGTACCCTGAGCTTTGCTCCAGTTGATTTCAAAATCTGTGAAGTATTGTCGAAGTAGACGATTTGGAAGTGCTCAAGAACATATTATTCTTAACTTACATCCTAGTGCTGAATGGTCCCGGATATATTTGGATGTCCACGAACTGAATGCAAGTTAGAAATTGATGTGGACTGCCTTACCAGTCAAGTTGTTAGTTAACCCATCCGAGTTTAATTATTTGTAAATAAATTCATGATTCTTGTGTGTTTTGGTAATTAATTCACATAAAAGGTTTCGAAATTTTAATTTCCAGTAACCCAAAATTAATTTATTTTAAATGTGGGCGATGATGGTCGGTCGCAAGCAAAGCTCTTTCCAATAGCCCAACATCACACACAAACAAATACATGTACAAATTTAGACCAATTGCATACATCCATGGCCTTAAAATCCATTTTGCCCAAAAAGAAGGCCTTAAACTCCACGCACTTGTGATTTTCGAGTTCAAATTAAATATCTCCTCTGCCCTAGACTCTGACTTGTCACAAGATATTGATTTCCCACCATAGTTTAACTCTTCCTCCAAAATTTTAAAAAAGGTAACATTTTTTAGATGTGGGAAATTAACTCAGAAAAATCACTGCACGCTTTTTTCTTTTTTCACCGATATTGTTATGATACATTCGAATTAATATATCCTTCAAATCTATCTCTCAAAGATAGATTTAAATCCTAAATTTTTTTTTAGTACAAGCGATAGTCTAAATTACAAGGGAGGAGGATTTCTCTCACACACACAACTATGATGCCATGGGGGTTCGAACCTGAGACCTCTTGTCTGCAAGTCAAGGCCTTTTTCCACTCGACTAGAGCCCGTTGGCCAAATCCTGAATTAAATCCTTAAAATATGGCGTTACCTGCATTTACTCTTGATATTCAAATTCATTCTCTCAAATCTATCTCTTACTTTTCTCCCGCCTACTCCTAATTGTAATAACCCGATCCTAAATTAATATTTAATTATTAATTTATTTAAGTAAAAGATAATTTTACCTCGGAAATATTTTAATGGGTTTAAAGTTGACTTTTTGTTCGAAAAAGAATTTGGGGATTTTAGTAGTACCATTGCGTAGAGCACGACGAGATGAGTCTGCAGACACATAGTGGGCTCAAATCGGAGTTATAACGAAGAAGATATGGTCTATGGAAGTCCAGTGGCATAACCGTAATTATTTCAAAAATTCAGATTTTTAGGGCCCAAATTCAACGCCACCATCGCCAAAATTTCTGTCTCTCTTCCATCTTCAAAGCCTACTAGCTTTTACAGATCAAAACCATCAAGTTAGGGCTCGATTTCACACAAAACCCGAGCCCAGTTTTTGGAGCCGTGACTGATGCTTATTCCAGGTGTTGCTTCGGCCAACTCCGGCCACCACAACCCATGCAATCACACCCAAAACACTCCCCTACCTTCCCTCTGTAATTTCCCTTAAAGACCTGACCCAATTTCAAGTAGAATTGATGAATCCAAACAAAAAACTTTCTAGGTTCTTCAAAAGAGGAAATCGTTCGTTCGAGGGCTTTAATGGTTGAATTGATCTTTGAGCAAAGGTATAAAGTTACTCTCCTTGATGTGCTTGATTTATTGGTATGAATATTGGCTGGTGGTTTGGAGTTTTCTGATCGCCGGAAAATTACTCTAGACACCCGCTGGCGGTGGCAGCGCGTGACGGCGTGTCAGAGGGATGTCAAGGTTGGGTTTTGGTCATAAAATGATCCCCCCGTAGTCCCGAGCACGACGGTATGCTCGGATTTCAATTTGGTTACCGTTTGACTATCGAAACGAATATCGCATATTAGGCGTTATCCGAGTTTGATATGATTGGACTGTTGGATCAACTTCATTTTCAAATATGTTGATCTAGGTACCTCTAGGATCGTGTATGAATTCGCGGATCAAGAATCGGAGTCCCGGACACTCCAATTCAATAATTTAAAGTTTAGGTAAACGATCAACGTCCGATTATGTGATCTCGAGCAATCCGACCGTTCGATTATGATGATGTCCACGGACATCCTAGTTGCCTTCCATTGAGTCAGCGCGCGTTTGACAGTTGCCCCACAAGTCTTAGGGATATCCGGATCGTGAGGAGTGAGGAATGTGGCTCAGGTTGACCAAGTGTCCCTTAAGTCTTGAGAGGAATGCGGCTCGGGTTGACTTTGTGTTACTGAGGCCTGCAAGGATGTGTCGCATTATGTGACACAATGAATTGACGGTATAATGTGGGAATTAAATAGAAAATCATGGAATTGACGGATTTATTATGGGTACACCTTGGTGGAAAGGAATTATCATTTTTCAATGCCTTCAATTGGTTTTGATGATTTGGCAGAATACATGGTTGGTTATATGTATATAGATATGCATGCTTGATTTTTGTATGCATATAGAACATGGATATAATTGAATTTTCAAATGGTTTTAACAGTGGGGTTAGTATGTTGATATTATATTTTCCAAAACTTTCTTTTGTCCACTCACATTTTTAATGTTTTGCGCCCCCATGCAGTAGTCGTGTACGAGAGCACCACCATAGGGCGATCATCACCCGCCACTCCTCCTTTTCCACTATGTAGGATGTTCTCTTGTAACTGTTCTACTTTTGTAATTAACTGAATTAGCTTTCTCTGAAATTGTCCTAGGATTTCTGTAAGGTCTGAGGCCATAAAGATTTGTTGTTGGTTGTGTGTATCCTACCATTGTGCTTGCTGATTGTTGGTGGATATTTGAATTGCGTTTGTACATGTGAATTTTTTGGGAAACGAGCATTTTACAAGGGAGACTCTTCTAAATTTTCGGCAAAAGTCAAACTTAACCAAAAAAATAAATAAATTTGAGACTTAGTTAGAAGGGCAATTTGGTCAAGTGTGCCCGACACTTGCCATGTATCGGACACGCAAAGGGTTCGGCTCAGATTTCAAAATGGAATTTGGGTCCTCCAATATCTCGTTATTTTGCTCATAATATATGAAGGATTTTTATTTATTTTATTTATTTTTTAATTTTAAAGTTCAATCTTATTGTTAGATGGAACCACTAAGTATTTCTGTGTTTTTATCAAACACACAGAGAGAGAGAGACTTGGAGGAGTTTAAGTTTTAATCATAAAAACAAGAAAAGTGAGACGCATTTAAATTGTGAAATCATGCAAAATGACTTGAATTATTTTCTGATATGGAACATCATACTAATAGTGTTTAACGACGTGTGCAGGGTTTTGGGCCAAAATCACCCTTATTCTTTTTGACAATAGCAATATTATTGAAGAGGAAAGTCGAACGTAAGACCTCATATGCATGGGCAATTGCTTTGTGTTATAAAAAAATATATACAAAATATAGTTTTCCTTTTCCGTAAAGCCAAACACAAAAAATATTATATTATAAATAACATATAAATAAATAAGAAAGCTTTTAAGGTATAATGAAATTGAAGAAAACAAAATAATAGGTAAGTAAAAGGAAAATAAATAATAAGTAAGAAGGTGAGTTTGGTACGGTGAAGCACGTCAAAGACGCTGTCCTAAAGTCTTTGTAGCCTCTCTACGTGCAGGTACTGACGGTCTACAAGACTCCAAGATACGAACAAGGGTACACAAACTCAAGATCCGCTATGAGCACGTTCATAGACGGATATGGGTATCCAAATCACAGAACCATTGCCAAAATAATAATATAAAGTAGAGAATATATATAAAAGTAGAAAATGAGAGAATTAGTTTGTGGTGGTGATTGTGGTATGTGATATTCTAATGGTGTATTGTGGTTGTCTCAAATGTGAAGGAGGAGTGGCCTTTTATAGGCATCCAAAACATGTAACCTTTACCAACCATAAAAGTTCACCAACCAAAAAATTAAGGCATTCACCAACGAGAAATGAAACCTGAATATAAAATATTTATAACCCCCACAATAAATAAAATAAAATAGAGAAATAATTAAATAAATAAAACGGTTAAATTTTTAAAATCTTTTAAAATTCCAACACTTTGCTCTTAACCACTTGAACTACAAACCCCTTGCTATTCTCACAAGTTAACTACAAACCCCTTGCTATTCTCACAAAGTCCTGCATCCGAGACTCTACATATAGAGTATGCCTTATTTTTGCCTATTTTTGTGTTCATTTCTTGTAAAGCATTAATGTCAATTTTTCTGTTTTGCTCAAATTTACTCATGAACTAATAATAGAAAAACATTGTATATAGAATTTAATTTTGAAGCATGTAAAAAAGCTACAATGAAGAAATGAAGCAGTGTACGTGTTCATTTGAAATGTTATTCTAGAAAGCGTCCATAGGTACTGTCCCCATTGTTAAAAGAAAAATATACAAAAGAAATACAAAGTAAAGAATATACATGAAATCCAACTCGAGCAGACCGCAGAATCATCTAACACTTCGGTTTCAACATAGGCTCAAAAGATGAATAGAGCTTTCATTTTATGGGTTGGTACTGATCAGAAACACGCCTAGGCGGCACCTTTCGCAGGATGAAAAGCACCAAAGCAGATGGAACAATCTCCGCTAACTGTGCCAACATAAATGAAAATGTTTACAACATAGATAAGAATAGTTCTATACTACGCAGTCAAAGACACAATTAGTCCATCTATTTTGCTTGAAGTCCTCTTTCACTCGGAGATATTCTCCTGGAAAGTTCTTCCAAACCATGAGAATGACTGATCTAGGTAACATGCATTGGCCCATCCCGGTGAGGGAGGGGACTGCAGTAGCTAGACAAAATACGGTATATGGAAGTTTGGAACTCTACTGGCGGAGGAGCAAGATGTAAAATATGGAAGTTAAGGATTCAAAACTTGCCATGTAATAAATAAGGTTTAGGATAGGATGATTCACGACATCGACATCTGCATCTTTGTCAAATGCAGAAACTGCGAGCTGCAATACAACTCAAGAAATAAGTCTTTAAAAATCAGTAACTTTTTTGGTTATATGTGCAAGTGCTTCACAATTGAAAGGAACTCACCACCAAGCATCTTATCAAGAAACAAGTGCAGCAAATGCTTGTGACCCATCCAACCTGCCATGTTAAAAAAGTTGGGCACTGTGATTTTCTACATAAATTGCACTAGTTCTTTACTTTCAGAATCGTACTGTGGATTACAATTGTCATGGTTATGATCCTGGGGCAGATCATGTAACCCTACCGTGAAAGGTGCATAAACACATTAGATCATGTTTCTTTTCATTGCTTGATCAAATAGAGTAAGAAAATTCATCAAACCGTTTATGCCTATAATAATATCTAATATCTTCCATCGGTTTCAGGCCATAATGTGACTCAAACATAAGCACAAACCTCCTCCAGCTTTTTTTGACGGCCTCTTGACTCAATGGGGAAGTGCCTCAGCATGATAAACAACCTAAAGTCATAAACACCCAAAACTAAACATGAGTTTCATGAAGAAAAAATTCGGGCACTTTCTGTAGGTGAACCATAAATCCTTACCTTCCACCGTATATCAAGAATCCCAGAGCAGTACCGAATGAAATAACTACAAACAAATGTTGATTATAAATGTCAAGTTTAGCTTTTCCATCTACGTAGTAGTTTTTCTAACAATGTTTATGTATATAGTGCAATGAACTACTTATTCCAACTGCACAAATGTTTGACAAAAACTTAAAATTAGAGAAAAGAAATACAAAAGTGGGCAAGATATTAGTATAGTATTGCCTTTTGACCTGAAAAGAAGATTCTAGCAGCTTCTACGGCAACAGGACTTCGGCTTACTCTCATGAAAATCCAGATGCACACCTATCATCATAAAACACAATGACCGGGCATGCAACAGCGATGCCCCAAGTGTAGTAACAAAATGAAATTAAACCGTAAGTGCCTAATCATGCTCAATGAGAAATAAATAATTTTTCCTTACCTGTGTGAAGTATATAAATCCATTTATAATATAATAAGCAGGCCTAAGTTTATCAGTCGGAAGGCTTCTTGCCTAAAAATACATGAAAATAATCAGACGATATGAATTAAGGCACACAACTGCTCATTAGTCATATTATTAGATTCAGAAAAAAGAAAAGAAAAAGAAAAGTAGGTATACCTGGTGATAGATCTCAGCCCAAAATAAGACAAGTAATGTATACGTGGAAAAAAATAAAAGACCAGGAAGATCCATAAGCAGCATTTCAAGAGCCTGCTATACATTTAGAAAGCATAATTAGAAAATATTCTATAATAAGACAACACAAAGCACTGAAGCAAATTGATTTCAAAAGTTACAATAACTCAAACTCTGCAAGCTGCAAGTCTACTTTCAAAGTTCAGGAGAAACAGAAACATATTTCAACTTTTACATTGCACTTAAAATACAGGACAGAGAATTTCCAAATCGTTGTATTTTGTTACGCATGGAACAAGATATTATCTCATTAAGTCTTCCGGAGAGACACAATACACATCCTTGGACTACCTAATAATACTTGGGATTTTCTTTTAAGTTTTATGTGTCATTCTAACACTACTCCTATGATTCTTCTAGATTTCTATTCCGACTAAAAAGTAACACTGTTCTTATCCGATGAATCATATCCGACAGAAAATGTTATTTGCAAGAATCAATGTCTTATCCTGCAATGGCATTGCATCATTATATAATTTGTATACGTCCCTTGGCAAGCAAACCCAAATTCCAACAGTAAAGATCCCAATACACAAAACTTATTACTTATCCATAAAACACTGTTTTGCCAAAACCACTACATATTAAATCCCAGAATAGGACATCATAATTCAGGAGGCTGCAAATTACACATACCTTAGGCTTAATAAGAAGAACACTCTTATAGAGACCAAATAGGACAGCCCTCACTGCACACACACACACACACACACAAATTATTATTTTTGGCTTTAATTAAAAGCTTATACAATAAGAAATGGGTGCAGAATGCAAGAGTATGAAAAAATGCAACACAACCCTTACATCCATTCACTAGAAAGTTCATCAAATGGAAAACCTTTTGTATTGTCCACCCATATTCTGGCACTCTTAATTGAATGCGCACAAGTTGTACCTGAAAATATATAGCAAACAAGCCTCATCTTCTTCATCTTCTCCAAACCTAGATTATATATAATTTTCTCATAAAAATAACTGAGATTAAAACAAACAAACCCAACAAAAAAAACTCACTGAAGATGCATTTGTTTAATGAAAGACAGAAAATGGGTCTGCCCAAAAAACTGAAAAAACTTGACAGAAATGAGAAATGGGGAATGAAAATATTGCAGGGTACTACCAGAGCAACAAGAGAGACCAAGGCATAAGAGGCAGACAAGATATAGTACGTTGGGCCACTTTGCCATTGTTTTGATCCACCAATCTCATTCCACCAATCATCTACGCCTCCGCTGTAACTAAACAAGAAGCTCTCCCTCATCAAAACCTGAGAAAGCTCTGCAAAAATGAAAATATTCATTCACGAAAGGAAGAGGAAAGCTAGAGCTCTCTGTGTGTCTTGTGTTTCTGTTTGGAGAAGCAGAGAAAGTTGGCAAAATGACGGAGCCAAAGGAAGTGGCACGTGGACAAGGCAGAGCTAGGACACGTAGTGAGTACTGGGCCACGTGTGGATCAACCTCGTCGTGTATATTCGTTGATTGCGCAACCAACATGCCTTACTCCTCCTCACTGGGTCAGACATTCTGTGCATTAACAAAGTCTGCATTTCATAAAAATCTTAACCGCCCAAATAATCCATCATCTTTCAATACGCCAGGTCAGCGTTAGAGTGTCCTTGAAATCCTTAAAATTATAGCAAGGCTTGCAAATGTGAGTTAAGCTAGTTAGCTAAGGCGGTGTGCATGTTCCTTTGTACATGAGTCCAATGATAAGAGGCGGTGTGCATGTTCCTTAGATCAAGGCATAAGAGGTAGACAGGATAAGAGTAATTTGGACTACCGATTGTATAAAATATAAATAAAAACTCTCTCTCTCTCTCTCTTATCATCCAGACTGTTATTTATATTGTCATATCTTTCACCACACTCCCTGTCTCATTTGTTTTTCTCCTTCCTCAGTTCCCCTTAGGGATGGCAGTGGGCCAGTTCGAGGCCGAGTATGGCAATACCATCCCCGTCCCACTCCTCATCCCACCCCCATTCCCGATAAGGATTTTCTAGGAATCCCAATCCCCGTCTCCGTTGAGAGAGAGGGGGTTTCTCCCAAACCACCCTCGAATCCCAGGTCTAAAAAAAAGTATATATATCTATCCTACATTATAACACTAATTTCACCTTAAACCATCAATCACATTTAATTAACCTATTAAATTCAACACAACTACTCATAATCATCTCAATTCAATTTACAAAACTAAATAAATATTAAATAATATATTTATTGATTATATCATATTATAACCATACATTGTTATATTATACATACATTACTTAAAAGTAAATATAGCCCTTATCAAGTTGGGTTCGAGGACGTGGATAACAATATCATCCCTAGCTCGTTTTGACCAAAATATTTTATAATTCGGGGATCCTCACCCAAGTTTTTCCTTGAAATCTCCCCAATAGGGTCGAGGACCCGACAGTGGCCCGACCCAAATGGGTATTTTTAGTGCACTTAAGAGCACTTTGACCCATGGTGCCATGGCAAAGGGTAAGGGCGAGGAAGGGCAGACACTATTCAGGTGAATAGTGACTGCTCTATCCTTTTTTATTTTGCTTTTCCAGCTATTGCCATGGAAAATAAAGACAAACACTGTGAGAATCAATATTCTTAAAGGTTATTTAAGAAGGTTAAACATTTTATTTTTAAGTAGTTACTTTGATAAGTATTAAATTATAGTATATATATATATATATATATATATATATATATATATATATATATATATATAATATTTAGTTGCTTTCTTGGTTCACCTAGTTCACATTCGCATATACATTTATATGGGAGATTAAATATTCTTTAACTTATATATATTAATTGATTATATATATAGTGTTATTGAATTTCTTATTAGTTGTTGCAGCAGTACAACGGGATTTGTTGATTATTCTTAATTTTTAGTTTATTTATATACTATATATATGAATTTTATAGTAAATAAAAGTGAAGTAATCTATGTTGGATGTGTGTCTTAGATATTAACTAGATTGACTGCATACATAAAAAATACAAACTCCTGCATACCTGGATTTGTCATAGGAATGATCTGGGATGATGAAACTGAGAACTAGTCTGACTTTGAATAGAAACCTTCTACTCAATGCGATCCTTTCTTCCACTAATACAAAAAAAACAATAGATGATGGGAATTTACCGTCGTGTAGCCGGTTTACGGTCGTGGTATTTCAAACTTAACGACAGTTTATTAATAAAACAGATGTGTTCTGTCATTTCAAACTGCAGTAAATAAAAATCGTCGTTGTGTGATACTTCTAACGACTGTAATGAACAACAACTACGTCAAATGTAATTTCAAAAAACAGAGAAATGCAAAGTTCAGAGAATTTACCATTTCATCTTGTGATTCTCCATCCTTGGATTTCTGTTTTAAGAAATAAAGAACTAAACAATCTAAACCATCGTGGTAAGCAAATACAAAAGACGATTCCTAGAAAACAGTGACGTTTAATAAAAATTTACACAACGATAACTAAAAACCGTCGTGGTGTAAAATTTATTACGTAAAATAACAAGAAAGCCGTCGTCTAAATCAAATTAAAACTTCACAGAAATGCATATTCTAGAGTGAACCAGCTTGCTTTAGCAGAAATACAGATAATAACAATTGCAGAGAGAGAGAGAGAGAGAGAGAGAGAGAGAGAGAGAGAGTGAGTGGGATTGAGTGAGTGAAGATAGCTTGTGAAACAAGTAAACTAAATATGACACTAACTTAATCCTTTATACCATCGTGGTATTGCAATCCCAACGATGGTTTATTAATAAAACAGACGTGGTATGTCTTTTCAAACGGCGGTAAATAAAAACCGTCGTTGTGTTGTACTTCTAACGACTATAATGAACCATAACGATGTCTAATGGATTTCAAAAAACAGAATATGCAAAGTTCAGAGATGTTACCATTTCTTCTTGCTTTTCTCCATCCCTGGCATTGTCATCCTTAAAATTTAGAGCTCTCACATCAAGCGCCACAGAGCAGCTTGCTTTGTCCGACATTGGATTTTTGGGACTTTGCTCTTGACCTTGGATTTGAAAGGGGTTAGTTGTCAGTTTGAGCATGTTGGGATCAAAATTGGGAAATAGTTGGCTCAGCTGATTCAGCAAAGTCCCATAGTCAACACATCATTACTTTCAGAGACAGTAAGAGTGCCTTCAGAGACTTGTTTTTGCAATTCATCCTAACACAAAGACACATTAAAGTCAACAAAAACAGAAAGTTAGTTCCACATGCAAGTCTAATTAAAATTCCAATACATTTTAATACAAATTTAAAACAGATTGAGTGAATTTAGGCTTACAATTAATTTTGCTTTCTTTGCAACCTTTGGATCGGGGATGTTACCGTGTTTGTCTTCTCTAGCTTTCTTCCATAAGGTAGATCGATCAATTTCTACCCCGGGCATGGTTTCCTCCAAATCATCCTCCAAACCAGGATATCCTTTTCGAGACAACCGATGATTATACTCGCATTTCTCCCTCCTCTATGCTTGTTCAGTATACATGACACAAATTGTTCGGATAACCTTGAAGCTACAAAGGCATCCTAGTCAGCTTTCTCTATGAATTTATATAGTTCAGGGGGTTGTCTTAACTTCTCATTCTCATTGATGAATGAAGGATATGATGCCTCGTTAGTGTAGACTTGAAATCCTTCCATTTCTTTCCAATAGATGATAACACCATTTTCTTGCCCCCTTGACCTACCACATAAGCCATGTCAACGGCTTCCCAAATATGCTCTTTTATATTCTTGGGGATTTCAGTCCATTTCTTGTCCACAATTGGGACTCTAGAGCGTGCCAACACACCAATATAGGACTGCATCTCAATATGTGCAGGGCCATATGGTTTCCCCCTTTTGTTGTATCAATAACTGGCTTGATTTTCTGCAATTTTCTCTTCACAACACGAGCATTCACTATGCCAAATTTCACTTTCAGCAACACTAGATAGGCATCGATAAAGAGGGAAATCGATGCTATTAGTAGATGAGGCATCAATTTCATAAATAACGATACTAAACATATATAAAGACATCAGCGCGCATTTTTGTTTATTTTTGACGATGCTTTTATTCCCCTTTAGCATCATCAACATAAATACAGATGCCTAAAGTGATTAGTTTTTATTTTCTTACGACAGGGTCATTTTTTGGTGATATACCTCTGATGCCTAAAGTCTGAGTCAACGCCCTAGCCCAAAATTTTTACTCTCCCTCGCAAACTCTCTCTGAAACTTCAGCTCCCTCTCAAACTCTAGCCCCAATTCTTCCAACTCCCTCTCAATTTTTTCACTCCCTCTAAAACTGTACCCTAAAAATTCATCTCCTAAACAAAACTCTCCTTCAGTCCCTCTAAAACTCTCTCTTTCTTCTCTCTCCTCCATCACTGACCCACAAAATCTAAACTCTTACCATCCCTCAAGCCTCCATGGCAGAAGCTCTCTCTCTCTCTCTCTCTCTCTCTCTCTCTCTCTCTCTCTCTCTCTCTCATCAGTAACATTTAGGGCTGGGCATCCGAGGACCGCCCTCGCCGCCTACTCGATGTCACACGCCACTGCACAGAAGCAAACCATTAGCTCGCTCTGATTTGGAGTTGCTCATCTTCGATATCTGCAATTGGGTAATTGAGTTCCCTTTTTGTCCTTGTTACTGAAGATTAAGGATTAATTTTCATTTGGGTTATGTTTGATTTGTAGCTTATTTATATCTTCGATTTTCTTTATATGAATTCTTGTGTATAACCTAAATTGTAAATTTTTACAAAGGCATTAACAGATAAAGGGTTTTGAAATGGTACAAATCTCCTGGGTGTATTTATTTATTTATTTTCTGTTCTTTGTATTTTCTATGTTTTTTTTTTGTCTTGCCATGTTGTTAATCTTGTGTGTTATTTCACCTTCAGAAGAGAGATAAAGTACTATGAGAGTCTAACTGAAGAAGAGACATGCATGTGTACATGTATACTATTTATTTTTAGAATAAGAGGAAGATGAGAAAGTACTATGAGTATTGGGTTATCTTTATCACTTCTAAACAGTCCAAACTGAGCTCAATACAACTTGTCTATCTAACTTTAGTTAAAGTTTTCTACTTGAAGAATCATACGGATTGAGTTTTCAAGTTTTCAAGTTTTCTACCTGGTATAATATTTATTGTTACTGTAATTATACATGTGTTTCTCATGATGTCTTATTTTGGTGATGGATAGACAAGCGTGAGGAGATGGAGGACTCATGAGCCAGAGCTACATCCTTACTTTGTACTTGGAGATTTATGGGAGTCCTTCAAGGACTGGAGTGCGTACGGTGCATGGGTCACAAAATGTGAGTGACTCTGTTATCTAGTACTATGTTCCTTATTTGTCTGCTATTCAGCTCTATGTAGACCCATCAAAGCCCTACACAAGAATAAGGTCAACAATATCGTAAACACGAGACTTTCAATCAATTTAGTCTATGTGATTTTTCTGCTTAAGCACTCTGGATTATAGTTTATGTTTGCAGCTGCTAACTCTGGAGCAATGTTCATTCCTTAATGTTTCTGTTCATCCTTTATTGTGTCTAGTTTATGGGTTGACATAAATGTCATTTTGTGGGGAAAATCTTGAGAAAATTTGAATTTAGTGACTGAAGCAGATGGAGCATGCTATGCATTTTGGTGTGATTAATTTTTTTATTATCATTGTTGGATTCCTTGCACTTCTATTGAGGTTATTATATATGATCTCTTTGTTGAGTCACTCTCTGAGATTTAGTTGCCTACTTTCCCTGAGAGAGAGAGAGAGAGCTGGTTCAATGAAACTTAATTGTTGAAATTTTCAGAAATGAGCTTCCTTTCTGTAGCATTTTAAAAGTTCTCCTCTTCTTTCCCCCATTATTTACTAGAGTGAAGAGGGTAAAAATTTTGTTTAAGGTTTATGTGGTGGATCTTTTCCGACCTGTTTTTGTGTGTAATTTTGGCACTTTGTTTTCTATTATTATTTATATTACAGCCCTATCACTGACAAAAATATTATCTGAAAATGAATGTTTAGATGTTGGTATTTCAATATTGAGAAGATTTTTGTATCCAAAGGCAAATTTGACAAAGGTAATCTCTGACCTCTGAGAAATATGCTTCTCATATGTTGACTACTCTGTTCAACCATCTAACAATCTGAGATGTTCTTGTGAAGACAGAAGCCCACTGAAAGGAAGGCTTTGAAACTTGCAAAGAGTAATTCCTATTGACTTATTTTTATATTTACGTTCTTTTTTGTGTTTTTGGGTGGAAGAAGAGGGATGGAATTTTAACCTGCTTACACACATTAGTCCAACTTACAATATCATAGGTTTGATCAGTACTTATCTCATTGTCTTTCATATGCTGACTGCAAGGGTTCACCATAATTTCTATTTGAGTTGATTTGCACAATTTCAAGACATATATACAAAGTCTTAGTATTTATTTTGACTGTCGAGAATTCATTATAGTTCTTGTAGTTGTTTGGGCTTAAATTTGGCGCACCCAGGCCTAGAAAAAGAAAGCCCACGACATCCCCAAGCCGACTGTTCCAAAGCTCTGAGCCCATCAACGCAATCCAGCCCACTAACGATTGAACGGATCAAAACAGGTGAACACGGCCCAAAACGTTAGGAGGCCTGGAAACAGAGGAAACTAGGAAAGGATTGGGCCTCGAAGAAATTCGAAATTACGCACAGCGTAAACTAGACTCAATCTAATCTGCAAAACGGAACAGTCCCACGTGATCCCTGACTTAGAAGAGTCAATAATTTCGGCCGAGACTGAAGACTGAACAGGAGCAGATATAAAAAGAAAATCTCTGAAATAAACTTCGCTGCCAGGGGATCAAAAACCGCTTAGTTTATCTAAAAATAATCTGATATTTTGGAGAAACACAATTTTCAAAGATAAGCAGACTCTGCTAATATAAAGCGGGAAACAGGGAGCTGTTCAAAAGCTGAGAATTAGCTATCTCAAAACGATCAGACTCATGCAGATTGAAATGAAAGAACAAGCATGGCGCACCATCAAAATGCAGAAGCAGTCACCTCAAGAACTGATCGTTGAGTGCTTATTCACCAGGAAAAGGATGGAACCCCTGTTTTGTTTCAATTAAAAACTAGAAAATATCTTTTGATTACTTGCCGCCCACTCTCAGAAAAACATTTCCTATATATACAAGAGAGGGTGAACAGAGCACGGGACAATCAATCAAACAACCAAAAAACTCAGTCAAAAGACAAACACTCCAAAGATCACTTGATCACAAAAATCTCAAACAAGTTACAACAGACTCAGAGTCTGAAGTACTTCAAATACGAGAGCTTCTCAGACAAGCTTGCAGAATCATCCTATTTTCTCCCAGCAAAGACAGTTAGACCCCTGCTTCTGAATAGAATCCCAGTTCACAACTCAACAACAACGAGATTTCTCTCGTTACAAATTTGGTTCAGCAAAAGCCAAGTTTAGCAGAGTTCGAGTTCTCTCAAATATGAAAACCTCAACAAATTTATGAAGAGCCCTGACTTAGCCGCACAGGTACTGCAGTACATCCCCAGCTCAAGTCCAGCCACTTCTGTCCCTTTCAGACTGGAGAAGTCTCAGTTCTGCCCATCCAAAAGCCATCTAGGGCTTGAAATAGATTAAAGCTCTGCCAAACTCAAGCTTTGGTATCGATTTGCAGCCGAGGCCTAGCAGTGGAAGCTGTCCAGAGTCCAATCCAGCACAGACATATCCAATCCAGCCCAGAACAGAGGCAACTAACCAGGCAGAAATGGAAGCACAGCCCTTCTCTTGTTCTCACATAGTCAGTTTTCCCTTATTGAGTCTTGTAAAGGGGAGTTCTGCCTAAAATCAGTTCAATCTGTTATCAGTTGTTCTGGCCAGAACTGCCGTTTTTTTTTTATATATATACTGAGATAAATTATTAAAGTCCTTACCAGTCTAAGGCATAGAAAAGAACTTACTTGGGAGATATTCCTCACCCAAATTCACAATCGTTTGTTCAAAGTCAGTAACTTGGGGCGCAAGTTACTTTTACCATAAGTCTGTTAGGGTTGAAAAATTGCTAGCAGTGGCACGCTCAGCACATAAAGAAAGTTAATTTACTGACCAAAACATGGTCTTTGAATTAATGGGGAACTTTGCCCTGTCATCTCAGGAAGTAAATCAAAACGGGTGAACAGTAGTAGCATAAAGTTGGAAACCAGAATTAAATAAAGAGGCTTTTCTCCTGCTCAACTGTGGTTTTAAATTTGCAAACAACTGTGGTTTTTGCTTTTACGTGTTCTGAATTTGTTGAGGGTTTAGGACTATTGTCTTACTGATTAATGGATCATGGCCTTTTTCTACCTGGAGTCCTGGACGGCTGTTATCCAGTCTGCTATTGTGTCTCAGTTTTTTAAGTTCCTGATTTAGTTTATTTAATATAAATGTTGCAGGCTGTGGTTGTAAGCATTGATCCTCGTACAGTAAGCATTCTTTTCTTTTGCTTTCTTTACCTGTGCACTGCCATTCAAAGTCAAAACATGATAGATATTCTGAAGCATGCATATGACATAGATTTGCTTCATTTAATTTGTCCCCAGAAAATAAAATAGTAATAAGAATTCCCTAAACCTCCATGTCTGGCAGTTCCTTAGCCTGGCATTAACTATCAGATCTAAAGACATAATTAGGATTATGTATTGTTATTTTAAGATAACATTTCATGTGGGCAGAGTTTCAATTTTTTCATAAGAGAGAAAGGAGCTTAGAGAGACGTATGTCATCTTACCACACACTTACAAAGAGAGCTATATCTGTGTGTGCTTGTGAATTCGTTCATTTTTCAAATTTAACTCATTATCAATTTATCATACTCCTGTAAGATATTTCTGTGCTTCAATTGTATGTTGAAATAAATAATTTGTAGGATGAGGGGATTGACTTGTTTGTCAGATTTTCTTGTTATCTCATTTGAAGTGACAACATATCTTATGCAAAGTTAGTACCTTGCACTTTTTAAGCTTAGGTTCATATTTTGTGTTTACATTCTATGTGTTTTTTTTTTTCCAGTATAGAGCTAGAAGGAAGGACACGTACACCCAAATGGAATTAGGTGCAAGAAGAATTGGCAACTCATGTCCTAGAATGGCTTTTTTATTGAGCTAAACATTCCTTAATTTTACATGTCTTTCTAGCTAGTATTTTGCTTATGCATAGACAAGTATGGATAATTTATGGTGTAGGGCTGGTAAAATTGTGATTTGGATGTGACAAGTATGGATCATTCAAGTATTTTGCTTTTATAGAAAATTATGGATATATTTAAATTATTGTTTATATAAGTAACTAAGTAAAGTGTAATGTGAAACAAGCAAAATACCTACCATTTCCTTACATAAGTGATGCCTATTGTTTATAACAACTTCAGTTTTCCAAAAATAACTGAAGTTGAAAGATAAAAACAACAACCAAACATCTATTATTACTTATGCCTAAAATGAGAAGTAGCATCAGCATTTATGTAACAAGAAGCACTATTGAAGGCTTTTCACATCTGCAAAATAAAAAAAGCGATGATGTATAACATAATTCACAACACCAATTTTGTTACTGCGATGTTGTAATTAATAATATGCATCAGGATAGTAGATGTCACTGATGCTGTTAGACATCTTTAGCCTCATCCCTTTTGAAACTACTAATGCTGTTTCGGGTTTAGGCATCAGAAGTCAACCTTTTTTTGGCACTCGGAAATCATTTACGCATCGGAGTTTACCAAATATCCGATGTAGTAAGTGACAAACAGCGACGGAGAATATCCGTTGCCTATTACATAGTAATAGGCAACAGGCTTGAATACCACGGTATTTATGTGTAATAGGCAACGGATTTTATCCGTTGCTAAAGCCCTTTTTTGGCATAGTGATTGTGTTTATACCCCGACTTGACTTTGGTTCCTCAAAAAATGTTGTCGTGCTGCCTGGTTTTGTCTCAGCAGATGGAACAAACTTCATCTTCTTCGAGGACTTGGTTTGAGGTTTTGAAACTTTAAGCTCCTTACATTGATTTTTTTTCAAGCTAGAATGCTTACTTTGCACTTGAGAAACCATGGTTATAGAGAAATCAAACCTGCAGCTGAAAATATTTTAGATTTTCAAATAATAAAAACGACAATTATTTTTAAAAAATGACGTAGTATTCAATTTGACATGACTCTAGATAATAACAATCGACATAATAAGAAATTTATCACAGTAGTAGTTAATTACCGACGTGGTTTAACAATTCAAACGACTTGAATAATAGGCCACCGTCGTCTTATTAAGATAAATACAAAAAACAGAGTAGTGGTTCCAGACTCAAACCTTAAGGTGAAAATATTTTAGATTTTCAATTACTAAAAATGACGTTTCTCTATAAAAATTCGACGTAGTATTAGTATTCACACAACGCTATATCAGAACTGCAAACGTAATAGGTGTTTATCAAGGCAGTAGTTATATGCCATTGCGGTTTGACCATTCAAACGACGTTAGTAATAAGATATTGTCGTCTTGATAAGATGAAATACAAACACAAAGAAGTGGTTCCAAACCCTTTCATTCTTGTCTTTATATTTTATCAAATTTGGAAAAACTTAAAATGATTTTCACCAGAAAAAAAAAATTAAAAAAATTTTCAAAACAAAAACCATGGTTACAAAGAAATCAAACCTGCAAGTGAAAATATCCTAAACCCTCAAACAAAAAAAACGACGATCATTTAAAAAAAAAACAACGTAGTACATAAATTCACACGACGCTAGGATCAAAACAACAGATGTAATAAATGTTTTCACTGCGGTAGTTAATTACCGTCGTGGTTTATGATTTCAAACCACGTAAATAAGTAGCCACCGTCGTCTTATTTAGTTGAAATACAAAAAACAGAGTAGTGGTCCCAGACACTTTCGTTCTTTGTCTGTATATTTTATCAAACTTGGAAAAACGTAAAATAATTTTCGCCATAAAAAACATAAAAAGATTTTCAAAACAAAAACCTATAATGATATGCACATGCAAAACAGGAACAAAAAAAGTGAGAAATGCTTACCTTTTGCGTGCAATGAAAGTTTTCTCTTGGAGTTGGGAGTTTCAGTTCAGAGATGAAGACGAAGAGGAGAGGAAGACAATGAGATTCATACATGGCGCTTTGGGAAGGAAAAATGAGAGAAGCCTGAAATTTTTTCTCGGGTTTAGAAACAGCAAAAGTGTAGGTTAGGTAAGGCAAAAAGTTTAAATATTGACAAACTGTTTCATAACATGACACTATTAATAGGAACCGCCCTATTATTTACTTTATACTTTGATATAGATTAAGTTACCACCCTGGTACAACACTTTATACGACCCCTACTTTTCCGAAAATGCCGTGTTTATATGACACAACAACCGTATATTCAATAATACCGACATTAAAACTGACATTTAGAACGACCTTTTATTTATGGAAACCGACATCTGAAATGCTTTTTAATATGGCGCTAAATAAAAAATAAACGCCTTGGAGTTTGATTATATGACGACGCCGTTGATAATGTGACCGACGTGGTTAGAAAAGATGATTGTTTTAAATTGGGGCTTTTCTTGCGTTCTTTCACTTAGGGTTCCAAGTTGAAATAAAGACAGATACGTCATCAATGTCTGAAATATTGTCTTTCTCATATTGGTGGTTCGATTATGATGAGGAACATAGCTCCCACTAGTAAGATTTCATAACTCTTGGGATCTCATTTGCAATTATCTTTTCCGACGGTTTTCTATATAAACCGTCGTGGTTTTTAATCATTCTTGTCATTTTGTAAATCTACTGTCGTAGGCTACCAAAATCCAAAAAATATTTTAAAAAGCAAATAAAATTAAGACGACGGTTTACAGATAAGGCAGACGTATAAAAGAAATAAATACAACAGTACTTTTCAAAAAATCGACGTTGTAAAGAAATGTTATACGACGCTATAAATGAAGAAACCGATCGTCATGGTTACAAATTTAAATCGTCTTGATATAGTAAAAATATGACGTGGATAATTTTGCATTTTGACGTCGTTATCTACTCTTATAGTGTCGTGGTTCCCAGAATCCTATACGACAATAGTTTTATAAATTCCGTCGTAGTACATATATAATAAAACGTCGATCTTTTTTTCTTTATCGTTGTCGTACATGGCCTGAATACAGCTCTGGTTACTAATATACTGATGTGGATTTTATTAAAGTTATATGATGCTGATTAAGAATAGTTGGTCGTGTTTTCTTAGAAGTTAACACGGCGGTAGTTTTGGTAAATCGTCATTTTTACTTTCTACGTTGGTGGATTCCTACTTGCTGTCGTTGATTTTGAGGTTAAAATTTAAGTCAGGAGAAAACATCTTTAATAAGATGACGCTTGTTAAGTTTGATGCGTTGTGTTTTAGAAATACCTTAGCGGGTCTCGATTTTTTAGGCGTTTAAGTAGATGATCCACATTGTTTTTCTGTTACCGTCGTCTTTCTAAACACAACGACATTATTTTTTTCTTCTGTCGTTTTTTTCTCGTCGTCTTTTTCACTTTTTATAGTGGTGTTCACTGCAATTCCAGATGGGGTATGAATGTTCTGTTTGTGATGGATTGATCGCTTGAGCAGGGGCCTCTATTTATATGCATCCGCTAGAGAGTTTTGCCCATCAAGAAACTCTCTAGCTCTCACAATTGCATTAGCTTTAGGTCTCCCAATCCACAATGAGATAGGATATCTTCTAACTCTAGTGATTAACTTCAAACAATTCTCCCTATTAGAGTAGTAGATAAGATTAGTTCCAAAACTCCTAATCCATGTCAAACTCTAAAACTTCAATCCGATCATTAGACCACACTTAGTAAGTTAAGACACAAACGTGTCGTACATTCTCCCACTTGGTCTCATGATCTTTGAGAGTCTAACACAAATCACCATCAGTACTATAAAGTTTAAAAACAATCATTTATCCTACACATGCCACTGTCAATTAAGAGAGATAAAATGGAACTATCAAGACACATCAAGCAATATAGCTTAAGGCCTTTATAACCACACATCAAAGCTCTCTAAATCAAATGTAGTTGCCGTCAAGATTGAAGCTCTAAATGAACATGACATAAACATACGTGTCAGTAAAACCATGTTCATTCTCATGCCCTCTTTAATCAAGATCTCAAATAACAATTCTTTCGTGAATTTGTTCATGCAGTGTCTGTATAGCTAGCTAAAACTGCATAAGAACAAGCTACCTAATTAACTTATAAATAATACCAATCATTCAAAACAACTATTCAGCAACATAGAAAAACTGTAAATGTTTCATTAAAATAGTTGAAAAGAATTGACAGTTAAAATCTGTAAGAACAACTAAAACTAGTAAACAACAAACTACTCCCACTAATCAAGCATATCAAAACTAGGTAACAATCCCATGCTCTTGACATGTCCATGAAAAACATTAGCAGGCAACACCTTGTTCAAAGGATCAGCTATCATAGAATGGATGTCTATGTGTTCAACTACAATATCTCCAGACTTAAGCTTCTCTCTGATCTTATAATACTTGAAGTCCAAATGCCTATTGCCTGAAGATCTCTTGTTGCTCTTAGTAAAGAAAACAGTTGCAGTATTGTCATTCCAGATCAAGATAGGCCTTTCAATTGATTCTACCACCCTTAGACTCTTAATCAAATTTATGAGCCAAATAGCTTGTGAAGCTGCTTCATAACAAGCAATGTATTCTGCTTGCATCGTAGAGGTAGCAGTAATAGATTGTTTGACAGTTTTCCAAGAAACGGACCCTCCTTCAAATAGGAATACAAAACCTGAAGTGGATTTCTTTGTGTCCACACAACCTCCTAAATCAGCATCAGCATATCCAATTAATTCCAGATTTTGACTTCTTTAGTAAACTAATTTGTAATCCTTAGTTCTTTGTAAGTATCTCAATACCTTCTTTCCAACCACCCAATGTGCTTGTTTGGGGTTCGGCTGGAATCTCCCCAAAACACTTATAGGAAAAGCAATGTCTGGCCTTGTGCAGACCTGTGCATACATGAGGCTGCCCACCAAGGATGCATAAGGCTTGTCTCGCATGTCTTGCCTCTCAATATCATTTTGTGGAGCTTGACTTTCACTTAGTTTGTCACCTTTTGTCATAGGTACACTTCCACCTGCAAACCTCTTGAGTATTTTCTATATATACCCTTTCTGTGACAATCCTGACAGACCTCTCTCCATATCCCTTGTGATCTCAATGCCTAGAACATAAGTAGCCTCTCCAAGATTTGTTATATCAAAAGATTTCTGCAGAAAAACTTTGGTGTCATGTAAAAGGGTAAGGCTACTGCTTGCAATAAGAATGTCATCAACATATAAAACTAAGAACATGAAATGTCTCCCACTGATTTTGATGCAAATGCACTCGTCAACAAGTGTTTCAGTGAATCCATAAGATCTTACAACTTCATCAAACTTGAGATACCACTGCCTAGATGCTTGCTCTAAACCATAAATCGATTTCTTAAGTTTGCAGACAAGATTTTGTCTCCCTTCTTGAATGAATCCCTCAGGTTGGTTCATTTAAATTTCTTCATAGAGTTCTCCATTCAAGAATGCAGTCTTGACGTCAACCAATAGGGATAGATCAAAGTGTACCACGATTGCCATATTAACCCAAAATGAATCTTTAGTCGATACTGGAGAAAAAGTTTCATTAAAATCTATCCCTTCCTGTTGTGTGAAGCCTTTTGCAACTAACCTGGCTTTGTGTCTCTCTATACAACCTCTTGAGTCTCTCTTGGTTTTGTAAACCCATTTACAACCAATAGGTCTACATCCATGAGGCAAATTGACCAATTCCCATACTCCATTCTTTCTCATAGATTCCAATTCTGCTTTCATTGTTGCAAGCCATTCTTCATTTTTATCACTGTTCATTGCTTGCTTAAAGGTAGATGGATCCTCTTGTCGACTCATGTCATGCTCAGATTCTTGCAAATATATGACATAGTCAGCTGGGATTGTAGACCTTCTAGATCTTTGTGACCTTCTCGGTTCCACATTTTCTTGTGCTTGATGTAGCTCTTGAGTTTGTTCTGGATTTTCAGGTTCAACGTGTATGGGTGCTGCATGGTGAGTGCTTCTGGTGTTAATTGCTGAGGTTGCATTTCTTGTGTCATGCTCTGAAAATTATCAGCTGGCAAGGTTGTGAAGTCCTCCATATTTCTTCTATCTATATCCTCTACTACTTCTTCAAAATCAAGGTCTCTTTCTTCTGTAATTCCTCCATCATTCTCTATGAAAATTGCTCTCCTAGTTTCAACAAACCTTGTGGTATGACTTGGACTATAAAACCTATACCCTTTGGTCCTCTCTGGATAGCCTACGAAAAAACAACTTCTTATCTTCGAATCCAATTTCTTTTCCACAGGGTTATAGAGTTTGGCTTCAGCTTTGCATCCCCAAACTTTTAAGTGATTAAGGCTTGGTTTCCTTTTGTTCCACAGCTCATAAGGTATCTGATCTACACTTTTGGTTGGCACTCTATTTAAAACATAATTGGCTATTTTAAGAGCTTCTCCCCATACTAAAATAGGCAAGTCTACACAACACATCATACTCCTCACCATGTCCTTAAGGGTTCAATTTATTCTCTCTGAAACTCCATTTTGTTGTGGAGTTCCAGGGTTTGTGTACTATGCAACTATGCCTTCTTGTTGCAGAAACTTTGTGAAGGGTCTAGGATTTCTAGCCTCATAATCGTCCATAGAATTCACCACCTCTATCTGATCTTACCACCTTAATTTTCAGATTGAGTTGGTTTTCAACTTCTGCTTTAAATATTTTAAAAGTTTCTAAGGCACTAGATTTCTCAATTATTAGATACACATAACCAAACCTTGAAAAATCATCGATAAAGGTTATGAAATATCTAAAACCATCATGAGTTGGATTAGGAAAAGGTCCACATATGTCAGTGGGTATCAATTCCAAAAGGTTTGAACTTCTTACTGCTCATTTCTTCCTTAAATTCGTGAGTTTGCCTTTTATATAGTTTATGCAAACATCTTCTAAAGCATTTAAATCCAAGGGAGGCAGAATAGATTGTTTGCATAAAGTGTTCATCCTTTCTTTCGAAATATGAAAGAGCCTTTTATGCCACAGGTTTGGTGAATCTGTTTTAGTAGTGTTGTGCTGAATACTTGCAGTGTTCATAACCAAATTAGATTCCTTCAGATTAAAATGATTCCATCCACAAGAGTTCCATAACCAACTGATATTTTATTCCTTGAAATAGAAAAATCAGAAACATTGATGACAACCTTATATTGAGCTTTAACAAGCTTAGAAACTGAAACTAAGTTCTTTCTCATGGAAGGAACATAAACTACGTCTACTAAATCCAAAAAGAAACCAGACTCTCACTCGATTCTAACTAATCTAATGAACTCCACCGTAACTTGGACTCCATTGCCAACGAACACCTTCACTTCATCCTTGATTGGTGCCTTCTTGGTTATGAACCCTTGCAAAGTATTAGAAACATGAATTGTAGCACCACTGTCAAGCCACCAAGTGTTATGTGAAAAATCTACATGGTTTGATTCAAAACAAACTGAAATGTCATGAATATTACCTCTTTTCTTGGCTTGTTTTTCCAACCATCTCTTATATCTGCGGCAAGCCCTCTTCATGTGACCTATCTTTTTGCAAAAATAGCACTTGATTCCAGCAATTCCATTTGCTTTCTCTCCTTCATTGTGCTTTGGTTTTCCAGCTGCATTGTTACCTTTTCCCTTTTCCTTTTTGCCTTTCTTTGCAGCAGAGACCATGTTAATGTGTGCCTTGTCCTTCTTAATTGCTTGCTCTTCTTGCACAACTATAGCAATGAGTTCATCCAGTGACCAAGTCTCTTTCTGTACCACATATGTGCTCTTGAGTTGCTTGAAATCACATGTAGTGAATTCAAAGCAAAATGCACGAGCATATTGTCATCCATGCTTATATTGAATGTCTTGAGTTTCATCCCTATATTGATCACTTTCAGTATGTGCATCCTTACACATTCATCTCCTACATATTTCAACTCAATGAGTTGATTCACCAAAAGTCCTATCTCAGCTTTCTCTGACTCTTTGTACTTGAGTGCAATTGACTCAAGAAACTCCTTAGCATTGTCAGACACTTCAATGTCACCTCTCACTGATGGGGACATCGATTTCAGCATGATAAGTATGGACATCCTATTGGCCTTTTTCCATTTTGCATAATAGAATTTTTCTTCTACATAGGCTGTCTCCATAGGAACTGCTAAAGCTTCTTCTCTCAAGGCCATATCATAATCCAAGAAACCTAGAGCTATCTCCAAGTCTGCTTTCCATTTCTGAAAATTGATACCAGTCATGGTTTCAATGGAACTCAGATTCATAGCAGGGTTCAAAACTGAAGGATTTGAATAGACAGAGAATAAGTACACAAACAAAATCTGTCCCCATAAAAAACTGTACATTATTGATTAACACATGTAGGCAGTAAATCAAACGTGTTTTAGTGATCACCAAGTTTTATCACACATGAATTTTCTGTATGAATAATCTCCTCAATTCTGTGGATAGAAGGAAGATTTCATTAATCCTTGTGTAATATCCCTTGCATCACGCCACCATAAACTCCTATAGAATTAAACACCAACATCTGTGGACAGAAGGTGCATCAAAACTACAACAGTTTATAGTGCAAATCTGGCCGAAATTGCTTTATATGCATGAGTCTTTAATTGACTAAACCGCTGTGGCTTGTTTAATCAATACAAGAGCTCATGTAAATTGGCCTTTGATCTTTATATAACATGCATATGAAAAGAACTTGAAACACAGCATGTATATGAATGTGATCTAACTCCTAGTCTTTGTATAGTTGATTTTAGACATAGAATTTGGTATTTGGTTGCTTTCAGATTCTAGATTATGCAAACAGAGCTCTGATACCACATGTTAACTAGATTGACTGCATACATAAAGAATACAAACTCCTGCATACTTGGATAGGCCATAGGAATGATCTGGGATGATGAAACTGAGAACTAGTCTGACTTTGAATAGAAACCTTCTACTCAATGTGATCCTTTCTTCACTGTAATTCCAAATGGGGTATGAATGTTCTGTTTGTGATGGATTGATCGCATAAGCAGGGGCCTTTATTTATATGCATTCGCCAGAGAGTTTTGCCCATCAAGAAACTCTCTAGCTCTTACAATTGCATTAGCTTTAGGTCTCCCAATCCACAACGAGATATGATATCTTCTAACTCTAGTGATTAACTTCAAACACTTCTCCTTATTAGAGTAGCATATAAGATTGGTTCCAAAACTCCTAATTCATGTCAAACTCTAAAACTTCAATCCAATCATCAAACCACACTTAGTGAGTTAAGACACAAACGTGTCTTACATTAGAAACATTGGAAAACAAATCCTTGCATCCCAAACTTTGTGATGTGGTTTCTTGTTGATGTAGATTAACAAATTAGAATTTGCTTGCAAAACTTTGTTGCCGTCATGTGACGATTAGAACTTGATAAGCACTCTAACTTTCTTTTGTTGGCTGTCTAGATTGGGATTGGCATGTGGAACAACTTTAATAATTATTACAAAGGAGTTTGGGGAGCTTGTAACTTTTACCTATGACACGTACCCTTTACGTACAAACTTTATCTCCAGGATATTCATTTCTTTTATATGTTACTTAGTGACCAAACTAACCAATATGAGATAAGCTTTGCCAACATTCCTTTAGTATAAATAAAGAGCAATTGTTTCATTTTGAAGAGCAAGGCGTGCATGGTTTGCGTGAGAAAACAAAAAAGGGGAAAGAAAGAAAGTAAGAAAGAAAGGGAGAGAAGAAGAAATACTAGAGAAAGAAAGAGAGATTGAGTGTGAATGCAGTGGAAATTAGAGAGTCGTCTTACAATTCTAGCAAAAGCTTTGGTGTCAAGGTAGGGGGGTTTCTTGGGGGCCTTTTACAAAGATTGATTTAATTAAATTTCATGAGCATTATATTATGCATGGTATTACAGTTTGGTTTACGTTCTTTGTTATTGGGTGTTTACTTGTTATTAATTGTCTTATCAATGTTGGTGTGGTAATATTTTGATACATGAGATAAATGAAAGCCATAATTATATCATGTCATGGAAATTGGTTGGAGTTCTTGGGTTGAGAAAATACTAATGGAAAAGATCTTTTGTGTAGTTTAGTCTAACTTTTGACAGGTTCCAGATCTCAGGGATCCCACAATGCACATAGCTTTTATTGGGTGATGCGGGACTAGAGATAGGGAGTTAGGCAAGATGACTAACAAAAGGGGAATTATGGGACGATTGAAATGGGGGTTAGTTCATATAAATGGGCATTCGAGACCTAGTGATATAAGCATGGTATAAGACATGCAGGTCTGCTGTTATATGAATTAACATGATTAGATGAAGAGCATTCATACATTTTCTTTATTTAATCTTTTTAAATAACTTTATAATTTAATTTTTTGAACAATTTGACTTTAAAAAAATTGAAATTTCATAAATATAATTTTATTTGAGAAATAATTGGGCTAAAATTTGGGAGAATAATTGGGCTAAAATTTGGGATATTTTGGGTTTGACCACATGGATTGGAGATGGCCTAAATGATGAAGAGAGTCTGACCAAACTCTTCAAGGTTGAGAAATGTTTGTCTCACCGAGAGAGCAAACAATGAAGCTAAACGAGGTTTGTTTCCCACATCCCAAGTTGTCAAAACTAGACCGAAGGCTACCTTTTTTGTTGCCCAATCAATCAATCTTGACCAATCACAAATGAAAGTGTAGGTAGGAAATAGTGATGTTGGATTGGAGGTCCACTGAGCACACATTCCCTCGGTAAACAACTCATGAAAATTTATAAATAAGAGGAAGCATAACGAAGCAGGGGGCCAACACCAACTCAACAAATCAAGCCCAAGGTTGCTCAATGCACTTCTTAACTTTTTATCATGCAATTTCAAAGTTTTAGTGCTTTTCTTACAATTCCATGTAGTGATATCAATGAGAACTCTGAAAACGTTCTGAGTTCTTGAGCAGCATCCATTGTAATTGTTCATTCAATATGTTAACAAGGATTTCTTGTTTCCCGTTTACAAAGTCATCCCTTGAGCATCATTCAATCCATCCTGAAATAGATTTCTTAAGCTTCATGAGTTTCCTAAGCTATCTAGAGTCATTGAGCTATCAAGCTCGGTGACACCAACGCCAAACACATCCGTTTTATAGGCCTTGTTGCCTAGGTATATAACTTCATGGCCGAGAATATGTTCCTAACTCGGCCACAATCAATTGAAAGAATAGGCATCATCCATTTGTACCAAAGGCCACTTTGTGACTGTGGTACTGGCACACCACACATACTTACACCAAGAAGAATGCCTTTGTTACCACTTTCGCTCAACCCATATAATTCGAATAATTGACCAGGTGGGTCGAAAAGAATTGAAAGTCAATAGTTGTAAAGCCCAATTGCTCCAAATGAATGGAAATAGTGGAACTAGGTTGATGGGGCTTGTTTAAGTGTATAAAAAGACTGTTTCAATTTGCATACATGAGTGGGGAAAATGAAGGTCTACAAAGCCAACGCATTAGCGCATACGCACATCTTCATCAATATACCCATGAAGATGCTTTTGAACATCCAATTGACGAATGGGCCAGTGACATTGCATATATAAGGCCGAAATGAGTCTGATAGTAAAGTGATTTACCACCGGTACAAAAGTTTCACCATAATCAAGGCTTGCTTGCGGATGAGAGTCAATTTCATCTAAATGGGCTTTATATCATTGGATTGACCATCATAATTTCGTTTAATGCTAAAAACTCATTAGTTTTTTTATTTTTTAAATCAAAGGAAAGAACATGTTATTACTAAACAAAGTTAAATAAAAGCCCAATACAAAGTCAAAAAAATAAAAGCACGGGCTTCATCAAACAAAATAAAGGCCCAATCCAGAACACAAATAATTCATGCCCAAAACAACAACAAAAACCCCCAATAATACAAAAACCTTAAAAACAACAAGCAGCCACCAAAAGAAGAAGGTTCAAGGAAACCAACAAAGGAATTTGTAGAGCATGGGTTTGGGGGAGCAAGCCACAACATACATATTCAAGCGATTAAAGTATTGGTCAAAATTGACGAGAGCCCACATCTTCATATCAAAAGTTCATACATGAGGATGAGTTGTAGGGGAGGAACATCATTCGGGACTCTTTCGTGTTAAAAAATCCTTTTTAAAATTGTGCATCTACCAAGGTGTTAAAGTAAAACAAATATATTTACATGCCATTATTAATCCTTCATTTATCTTATTTTTAGAGTTGAGATGTTCTAATTAAAGACGCGTAGAAAATGATACGGACAATTCGAGGTTCCAAATGGAAAAGAAAGGAAAAATGGGCTGACTTTTGGAAGAAACGGTCCCCACATAACACAGGGAGATGACGACCGAACCAATACCCCTCTTGGCAATAATAAGAAGAAAGATAGAACAACAAATCCATGAAACCTCAAAAAAACAGTTGTAAATTGTTGTAATAATCAAACAAACAGTCACAGTAACCCAACCAAACCAAACCAAACCAAACCATAACAAAACAAAACCAAGTAAACAAAACAAACCAAAAAATTAAAACAATAAATAAATAAATAATAAAACCCTGCAAAGTCAATAAGGGCAAGCTCTGCCTTTTGCCAGCCATCATTTGCCCTTTCAAAGACTCCTCATGAAGACTACAACGGTTACACACCTTCAACCAGTGCTTCCTATTTATACTTAATTATATATAATATATATTTTTTCAATAGTAGATTGATTTTTTTTTTCTTGTGTTGAAGTGGTGGCTTCATAGAGTTTTCTTTCTTTCTCTCTCTCTCTAAGAGAGGGTCAAGCATCCAAATTTCAAGTCTTGTGCAGCTTTTTCTCTTTCATTTTCTGGGAAAGCTAGAAGATTGGTGGATCGGTAAGGAGAATTTTGAGTTTACCAATTTCATAATTCTGTATAACTTATGGGGTTTTTGGATTGTCATGGGGTCCTATGGTTGTTTTGGATGATGGGTCTGTTTTAAATTGATCAGTAATTATGGTTTTCATCTTGTATTTTGTGGAATTTCCAGAAAAGTTGAAATTTTTATCAGCTGAGATTTCTCTTTGAAGGATTAAGTTTATTTTCCTTTTTGTGTTTTCTGTTTTGGCTTGCAGAAGAGGTAGATGTTGAGTGATAGAGGAAGAAGTTGAGGTGGGATTGAATTATATGGATAACTTGTGTTGCTTCAGGTCTGTCTATTCTCAGGTGAGGATATCTTAGCTTTTTCTCCATTATGTTTTTTTTCTCTCTCTAGTAATTGCACACATATTTACTTTCTGTAAGGAGTGCTTAGTTTTGTTTATATTGTAAGATACTTAGGGATTTGTTATTTGGTATATTGTTTAACTTCCAGTGGTCTTTTTTTTTGGTCAAAATTCCAGTGGTCTTTTGATCTACCGTTATATGGCAATTCTATGATGAACTTGAGGGACTTAATATTTTGATATTGTATATAAATCACGGCTTTAGTTCAGGCCATATCGATATCTATTTCAAAATGGTGCAGATTTTCAAAAATTTCGAGAATGAGTATGCGTTACCTTTACTGAATTATTTTGGTAAAATTCATTTATTGTTTGCTTTTCTCAAATGGGGTGAAAGGAAAGGATAAATGTTTAATGTTTCACAAAAATACTTCTTTGATCCATTTTAAGCAGTTCTTTCCCTTAGTTTTTCCTTCTTAGAAATCAAAATAAAGAGATTTGAAATGAATTATAAATAACTTTTGGTCCATTGCTGGTGAAGACGCCATATTTTGGGGGAAAAGAAAGAATATGGTTTGGGAACAGACTTCAAAAACACAACGAAGAAAGTACTTTTACATTATTCTATCCATATTTGTGAAGATTCATATATACAAGATAGTTTACAAAAAGTGAAACTAGACGGCACTTTATTTGAAAAAAATTATTGATGGTTGGTACTGGTGGTAGACCATAGCAGATTTATTACTTATCTCAGTAGAAATTTCTCGTGAATGTAATACCAAATCTACCTTTAAATTTACCACTTAAGTTGAACTGCAGAAGCAATATTGCGATATTTAGCTTAGTTTGTTGGTTTAAATTGCAAGTCTTTGCCAGAATGTAACTTTTAGCTGGATTATCTTGTGGATTGTCTCAAAGTCTGTTTCTTCAAATAATATTGTTCAATCTGCTGCTCAGAGGTTACTATGATCTTGACTTCTACAAGTTTTACCTTTTCTATTATTCCCATATGCATACTTTATTGGTTCTGCAGGATTTAGTTGGAAGTTAAAAGTTCTTCTATTTTTAGGTTGTAGGAGGGCGATCTTCATGTAGCTCCGGCAAGGGTAGGAGCCATCAGGGCCCAGTCAAGTATGGCTTTAGCCTAGTAAAAGGAAAAGCAAATCATCCAATGGAAGATTTTCATGTTGCAAAATTTGTGCACTCTCAGGGCCATGAACTTGGACTGTTTGCCATCTATGATGGGCACTTGGGAGACAGTGTGCCTGCCTATCTTCAGAAGCATTTGTTTCCGAATATCTTAAAGGATGTGAGTTGTTGATCCAAGATGAAGTATAATTGGTTTTATATTAAAATTATAACCTGAAAGTGGCATTTTGACACCGCAAGGAAGATTTATCATTCTGTTTCACATGGCACTTGAAATGATTTCTTTCATTGGTCATAGAAATTTGCAATAAAATTAAATTATACCTTTAAGAAGTTCTATTTTAACTTGGTTTTGTTGAAGTTATAGGTAAAATAATTTTTTTCCCTAAGAAGGTATCTATGTAAAAAAAAAAGGTGCAAATATGGGCATATGATATATATGGGTACAAAATAATTTGATTTTGCAGTAGGATTTCATAGCGGATTTACATACATTGATTTGGAAGTTTTATTACTTAATCATGCTATTTCAATTTTAGGAGGAGTTTTGGACTGATCCCAACAGGTCCATTTCGAAAGCCTATGAGAGAACAGACCAGGCAATTCTATCGCATAGTCCTGACTTGGGACGAGGTGGATCTACTGCAGTTACTGCAATTCTCATAGATGGCCACAAGTTATGGATTGCCAATGTTGGAGACTCACGAGCAGTTCTTTCAAGGAGAGGGCAGGCAGTACAGATGAGCATTGATCATGAACCCAATACCGAGCGTGGCAGCATTGAGGACAGAGGTGGCTTTGTCTCAAACATGCCAGGTTCTTTAACACCTTTTTTTTTTTTTTTTTTTGCCAACCAGGTTCTTTAACAACTCACAGATCCTGAATTCTGAAGCATATGTGTTTGCATGTGTGTTCGTGTGCATGTTAAAGAACTTATGGTCAGTAATTAGGACACTTATTGGATAATGAAATTAACTCAAAGGTTCAAAGTAAAGCTCATTGCCTAACTATTGACACCCTCATGCTGTTTGAAAAATAAATAAATTATGAGGGTGTCTAGTTAGAACATTCAATTATGTGGATTTTGTGACAACATATCTATGTTATCAGGTACATTCAAATGTTTAATAGGTAGGACTTGGAAATTGCAAGATATTTATCTAACAAAGAAAGTGCTTTCTACTTCAAAATACGGGCCGGTCCATTTTTTTGAATCCTAGAATCCTAGTACCTCGTATTTTACCCTCTGCGTCTAGTTGGGCCCATATTGACTTTCATGAGGTCTTTTCTTGACAATCTAATGGCTAAGAAACCTGTTAACTCTTACTATGACTGTGGCTTATTAATTTATATTTAAAATTTAATTGAACACCATTAAGGTTTTCCTCTTTGCATTTGTCCGTGTATCCCAAAGAGTTTTCTATGTGAACTTTCTTGCACGAACACACTTGAGCACACATACGATTTTGTTATGAACATCTGTAAGACATCAGCCTCATCCCGTGAAGATTTTTGGAACTGAAGCATTTTACCCTTTGCTTCCTTCAAAAATGATAAAATTGGGCAATGGCACATGGGACTTTTTATTAAAGAGACGTAAAAACGGCTAGAGGGGGGTATGTAGTTTGGTTTTTTCATTTTTTTGTTGTGCCTCATTTCGATGAGAATTTTCTCTTTTAACCCCTAGGGTTAGTCCAGTGGTAGTTCAGGCCGAGATAAGCACCTCAGGAAGTGGTCTCATGCTCGATTCCCCTGGTGCTGCGTACATGAATTTTTTGGAGTTCTTTTTTCTGTCTAAAACAATGTTTCTGTAGATGGAATAACTGCATTATCTAGATATGTATCATAGTTCTTGATGTTCATATTCTTAGATACATGAATTTTTAGGTACTCAGCTGATTTACTTGAGGTTGGTCAATGATAGGCTGTTAGCAGAAAGAAATTTCTGATTCTATTTTCTTGAAATTATTGTATCTGGTAATTCGAACTGGGGGAGGTTATGTCATATTTAATAAACGTGGGTATATATCACTTGAATCTGGTGAGTGTTCTTATATGGGGATTTTTCTTTTGTTTGTAATTATTTTATTATATTCACTAGCAATTGAATATAGTGAAAGTATAGAGTTTGTCTCCACTATGCACAAATAATTGCCCAATGTGTGCGCTGCTATATACTGCCCTTTTGAATTTGTACAGAATCTCAAAACCTGTGTGCTGGATCTTTTATCATTGACCGCTGTTTGATTTGCATTTCCTTTACTCAACGTAAATGATGTATGCTGGATATTATATTAGGAGATGTTGCAAGGGTGAATGGTCAGCTGGCTGTATCGCGAGCTTTCGGAGACAAGAATCTCAAGACACACTTGAGGTCCGATCCAGATGTCCGAAGTTCTGATGTTGGATCAGAAACTGATGTTCTCATCCTTGCAAGTGACGGTCTATGGAAGGTAATCTCTCTCTGCCCTACTCCTTCCCAACTGTTATTCATCCATGCTATATGTCTCTCTCCTTGCTGTCAATTCCATTAGTTTCTAATCAAATGACATGCTCGCAGCAATTTTCTTTTAAACATGTTTGTCTATTTCCCATTTTTCCCGGCTTATTCAGGTCATGTCTAATCAAGAGGCAGTTGATATTGCCAGAAAGACAAAAGACCCGCATAAGGCAGCCAAACAATTAGTAGCTGAGGCATTAAACAGAGACAGCAAGGATGACATATCCTGCATCGTGGTTCGTCTCAAGGGGTGAAATAGAAGCGAAACGACTCACTTGGATTCTGGGATTTGTATATCCGGGTTTCTTTTGGCTCAGGATGCAAGGACATATGTCATGATCCAACTCCAGCGTTGAAATCTCATGAAACGAGCGCAAGTGTGGAATCCTTGTCAATATATAGTCTATGTATTTCTCCCTTGGCTTCCTCTGTAAAATTTTACTTTCTTGCAATCAGGTTGTGTGATTAATATCTCTTCATCTCTTGGACTTGTAGATACATACATCACTGGAATACTGTATTTTGCATTGTGGCTTTGGATTAATGTTGAATCATCGGTTGATTTATATATGCATGTAATAGAGAAGCATCCTATTGAGAATAAATCCATTCTGTTATTTGATGTTATATTCTTGTTATCTTTATTTTTACTTGTACATTTTTGCCCCTTTATCTTGCTTTAAATTTAATAACTGGCTCACTGCTCATTCTCTTGAGCTCTCTGTATTTTCTTATGTTGCCCGCGTGATGCTGTTAATAACGTTATTTTCTCTTGAGCTCTTTCTATCAGATGCCTTAACAAAATCGTTCTTATTTTTTTCCCTCATTGATTGAATAAATTACATGATTCCTCTGTTCCCACCCGTGATATATACTTGAAGGGATTTAATGTTTAAATGATCTTTTCAGCTACAAAACATGTGTGAATAAACATGGATTGTTAATTGAAAGCAAGCACAATTAATGTCAAAACAATCCAAAGTTGCTCATTGGAGAAATGAAAAGAAAGAGAGCCTTTAACCATCTATTGAAGGTGTGGAGGTCAACAGCCTTTTTGTAAAGATTGTAAAGTCTAATTTTCCTCTTTTGCCTTTCTCATCGTATATATATAACAATAAACCCTATAATTAACGAATGCCTTTATGTTTTGTTTAAGATTTTAATAAATCGAACTATTTTGGCATCTATTGAATTCAACTGCAGTTTACTTGCAATAGTGCAGTTCACTAGCTTAAGCTAAATAGTTATATCGTTTTCCTTAAGTTAGGAATTTTAATTTAATTTGTTGAAAACCCTAAACACTCTCGGAGAAAACCCTCAAGGAAAAAAGTCTTAGATGCCGCCCTCTTTGGGGGTTGGCGGGCTCCTTCTCTACCTCCTCCCCTCTCCTTTCATCCATTCTTTTTCTCCTTCCCTCCCTTTTACCTCAAGATTGTTAGTTTATTTTGTGATGTGGAAGCAGTCGCCGTGAAACGATGTTGTCACCATGATAGAGTCACCGTATTTTGGCCCACGTACTGTTGTTGTCGGTTCGGCTGCACCAAAATCGATTTAGCTGCATCCTCAACTTGTGATACTCGCAAGTGCACGAGTCGTTGGGTAGTATATTATGTGTAAGTGCGAGGTTGATCCCACAAGGATTGATGATAGATTGATTCAATTTGATTCCCTGTACAAAACAGAAATTGGGTGTTTTGATTAGGTAAGGAAAACAGAAACTAAACTTAAACGACGAAAGTAAACATATAAATAAAAGACAAAAATAACTAACTCAAGAAAATCAGTTAATAAGTTCAATTCAGATTCAGGGATTGATTCTAGCTAAAGTATGATTAAGCCATGGTGTTTGGTCATAACCTTGTATTCCTAATTCCCTAATTTGATCCTCTGTTGTCGAATCTAAATTAAGCATTAGAAATCTATTAAGCATAGAAGAATGTTTTAAACAACCAAGCATGTATCTAATCCCTGTTATCGAATGTCCATACATACTCTTCCTATTCATAGTTCAATTCGAATTAAAGCATATGGTGTCTACTCTTAATTCCAACCAAGATAGCTAACATACAAGTTTTAATGGTGATCAATCATTCAAACAAGCATATTAACTTATAAGCATAATGAATAAGAACAACAACCGTAATTGAAACTTGGAAATTAATCAAACTTGAAAACTTAAAATAAGAAATTACATTACAATGAAAAATAAACTACAATTGAGAAAAACATAAAGGAAAATTTAGTAAAATAGTTTTGTTACAACAATTGAGAACTAAAAAGGAAAACTAAGAGAATTTGAGGGAGAGAAGGGAGAGGAGCTCTAGAGAGATATTTGAGAGCTCCCCTCCTTGGGGTGTGTTTGTAAGCTTGGAGAACCTCACTATTTATAGGCCTCAGGAAAGTAAAAATCTGAATTGAGTATTGCATCTACCTACAACACCCACTTCACCAACTTTACCTAACTTCCCCACAAAAAACAATTAGCTCATGCAGCATTGCAGTTTTCTTGTGGGCTCGTTTTGGGCTTGTTCCTCCATTCATAAAATTCTGGAAAAATATGTGTCCTGAAGATCTTTGTCTTATATTTACAACCGTATATAGCCCAGCTCAAGGAAAAATCGGAAAGACCTTCAAATGTCATTTTTGGCACAGTATTGCAGATGCTGCCGAATTTCACCTTAAACTACCAAAACTTGCATAACTTTCTCTAGAAGACTCGGAATCATGAAACGTAAAATGATCTAGAAACTAGACTTCCACATATTTCCAATAATGTATGGCTCATTATCTAGTTCTTCCTAAGCAAGTACAGTCCAATCCGTGAAGTTGACTGATTTGCAGACACAGTTTTGAGCTAACTTGACTCCAAAATGCATTAAATTAGTCCCAAAGCTTAATACACTAAAACAAATACAAAAGAGATTAAAAGTACAAATTTAACTTAAAAACATAACAAAATCAAAATCTAGAAGGATACAAAATGATATGTAAATATGCACTGATCACGTACAGAAGGAGTTGGCTCCCTTCGACATAGTTTGGAGCTCTAAAGAGGGGAAGATGTCTAGTTGCGTTCGGTTTGGGTTTAGCCAGTGTAGGACTATGAATTTAGCGGGTATGGCGCTATGATTTTCTTCGGGTTGCCCAGAAGATGTGGAGTAGTGGTCATGTTTCTTAGTTTTGTTTTAGACTAACAATTTTCAAAAACTCTTTAGGAGTTTGCTATGATTTGTTTTATATTTATAATTTTTATTTCTTTTTAGCTTTTGGCTTTTGATATGGATTTGCCGTTTCTGCCGTTGCGCGACGGATTTGTATTATAGGTCTGAGCACATGTGCTTCTGGTTTCTGGATCTGAGATTTAATCATTGTTTGGGTTGTGCGTGATTCTCTACATATCAATTCAACATGTTATTGTGTTTGGTCACTAGAGAAGATTTACGCATATTTGGCACATAATTGCTTTGTACTTTTTTTATTCATCAATAATATACTATCGCTTATTTTCAAAAAAGATAAATAGTTATATCTTCTTACATGTCTTTTTACTTTCTCAAATCAAATAAAATGGATAAATTTAATAACACAAAATATTATACAATTGAAATATTCTTAAAGAGATCTTTAAAAGAGTCTAATTTTGAATATATTTGAACAAAAAATTTAATTTCATGCCAAACTTGTATATTTAGATTTGTTTTTTCAAAAGTACAGGTTAAAAAGTTTAGTGTGCACTCTTCACATGCATTAATAGTTGTATTAACGGCATAATGCATTAATTGTTGTATTTTTTTCTATTTTTTATTGGCATATGGGTCTCATAGTTAGCCAATTGCAATTCAATAGAGGGTTCATCACATAACACCCTTTATTTCAATTGCATTTATTGTAATGAACTAAAATTACATTGATCTTAACTATTATAGATGCTTTGAGAGTTGTGTGTGAAGGCTATGGAAAACCAAGAAAAGTTCCTCATGCCTACTCACTTTTCTTCTTTCTTTCCTAATAAGCCCTTTAAAAAATAAAAATAAATAAACGTAGTC
This sequence comes from Prunus kanzakura, assembly GCA_020521455.1. Classification (NCBI taxonomy): domain Eukaryota; kingdom Viridiplantae; phylum Streptophyta; class Magnoliopsida; order Rosales; family Rosaceae; genus Prunus; species Prunus kanzakura. The sequence continues at coordinate 1,149,103 of BPUM01000828.1, forward strand.
ACTTTTCTTACAGTAATGCTAGGGACATTAAATTTGTACACTAAATTTGAGTCCCAAATGATGTGTCACTCGCCATATCATCACTTTAACTTAATAAAATTGCCAACATGTAATATTCTAAAAAGAAAAATTAAAAAACCATGTAAGTTGATTAATCCAAAGTCTCAAACCTAATCACCACCATGTTCCACCAGAACCGGTCCTACATCCACTGCACCTTTACCAGCAACTCAGCCTACCCCAAGTCAACCTTCATAGATTCGTTCAAGCAACAAAAGTGTTGTAAACAAAAATTTTGCCCAGCCATTCGCTCCCCATTTGATTTTGGTAAATGATAAAATCTTCTAAATCTTCTCTTTATATGTCGTTGTCGTTGTGGACTATTTTACCAAGTGGGCCGAAGTTGAAGCCCTAGCAACCATCACAGCAGCTCGCGTTGAAAATTTCTTTTGGCAAAGTATTGTATGTCCCTTCGACATACCCCATGTGATTGTCACAGACAACAGTAAGCAATTTGATAATGCCAAGTTCAAGTAATTTTGCTCCAACCTCAAGATTAGCTTTTGCTTTGCTTCTCTTGCCCATCCCTAATCTAATGGCCAGGTAGAAGCTGTTAACAAGATTATCAAGAAGATGCTGAAGACGAAGCTTGACAAAGCCAAAGGTTGTTGGCCTAAACTGCTCTCATAAGTTTTATCGTCCTACCGAACCACCTTTCGCACTTCCACTGGAGAAACACATTTCTCCCTTCCCTTCGGTACCAAAGCTATTGTACCAGTGGAGATTGGCCAGCCTTCATACTGAATGGCAACACATGACGCCGAAGTAAGTGACGAACTGTTGGCTCTCAACTTGGACCTCATTGACAAACTGCTTCAACAGGCCAACATGCGTAACTTCGCTTACAAGCAACGCATTGCGAAATACTATGATTCTCATGGAAAGCCTTGTGCCTTCAAGATGGGCGATTGGGTCATGCACAAGGTCTCCCTGACATCTAAAAACACTGCCGAAGGTAACCTCGGCCCAACTTGGTTAGGACCGTATGAAATCATCAAGGTCGGCCACCCTAGCACTTGCCAGCTTCATGATTCGAACTACAAGCATTTGCCTCATCCATGGAATACTGACCACCTTAAATACTACTACAAATAATTATGCCTCACCTTTAGCACCTATGTCTTCGTTTAATTATGCCTTCAGCAATCATATTTAGTATCACATGTAAGCCTTTTGGCACCCACTTAATGAAAAGCCTAACCTTAGCTCATTTCTACTCTTTACTTGCCTTCGGCACTTACTTACGGTTGTCAATTAATAGACACTTGTTGAACTATGACAAAATATACATTAAAGTTCATCATACTAACCTTGCCTTATAGCAAGGCAAAATATCCATACAAACCACGAGTACCATCGACACTCTCAAATTGTTCTGAATAAACATACATATTAACAAAAATAATATCAAGCCTTCAAGCTTCGATATTCCCCTCCTGGGTCCCTTCAGTAGTCTACTCCACATCCACGCCCTGAGCATATCTTCCAGTTTCATCCCTAGCATGGCCCTATCGGCAGGACTATCGTCAGGAATCGATTGAGGAGGAGGTGAGCCACTGGTGTCAAAATTGATCTTTAGCGTAGGGTTAAACCTTGCTAACTCCAACTCCTAGGGCAACTGTTTGTCCACCAGCCTTTCCAAAATGTAACTGTTCAGCTCATTCAACGATCGGTATGTCTCGATAGCCTCAACACATGTAGCACTACCGGCACGTGCCTTTTCTGACTCTGCAAGCTTCTCCCTTAGCTTTTCAACCTCCTTAGCCAAAGCCGCCTTCTACAGCACTATCGTGTTCTTCTCTCGGATGGTCTCTTGCGCTTCAACCATCTTGCCTGTCACAGCTTCCTCCAGCTTCTTCACCCTCGACATCTCCTTATCTATCTTCACCAAGGTCACGTACATCTCACCGAAGGCCTACAAACAACATAACATCAAAATCCACACTAATACCAAAATACTACTCAATACTTACATATGACGAAGAGATGATGGTCTTCTGTGCCTGATCAGAAAAAGAGGAAGTATGAGTTATGGCCAAGTTTTCGGCATTACTTTCACACCTTCTAGAAACACATTGACCAAGGGCACCTCTTGCCGATGCATGGCAAGGTTCACCTTTTTCTTCTTCTGACGCATTTCGGCAAAATCCACTTCATCAACACCTTCGACAAACACTTCCTCCATGCTGAACGGTAGTTTTGGTGACACTTCCAGGTCAAAGGGTGGCAGCTTCGAATCACTACGCATTACGCTTTGATGGGCCTCCTCAAAGGCCGTCCTCTTTCCAACCAAAGTCTCAGACACTAACCCATCATCATCATCATCTCGCGACTGTTTCCCCACCACAAGACCTCCAGCCCCTTTTTCTGCATTTTTCGCTTAAGCAGCCTTATCTTTCTCTCTCCTTTCTTTCAACCGATTCTGATTTTCGACCTCGTCAATTGCGGCAACCTTCGGCGTAGGCACCACCTTCATCGTTCCCTTGACTATACCTGCCATTGTCGAAGCAAACACATTTGATTTTTTTTTAAAAAAAAACAACAAAAATACAAAGGAGGGGGGCCAGGAAGGGAGTTAACTTACTTCCTTGCAACAGTCCTAATTCCAACAAGTTCTTAGGCGTCACCAAATTCCTATACTGTCAATCCTTCTCAGGGAGTAGAACTCTCACCAGATTCACCTCGTATTTTTTCTCCATCGACAACGGAATATGCTTCATTGAACCTACATCAACAAGAATAAAGTTAGTTTGACATAAACACGTTTCGGCAAAATAAACTTAACAGGCACATGCAAGCATTAAAATCAATAAGTTGTGACCAAAAACCTATAGATTGAAAATGGGTAAGCACATTTATGGTGACAATCTTCCCTGGAACACACTCTCAATTGTCAAAGGCCAGGCTCCACCAATTCCTCCATGACTTCTGCGAGAATGGCATGTGCCCTATGAGGTAGCCCCTTTCTTTCCCTTTTCCATAATTCGCTTGAACCCAACCCAAATTACCCTTTTACCTGGATATCAAATACAAATGCATGAACTGCTCAAAGGTTGGCTTGCTCAGCTTCGTCAACCACCATGCAATATAAACCCCATGAAGTTGAATCCATAAGTTGGGATTTTATTGCCATGGTGCATACCCTAGCGGTGACAACATCTTTTGCACCCACGGATGAAACGGCAACCCTAAACGCATGCTTATACATATCCATGAATATTAACACACAACCCTCATGAGGATACCTCACTATATCTGCTGAAGTTGGTAGCCTTAACCCTATTGAGAGAAGAACGCTATAATTGGCCCCGTGCTCTTCAATTTCAGCTTTGGTCATTCTATTCTTCTTCAGTAAGGGAACCCCAACTGGTACATCTATCTCTGCTGAAGCAAACACTACTAATACATCGCTAGAGGCCGACGACCCTTCTTGATTGCTTGACCCCACTTTAGGAGTCTGAGGAAGAGCAAGTAGGCAATCAGTCGCGGCTAGCAACTTCACATACTCAGCTTGCATTGCCTCATATTGTGCTTGACTCGAATCTACCGATTGTTGTTCTACCCCGCCCTTATGAGAAACCACCCTATCCTCCTCTATAACTCCTTCTACAACACCGTTTGATTCCGCACCCTCACCATCGGTATCCTCAGACACGGTATGCTCATCATTTTCACTTTCTTCCCTACCAAATGAAAGGGTACTGTGAACTTCTTTATCAGAACTATCAGATATCTACAAATGAAAATCAAGGAAACTAAATGGCAGGCCAAGATCAAAACAGGGTACCTAAAGGTTGGAATGCCTAGAGTTTCTTATTCTAAGGATGATACTTAATGTTCATACATGGGTTCATTCAAATATTCAAGGAAACTACATTTCAATTCAAAACAGGGGCGAAAATGCAAGCTTACCTTGTTATGACCACCGTGCACTACTGTCGAAAATCGCCCCGCCATCAGTGCTCCCACTATAAATCACCTCTACCACGAATATTTCGTCGAAAATTGCTTAAAAATTCTCTTTCAAAATCACTCTCCAAATGCCAAGTATCTCCGCTTCTAACCATGGACAAGCTTTTATAATCCCACATTATGCTGATGCCTCGATCCACAAACCGATGCCCATTATTACTCACTAACTACTCACCCTTAATGCATCAATTTCCACGCTAATGAAGCTCGCTTAAAATCCAATTAGAGATATTAATGGATTAGATTTTGATATGAATCCGATTTGAATCCAATATAATTAATAGGAGATGGATCTCGTGACATAATCGAATAATCCAATTATGTTCCGAATCTGTTAACCCATTAAGTTAACATAACAAATCTAGATATGGCCTACTCTGATCCAATTTTATATAATATTTATTTTATATTTACTTACTAATTATAAGTTGATAGAAATAATTTATTTATTTTTATATTTTAAACCCAATGTTTAATACATCAAACGTTAAGCCCAATAGGTATTCAAAACCCCTTAAGCACAACTTTATATTGAAGTAAGCCTAAAGCCCAACTTCACATCTACCTAAGCCTAAAGCCCAACTAAACCCTAGCTCTCTCCCACTCTAAACCCTACCACTCTTCTCTCATTTCGTAGCCTTCTTTTTTCTTGTCAACATTCAGATGCCTTCCATATTTTTCTACTCTCTTCTCTTTTCTTCTCATTCTCTCTCTTCCCTTCTCTTTCTCATCTCCTTCTCTCTCTCTCACCTCACTCAATAGAATCCATTCCCACTCAACCAACTGCAAACCTTATTCCCAACCCAACTCATCACACAAACAATCCAACCTATGCAAAGAAAACCTCAAACCAAAAAGGTCGTTGGATCCTCACATGAGTTCTAGCTTCGTTGCAAAACTAATGATTTGATGATTAACTCGTGTGACACTTGGTGTTGTGTAGAATGAACACAGATCATGGAGAGGTGGGAAATGGGGGTGGGGTAGCTGTTTGATAGATTTGGTTGAATATGTTCATATTGGATTTTTGGATAAGATATCCGATAATCCAACAAATTGGATATGGATATCCTTGTGAAGAATCCGATGAATTATCAGATCGAATCTACTTAAATATTTTTCTTAATAGGATAGGATATAGGATGCTCCGATTTGTATCCGACCCGTTTACAGCTCTAAATCCAATTAGTAAGACTATTCAAGACATATTGTACGACTCTAGCGTGAAGTCACCCCTGCCGATGGGCAAGCATCGTGCTGATCGTGCAGCGGACTCTTGTGCGACAAGCGCGAAGTCACCCCTATCGGTAGGCAAGCATCTTGTTGATCGTGTAAGGGACTCTCGTGTGACACAGGAAAAGTCACTGTGCCGATCGGCAATTACCATGTTGATCGTGTAGAAGCCTCTCACATGACAGTGTGTACTTTGCCTACCAATCAATACTATGTGTGCCGATCACATAGCCATCCAATCCACGTCCAACTCATGACGTAGCCCAATTACCTTCTTGTCGAAGCAACTCCCAGCTTGCAACCTTGGGGGACTAGGGACTGCCTATGGCGTCTGTCAGGCTGAATCACTCGGTTTGATTATTCGGCATTTTTACCATAATTAGCACTGGTTCCTAACCCAGAAGCCACTTCTTGATTGAGGGACTACTATTTTTACTATAATCAACTGAGCATATTCAGCATTGGGCAACTGGCATGTAAACAAACCCACAGCCTGCTGAAGCTAAAACACTCCTGAAAAATCCTCAGACACTAATGACATCATCATGATCTCACCTACCAAAGAGATCTTCCTCCGATACGGCAACAGCCTCCCGAAGGCCGTCGCCAAAGCGCCAAATTGCAAAACCTAAGCCTTGGACTTGTGTCGCCACCATAGTGATTTTCACAAAGTCCCACATCGAAACTTTTTGCAGATACTCATTTCCATTCCTCTATAAAAGGGGCATAGTGCCCAGGTAAAAAGGTAACTACTTTTTACTCTTACTATTACTTTGCCAAAATTATTGTCCCCCACACTTGCTGACTTAAGCATTGGACAGCCTTCAGCAAGTACCACAACGGGGCTCGAAGATTGATGATTTACTTTCTTTGTCCCTCTTCAAAATGTCAACTTTTCTATCGAAAGTTCTCCTGCTGAAGATCTGCACCTTCCCATCTCTGCCAAAGATCCCATACTCCATCATCAAAAGTTGAAGCCAGATTTGGACATCAACAAAAATTTTGATCAATAGAAACATATTCCTAGTGCATTATTTATAGATTTAAATAAATAAATAAATGAACGATTCTGATTCACCATCAAATCACGAATTTTTTCAAACTTGTCACATCTAAAAGCTTTTATGTTCTTCTAAGGTGTACTCCATTAGAATTGATAGCCCAAAAATCTACTATACACAATTCAACCTCTTAGATTGTCTGGGATGATGGGGCGCTGTAGGTTGTACGTGGTGTACCAAGAACATATAAAAAAAATTCTTGGTTGGGGGATATGTGGTGATCAATTTTGGGATTTTAGTTAACATTTATGCTTTAATTTTTTTAAAGAAATTAATTGTTGTAATTAATATATGTTGACAATTAATTGATGATGTGTCATTTGTTGCAACTTGCAAGTGGGGTTATGCCTAAGCTAGAGATATATATATATATTATTTGATAGACATAATTATTAATTATCGATAATTTTTCTATATTTTTCTTTTCAATAAGGTCGATGTTCTAAATTATTCTAATGTAGAGGAGGAGGTTCGAACTCGGATGCAAGACAATGGGCACAACATGTGCGAATAATTGTTTTAATTTTTTCTCTTATCAAATGGCATGATATTATTTACGAAAATGCTCCATTAAGGATTTTATTGGATCGCATGAATGAAAAACAGGTAATCTACTAACATATCTCACGGATGGCTACTGTATGTAAATGTGAAATACCTAATGGCCATCAAATTCAATCTGGGGCCTAGCTGTAAAACAACTTGGATAAGGGTCAACAATAAGTACAGCTATAAAACAACTTGGATAACATACATAAATATAAGGTTTTCAAATAACTGAGAAGGGTCAAGTGCAAGAATTCTATAGTGAGGGCCTTATATATGGCCCTTAGGTGAGGCCCTATCTCTTAACCGTTGGATCAAATTGATTAGCTTGATCCAACGGTTAAAAGATAGGACCTTACCTAAGGGTCATATATAAGGCCCTCACTATAGAATGACTCAGGTCAAGCGACCCTTGTGGGCCTTAAGCATGGTATTTCAACTTGTGTCAGCAGCATCTTCTCCTCCTAATCATTACTCTTCCTCTTTTTTTCCTTTCTTTCCTCTCGCCATGCCTGTTGAAATGTGGAACATGTCTGAGAGCTGTTGAGGGGTGCGTGTTTTGCGGTCAAATGCTCTCACGCCAATAAAACTTGAAACCAAGAAAGAATCATTAATTAAGATTGTTAGATTTCATATGATATCATGGATGTCTATAAGCTTGCAGTTTTTATTTTCCTTCTTTACAAAGTTTCTTGATAATGTGTGCTTTTATTTTGAAAAGCACATATAAGTAAATTTTGATGCAAACTCAAAAAGTAGTGAATCTATAAGACAAAATTATCTATATTATTCTTCTATAATAGACTTTATTTAGTGATTTGTGTTTCATCCAAGGTGCACAATTTTAATTTTGTAATGAGATATTTATTGTGTTACCATCATGGTTTGGTCTATTTCACAGTTTGAACCCAGGAATATTTTTAATTATTTCTTTCATTTTATTTTCAGACATATTATGGATAGTCATCACTTATCTTAATAGTCATATTTTCAGTCATATTATGTATAGACATATTTTCAGACATATTATGGATATTTTCATTTTATTTTCGGACATATTATGTCCAACCTTCTTGTGTAGAACTTATATTAATAGTCATCACTACCTCTATGACATATTATGGATTCGTCCTCATACCGAACTGATGTTGGAAAACAAATAAAAATGATATTTACATAGCAGTACAAAGGGGGAAACATATGGTTTTTATTGATTAGATTTGTTGAGGCTCTAATTAAAAGATTGTTCTGTTTTTTTTTTTTCCGAAAAATTTGTTAAGAATGAGTTTTGCACTTCTAATCCAACTAATTGTGTTTTGACTAGAAAGGGCTGGATGCTGTTCAGTATTACAACAAGCTATCAATAAGAAGCTGCAGGACTGGGAATTACAAACCTTTCGAAAAGCATTCCCCAATTTCCGGTGTTTCTATGCCTGCAATAAGAAGAAATTTTTAAGACGTTTGTTTGACTCTTCATAATGAGTGATACGCTCTTTCCAGAGAGTTTGGCATTTGTCAATCACAATTGTGGACAATGCAGATCGCATTGCATGCTCAGACATGATTCACCATATCAAAGGCTATCACAATCTAGCAAAACAACATGCCAAACTGTCTTGCAAGTTGCATGAGATAATCACTCTATATATAATACATACAACTCATCTAGTGTATGGATTATTCACCTTTGAGAATTGCAGTTGTTGAGGTTCCAAAGTATGCAGTTCGCCTCACTAGCCTCCATATCCATGATCTAGGAATGTTGATCAGGTGTATGCGGGATTCATGGTCAGCAAATACCTGCAAAAGGATGTTATATATTATATGTGCTTTAGCACAGTAGCTTGATCTAAAACACTATTTATATTTTTATATGCTGACAGCCAGAATATGAATGATTAGAGAAATGTTGAGTAAGCTCATGCTCAACAAATACCTGCAAAGGGATGTTATATGTTATTAGCACAGTAGCTTGATCTAAAACACTATTGATAATTTTATATGCTGACAGACAGAATATGAATCATTGGAGAAATGTTGAGTAAGCTCACCTCATTAACTTGAAAGTATGTCCCGTTGAGTGGAAAGCTCCCCCTGTTTGCTGTTCGACACGGAATCTGTTGGATGAGTTAGTCCTTTTACATAATTCTCTAGAGTACTTATTGCAAGTTGAAACTGTAATAGTGTGCACAAGTGCTCGTAGATGCTGACTGTTAGAATTGTATCAGAAGCTTGTTCTGGAAGACTGCTGTGTGAAAAGCATGTCTTCTCACCATTACACAGTTCTCCAGACTCTTGGGAATTGCATCTTTTCTGAGGTGATTGAAATGAATTTCAAGTTTGATCTGATGTTGACATTTCCACAAATAATTGATTAGCACATATTCAAACATTGTACCATATTTTCCAGTTGGGAAACTCTCATCTTAGACATCATAGTCCTTTCACTATCGAAAACATGAATCTTTCTGAACACTTTAGAATTGTAGAATATGTTTTCTGGAAGTAAGGTTGTACCGATGTCCATATAGCAAGAAGGTATGGGCTTGGATCACGGGGCTCTCTTCTCTCAAACTGCGGCATTCATATCTTCAGAAGTTAATAAACTATGCAGATGAAAGTTCTTTTCACAGGAAAAGAGTAGCTGACTTACCCCTGCCAACAGAATATGATTGTCTGGAACTACATAGCTGCATGATAATTAAAATTAGTTACAATTCAATGGTAATGGGACATCAAATAATCATAGAATACCATTTATGAAATATGCTTAAATTCATTCCCCTATCTTTTGGAACTATTTTTCTCTGCAAACCAATTAACCATACCCAAGAATAATATAACTATTGCACTAATTCATTCCACTTTATCCTAGGATCTATTTTCTCATCAATTCTAAAAGGCTCTGATCATACCAAATGTTTCTTATCACACACAAATACATCATATTATACTAGAAGATTTGAAATATCTGGAGCCATCAAAAGATGAGATAGGATCAATTTTTTAAAAAAAATCATATTATGCTCGCAGGAATATAATTATCCAAAAGTAAAATTATATAACAGATATTGGATAACCAAACCACCTAAAGTATGTCTATTGCATTGTAAAACCAAAGAGATTGGACTATTCAATTTATCCAGTCACTTTTTTAAGTTACTACCTTTTATTTTTCACCTGAATTTGAAAACTTTCTACAGAAAATAAAAAAGGTCAAACTCAACTTACACTAGGTGCTTTGTCCTTAAATGGGCAACATGCTTCAGTTTGGAAGCTGGGATGTAAGCAGTTTGTGAAGCAACTAATTCTGTTGACATATCATTTTCTCAAAACACACACATGTGGCATTAAATTTTCTGAGAAATTTTCGTCTCTCATTTTAATTGTTTGAATGTAATTAGGTCATCGAGAAAAAGATCTTCAAAGTCTGGTATTTCTGTAGATTCAGGTTGTGGCGATGGTGGTTCCTCAATGATAGGTTCACAACTTTTGGTTTGGTATTCTGATTCACAGTTGGCCTCAAGAAAGGATAGTGATATTGAATTGAGTGCCTCAAAAGCCGGACTCGGAGGAGCAGTAGAACTATCTTCCTTTGTTGGCCTCGCCTTCTTTTCCATCCCTGATAAGGCAAGCCTTGCGCTGCATCAAACATGTACATTAGATTCATATCATACCTAGTGAGATTAAGAGTTACAACTTACAAGTAGTATCTCTTTCAAACATAAGAAATAAGAAACTGAAAAATAAATAATAATAACAACAATAAGTTATATTATTAGTTACTCTTTTTCTTAGTTTCAATAGTTTGTGATGCGACATCCAAATTTCTATTTTCAAGTGCTTAGTGAAGTGATATCCTGAATCTCATCATGTGTTGTGATATAATTATCAAAATTCCTCACTTCATATACATTAAGATTTTATATACAGGTCCATTAAAATTTTGAGGAAAACCTTGCAAATGCTAGTAGTGTCTGCACTCTCCCCTAATCGGACAAGAATTGCAACTTGTTTTTCTCTTTGTGCAATAAACCTGCATAAACAAATATTAAAATACATTGCCAGCATTTAGAATTTTCGTCTAACCAATTTTGAGGTCGCATTTTGCAAAATATGCTCTGCGTCTGAAGAGATATACCTTTCCAAAGGCTATCATGTGATAATGCAGTTCATACCTGTTGAAATAACATACTAAAATGAGTACAATTCTTAATTTATTAAAGGTGATTTCGCAAAATAAAAATAATCTTAAAGGGAAATTTGGGGATTACAATGTTAACGGATCCAAGGTCTAGTTGTGGCCAAAGATAACTCTGAACTAAATCCATCACAGGCATCCTACATATACAAAATTTATAGCGCTCATTGAAAATACAAATAATATGTCTTGTTAGTATATTTTGTACTTACTCGTCCAACAGATCTATCTGAAGCGTTTCATGTAATGGTTCAAGAGGAACCCACCCTAGACGAATCGCTGTCCGGCCAACGTTTACGTCCATCTAATAGAAGAAAAGAATACATTTTTGAATAAAACATTTACAAATTACATCCACCTAAACAATATGTTCATTAAAATCATACTGGGAAGGCTGCACGATGGAGTGTCAAAAGTCACATGCACTCCACACTTTTCAAGCAAATACCATCAATTTCTCTCAAGTATTGCCTACAATTACGGATGATTGAATGATCAAACTTCGACAAATACATATAACTCGAATGAAATAATAGAAATATTTTAGCATGCTTTGTATTGTTCATGTATGCTTACGTTACTAGCTTAGGTGGGGCAATTCTCAACCACTCGAGGTCTATTTGTTTATGGTCTACTTGGTTAAGGAACTTCTGCAAGTGAGTAAAAATAGTTAACTTTCCAAAGTTCCTCAAAAATGAGAGACAAATAAAATAAACTATGCAACAGCAACAGTACTTGAGTTTTAGCATACTAATTTCATGTATAGGAAATATTATACAAGTCCTTTGAACCAAATTCTGGAAGAGGAATAATTTGATTTACCTTGACTCATCAAGCAATCATATTTTGTTGGCCACGCGCTTGGATAGCATCAGCAATCTCACCAACTTCGGCGTGTCTAACTGCCTCCCAATCTACTGAGTCCATGTGATTTCTATTTCTTTCTCCACTGGTAGCATAAATCTTTCCGAAAAACTCCCAATCAGCTTTGGCCTTCACTATAGCCTTCTCGTTTTTACCTCTTCGAGTAGCTTTCTTTGTTTCGCCAGATTTCATGTCTGAATGTTGCTCTTTTAAATTCAGATTGTTTCCTTCTGTTCTTTCTGGTTGAATCTGTTGGCATCATTAGGTGGCTGCAAGCAAATTTTCGGATTTTGGATCATAGTATCAGCTGTGCTCTCAGGCTTATCAAGTGGCATATTTACAGAGTAGAGGTGACTCTCATAATTTTATGCAGCCATCTCATCCTTCGTTTGTGAGCTACACTCTAGTGGCAGACTAGACATTCCTTCTGATGCATGAAAACCAACTTCTGTTGAAATTTTCTGCTGAACTTGGGAATTATATGACACTACACTGTCTTCCATGATTTCCAGATGATCTACCTTTTCATTGAAATGGATTTGGGAAACCTTTGGAGGCTTGTAGGAACCACACAGAGACCTTGACGCCTCTTCAAGGTCATTAGATTCATCAGATCTTGACTCCTTATTCCCATACTCTGCAGCTTCACATGTGAGCAACTCCTCATCAGTTACTGGCATGATAGAAACAATTCTACTCCCAGTCAATTCTTGGCTGCCTACCATGTTTTTGTCTTTATAATCTGTTTCATGGGAAGTAGACTGACAGGGGAATCTGGCGGCAAGTGACATGAAGGCAGAGCTGTAGAAGAGAATATGAAGTTAATAGTCTCATTATGAACCTCCAACCCAAAAAAAAACTTCGACAAATTCTAGTTTATCAAATCTGAAGCTACCTTGAAAAATGATCTGACACATTCTGAGTTAGGAAAACCCCAACTACTAAGTCCACCACAGAACCTTTCCAAGGTGAAAATTTCCTATCTCCTGCTCAGAAAATAATTAACATTTTCAACAAGTATTAGCCGGGATTGTACCTTTGATTGTGTGCATCCGAGATATAAGTAGACTAATCCGTCCATGAAAGACTTCTCTTTCATTCCTCCACCAATCCTCATCACCTTTTTCAATTTGACCCTCATTAACCTTGTCTTGCATTTGAACCTTCCATGTCAAAGCTAGTTCATATTCTGAGTGAGAAAGCTTTGCAAGCCTTTTGTTGTTCTTCCCCTTGTATGCAGCTAACATCCCAAACTGACCATGAGGACTATGTGTACCCTGATCTCGTTGTCCTTGATAGGGAACTAGTATTCCCTAGTCATTCCTTGTAACATGTGCATCTTGGTCATGGTTATCTGTCACCGCCCCTTATTTGCAAATAACGCGACCTTATTAGCATCCAGCCTCTGAAAGTTCTTAGTTTCTTGCCCTTCGCTAACTCTTTCTCTGAGAAGAGCTCTTGGTGACTGGTTGCAAATTGGAGTTGCAGTTAGACCAGCTAAGTTCAACACAGTATGCCCCTTTGATCTCTTTTTCTTTGTCTAAATTAGTGACGGCATTGCATCAGTTAGATCTATAATTTCTGTTCTTTGGTATCACAGCCTTCCATGGTTTTTGTTGCCGAGCATATTGAACACTTCTTTTTTATTGTTTTTCAGGACTGATTTCTTGTTAGTACATCTCAGTGTAACATGGCTTGCACTCTCATGAAACTTACTTGCTAATACTGACCACCTGTCTACTTTCCATCTCCTCCTCATCATCCTTTGTTTCTTGCATTTCTTAGGAACATTCAGTCATACTTTTGCTATAGTTGAGGCATTGATTTACTAGGAAATTTGTTTGGTCAAGTTGAAATGCATTGTACTGGCAATCATTCTGGTTGATGCAGCTTCCCACCAACTTCTCTGCTTCAGCATCAACTGCTGCAAAATATCCACTGCCTTCTGGATCAAGGGAGCTATCCTTAGCTTTTTGGCAACCAATTCTAACTTTTCGAGGAGGGGTGGCTAATATGATGGCACTTCCATCATTTGATTGATTTGTAGGTCCATGTTTAGAGTAGCTCTGTCTGATACAGAAAGGTCAACTTTATCCACAGAGACTTGTATGAGTACCGAGTTTTTGAGGTTGCTTGAAGACTTCTTTACTGACATGTTTTTCTTGGAAGAAGAAGGCATTCGAGTTGTAGGCCTTGGTGTTGCTTTCTGGGGTGTCTTAGGTTCCAGAGTCCTTCTAGGCCATCCAATACCGACCACTTTCGGCCTATATCCTCTCTTCTTCCGTCTCTTCTGTGGCCTTTCATTCAAGTTTGTTCCACCATCCGGTCTTCTTTTCAAGTTATTCTTGTTCCCTGAAAGGCTTGAAGTGCTAGGCAATGTTGAATGACCAATACAGTTTGCAGCATTGAACTTGCAATCGTCATTCTTTATTTGACTCTCTTGCTTAAAATTTTCCTTATTTTGTTGATCATCTGCAGTCAAATAACCTATCTCAGAATATGAATGCTACCAGTACTATCAGTAAGAACAAAAAGTATATAAGAATGTGATAACATCTGAAAATGAATGCATTCCAATACCCACAAGTGGTGCCAAAATCAGTAAGGTAGGCTTGTAAAATTCATGTTAACATCATAAAATTCTATTGCTCAATTGATTTACTTTTTGGCTGAATAGACAAATTTTCAATCCATAAGCAGTATTAGATGAAGGAAGAGGATCCTACTCCTTTGTTTTTTCTCCCTCTTTCCTATCCTTCCGCAAAATTAAACACAACCCAATTGCTCATTTTTTATTAAGTATTCTTAAACGGAGAAGACCTACTCTTTCAAGAAAATCTCTTGATTTTGAAAACAAATAAATACAATTCAAGAGATCCACCACACAGTCAAGAACAATAAAAAATAAAATAAAAAAAACCATTAAATTCTGCTTAAAATAAATCCACTTCAAAATAATCCTTACCGGACTTGCATTGTGACATGGAATCTGTAGAGAAACAAGTGCTCATCATGTCAAATGAACTCCTATTTGTTGCACTGGGAGATGACTGAGGAGTTGGACTAGTTACACTATTCCCGTACAAGAGCTGTTGCTCCTCACGAATTGTCAAAACTGACAATTCTGCTTCCACAACACTTTTGCGTGTATTCTCACCAGAGTCCATATAAGCATAACCCACAAAATTAGATGTATCATCAAACTCCAACACAATCTTATTCAAATCAAACAAGTCAACAGAACCCAAATTTGTGTCTCTAATTACATTGCAATTATGTACCTCTACCTTTGTGGGCAATGCTGCAATTGGGTTACTCGATCCCTTGTTTTCCACTAAAAAACTTGGAGAACCAGAAAACATAGAAACCCCACTAGAAGTCTTCAATCTTCTTCTAACATAGAAATTCTGTGACGTCCCTGCAATGGGCTCCTGTGCAGGGGTGTTCAACTTGTTCCCTGCAATGGGCTGTGCTGGGATGTTCAACTTGTTCTTCAATCTTCTTCTAACATAGAATTTCTGTAAACTCTCTGCAATGGGGTTTGCAGGGGTGTTTGGGATTTCTTCCATGCTCCTTTGGTACGAAAGAGAGTTGGAAAATGAGTAAAAGCCTTACACACGTAGTGGGCTATTGTATTGAGCAAAAGGCAGAAAATAGTAAAACATTCAAAATACCAGAAAATATTCTGGTTATCAAATCTCATGTGCCCTCTTGTTTCATTCCTTATCTTTTGAACACGTGTCCTTTCATTTAACATAAGTTAACTCTGTTAAGTATAATATTATATTGTAAATATCAATACAATATTTTGATGTTTTCTTAGGCCACTTCCAGCAGAGCCCGAAGGCAAGGGCTGGGGGCCTACTGTAGCCCAAAAACCGATTCTAACAGGAGGGGCTGGCCCGGGCAAGCTGTGGGGGCCACGAGCCTGGGCAGGCCCGAAGGGGGAGGGGGCCCGAGCGAGCGCCTGCGGGCTGGGTGACGCAAGGGATGACGCCATGCTTGCACGCGCCAACGTTAAAAAATTTTGAATTGCCTTGCTGGCGGAAAGCAAAAGGCGCGCAGGGCGCCAGCATGGCGTCAGCCCTGCGCGCCTTTTGCTTTCCGCCAACGGCTATAAGCCACGTGGCGGCTCCTGGGCTGTCTGATTGTTTTTGTCCTCCAATCCAAAGGCAGGGAATTTTTGAGCAAAAAAATTATGAAAAAAATCTGAAAATTTTTTATAAAAAAAATACCCAAAAAATACTGAACCAATAAATACCAATCAATACTCTTCATTTTTAACAACAAATCCTCATACATCTTCTCCTCCTCCAACTATTATTCACTTTCTACTCCATATTTTTTTCACTTTCAAGTTTAATTTTTCTATCATATTATGGCTTTTTCTCAAGAAACCGAAGGGGCATGGAGCATCATGGAAGATGTCTTGTTGTGTGAGTGTTGGGTCCAAATTAGTCATGATCCCATATCGGGGTAATGAGATGAAATTCAGTCAAATGTGGAAAAAAATTCATCACGAATTTGTTGAAAGATCGGGTTCCACCCGTACGGAAATGGCATTGTCTAGTCGGTGGAAAATTTTCAACAAAGAGTTGGGGAAATGGAGAGATGCTCTCACAAAAGCGATTGATAACCAAAGAAGCAGGGAAAATCTCAGCGACGAGGTAAATTATTTGTAATTTTCATTTTATTAATTTTAATGTCCTATTAATTTTAATTTAAATGTTTCTTGCAATTTGTATATTTTGTTAATATTTCTTGTATTTCCATATTTATTTAAATGTTTCTTGCAATTTTATATTTTGTTAATATTTCTTGTATTTCTAATATTTATTTAAATGTTTGTTGCATTCTCTATATTTTGTTAATATTTCTTGGATTTTCATTAATATGTTTATCTTTTTTGTATTACCAATATTTTTTTTTATGTTCCTTGCATATTCAATTTTTTTTTATATATAGATTGTGCAGGCTCAAATGTGGTATGGTGCTACTGGACAAAGGAAAAAAACTTTCAACCATACCCAATGTTGGGAGGTGGTGAAGCATTGTAAGAGATTTAGCATTATTCCAACGGCTCCACCGGTGGTGTTAAACGAGACGCCACTCCATGATTCACAAGCTTCGGATTCGCCTATGGAATCCCCTATGAGTGAAGACTCACCCATTCAAAGGGAGCCGAGGCCAATTGGGAGGAAGGCGGCGAAGGCAAAGAGAGGAAATAATTCTACAAGTAATGCCTCTAAATTTTTGGAGGAAATTGCAAGGCAAAGCGCCTTGAGAATTGAAATAGACAGGAAACAACAAGAAGATGATAGGGCAATGCAAATAGAATTTGCTAAAGAAAGGGAGTATGTACGCAAAGAAAGGGAGTATCTACGCAAGGAAAACGAAGACAAGAAGGATCGGGAAACCATGGCCATGGATACAAGCCATATGTCTCCTGAAACAAAACAATTTTGGAAGCTAGAACGAAAGGCTATTATGAGACAAAGACTTTTTCGTGATGATGGACCTAGCAACACGGATTGGTTAAATGATGGAAACCCTTAAGTTAGTTTGCTTGCCTTTTCATTTCATTGTATTTTAATGTTTTGTTTTAAAAATTAGTTGTAATTCATGTATTTTATTTTATTAGTAGTATTGGTTTTCTTTGAGTTACCAAAGAAATTATTAAATAAAATTCCTTTTTTTTCAAATCATTCCATTCATAAAAAACTAACCACAACCAAAGCATTAAAAATATAAAAACAAACAAACCACAACCAAAGCATAAAAAAAAACCAAACATAACTAAACAGAAAACATAAACATTAAAATCTTAAAAAACATCTTCACTTGACTTCATTCACCGTCATTGCCTTTCACCGCCCATAAATGCTCCATTAAGTCAATTTGACGGCGTTCATGAATATACGACGATTGCATCTCCGTATATCAATCAATCATATCGTTCATGAAACGACCATCTCTAACCAATGGTTCATGCTCCACTGGTTCTCCACTTGGCCCTATGGGTTTTTCATAAATTCTTGTCAAGGCCGTGTTCATGGGATCCGGTTCGTACACCTCTTCAGCTTCGTAATCATACTCATCCTCCACAATCATGTTATGGAGGATGATGCATGTCATCATTATGCTCCTCAACACCTCCTCATCAAACATACGCGCCACACCCCTAATGATCGTCCACCGAGCTTGGAGGATACCAAAGCACCTCTCCACATCTTTTCTGTAACTTTCTTGATATGTAGCAAATAATTTTTGCTTCTGGGTTCGGGGATGCGGAAGTGATTTCACAAATGTTGTCCACCTCGGGTAGATGTCGTCAGCTAGATAATACCCAGTTTGGTAGACGGTATTATTGATTTGATCATATGTGATTTGCGGGGCTTCTACTCTCAAAACATCGTTGAACACCGGGGATTGACCTAGGACGTTCAAGTCATTTTGTGATCCAGCAACTCCAAAGAAGGCGTGCCACACCCATGTATCGAATCCTGCAACGGCTTCAAGGATGATACTTTTTTGGCCTTTCCGATTTCCGTAATCTCCCTGCCAAGCAATTGAGCAATTCTTCCATTGCTAGTGCATGCAGTCGATGCTACCAATCATTCCTGGAAATCCTCTCCATTCGGCTTTCTGTAGAAGTCGTTGCAGGTCCTTGGGCGTAGGTCTGCCCAGGTAGTCCCTGGTGTACAGAGTTTCGACTGCATCACAAAATCTAACCAAACTCTCTAAAGCAGTGGACTTCCCCATCCGGGCAATTTCATCCACCTGATCAGCAGATGCACCATACGCCAACATTCGTATAACAGCTGTGAACTTTTGTTCGGGAAGCAGTCCCAAAACACCAACACAATTTCTCTTTTGAACAAAATATTCATCATAATTGCAAATATCATGCATGACTTTATTGAACAAATGTTGTTGCATTCTATATCGCCCTCGAAAATGAACATCAGAGTACAGAGATGTTGGGATAAAATAATCTTCCATAAGATTCTTACCCTGAGAATGCCTATGTCTGTCAACATTCGGTGCACGGCCTTCATGTGAACCATTACTGCTCTGGTTTTCTTCATCAAGAAAATCCACAACCATGACAACTTGCTGATCTAGATCTCTTTGCGCTCTTTTGCTTGCAGCTCGTCTACGCCTTCTTTCTCTTATTTCTCGCTCTTGCCTCTCCAAGACCTCCTCCATATCTGCCATTGAGAATGGAATATGGAATCTGAAATCTAAAATATGAGAAATTAAATTTTTGAGAAGATGTAGTTTGAGAGGTTTGTGGAGTTAAGCCTTAGTTTTATAGAAAAATTTAGGTCGATAGACATGACACGTGGCGCAATTTTATAGGGTGAAAATCTTATCCGAAATTTGAAATTCAGATGAAATTTATCTGAAATGTGAAATTCAAATAAAAAGTTGAAATTCAAATGAAATTTATCTAAAATTTGAAATTCCTATGACACGTGGCGCAATTTTATAGGGTGAAAATCTTATCCGAAATTTGAAATTCAGATGAAATTTATCTGAAATTTGAAATTCAAATGAAGAGTTTAAATTCAAATGAAATTTATCTGAAATTTGAAATTCATATGAAATTTATATGAAATTTATCTAAAATTTGAAACAAAAATTTATCTGAAATTTGAAATTTTATCACAAAATCTCATCCGAAAATATTGTCCAAATTAATTGTTTAGGTAAACAAATTTGTGAAAAAAACAAAAAATTGAATAGTACTTACCCTTTGCCATGGCAACTGCTGGAAGTGCAACTTATTTTTTGCAAGGGCAGACACTATTTACGTGAATAGTATCAGCCCTAGCCCCCCCCCCCCCCCCCCCCTTGCCATGGCAAGGGTTTGACTGCTGGAAGTGCCCTTAAGGATGCTTCATAGCAGAGAAAGGAGACGATGAAGGTACGGTAGTGTTGGGTAGTTATAAGGCTGACGAGGTCTTGTACGTTGGAGCATGGAAATTCTGTTGATGGTGTTCTCAACTCTAGTAGAACCTTAGAGGGTTGCCAACGAGAGATGGCAGATCCGGCGAAGATTTCTACTGTGCTTTGTTTTTGACAACTTTCTGGCAATGGATGACGACGGTTTCAACTAGGTCCATATATCAGTGCCTCATGAGTCTGTTGGTGTAGGTGGTGTCGCCAGTTGATGTGCGGTAGTTGGTGATCGACGAATGCAGCTGCGGTCGCCTTGGTGGTAACGATTTCATCGATCCGGAAAAAAAAATTAACCCACAAGGAAACCTTGTGAGTTTCAGGTGGATTGATTGATATTTGGGCAGCCTAGCTTGGTTTTTTACTTTATTTTTTGGGTTATTGTTTGTGGCTCACCATGAACTGAACACCTTGAATGGGTTATGGATCTGCAATTGATTGAGAGAATGAACCAAATCTTTGGTGTTTGAAATAGAAAATTGAGGAAAAAGCACTAAAGAAAGAAATAGGTGACCATGAGAGGCAGAGACAATGAGTTAGATGGCAGTGATACAATAGATGAAGGACATAATTGGGGCTGCCATGGAGGCAGTGGTGGTAAGACTAAAGAGACGAGGAAGAGGACTTGGAGTTGTAGTGTTTTTGTTATTTCTATTTTTTTTAAATATTTTTATTATGTTAAAATAAGTTAACAGTGTTAATTTTATGTTAAGTGAAGGGACACATGTCAAAAGATGAGGAGGGAAATAGGAGGGCACAGGGAATTTCATAACAGAAAAATTGGACTCATGCAAACATTAAGAATTGAAATTATTAATTAAATATATATATATATAAAGCAAAAGGTAGAGAATGATGAAACATTCAAAATACCAGAAAATGCCCTTGGTTAATGCAAACATTAAGAATTGAAATTATTAATTAAATGAGGATAATATGGTAAATTCACACCTTTTCATATTAAAAAAAATTAAAATTCAAAGAAAAATCAGATAATGGATCCTATTTTTATGGACCACAACTACTTATTATCTTTTTTAATTCTAAAATAAATTTATAATTTTTTTTAAAAAGCCTTTCGCAGGCGCGGAAGTGCGTGCGAAGAGGCTAGTAAGAATAATATGATAAATTCACACTTCTTCCTTTTTCTGATCTAAGGGGCTCTGTTCTTTTACCGTCAACTAAAAAGGTCACATGAACATTTTAAATTTGGAAATAACATGGAAAGAAAAGGTAAAAAAGTGTTTTAATTCACAAAAATTTGTGCTTAATCACACAATTTATTATAGTATTGTTGAAGCTTTAGCCGTGCATTTTATTTGACTTTTGTTATATTTCTTACAATTATATTTGTTTTTTAAATATGCATAGGTTTTTTTTTTGGGTTAAAAATCTGCCTAAGGCATTTGTGCATATATTATTAATTTTTTTTTCAGAAGCTTTTGTGCTTGTCATGGTTGTGTTTTTGCTTCTTCTTTAAACAATCATACAGTAGTAGTGCTAGCCTGGGCAAAAGGCCCCCTAGGTTCCCAAAACCCATTCTAGCAATGAAATTCAGTCTAAGTAAATGGTGGGCTCCACTAAGACTGGGCAGGCCCGAAGGCAAGAACAACCTGAGCTGTTGCTTGAGGTTCTGACATCAGCAAAGAAAATAATTATTAAAAAATAAAAAACAATTCTGAAAAATTACCAAAAAATACATAATATTTTTTTATACATACCTAGCAATTTTTTATTATTAGTCTCATACGTATAAATAAAATTAATCCCATGTAAATAGTAATTGCCATTGAGTTGCCATGGCAATTAGTGGAAAAGCAACAAATATATTGCTAGGGTAGATACTATTCACATTAACAGTAACTGCCCTTTGTAGGGGTCTTTTTATTCCAGCAGCCTGACGAATGGGCTTGGGCTACCATAAAGAAAAGACGGATAAAATTGCCCCTTGTATATGAGTTCAAGGACCAGGCTCCAAGAGAGCTTTGAAAAGTTCATGAGAACCTTGGAAAACACCCTGGATTCCTTTCACCAATAAGCCAGATGAATGTGACAGATTAACAATATGGCTTGGCTTGAGAAGCTTGTGGCATGGGAGCTAAGCTTTCACAAGTTTAGCAATTGAGAGAAAGAGCTTGAATTTCTTAATTACAGGAACAAAAGTTCATAGTGGGGGAGAAAGCAAGCTAGGGAGGTTTTTAACTAAAGAAAAGAGAGGGAGATAGGAGGAGAGAATGGGGTGTCTTGAGAAAATTTCCAGTTGCTTGACAAAGCTTGGTCGCACGCTAGATGATGGTGTGTTTACTGGGTAGAAGAAGCCTCCTTTTATAAACACTACAACCCTCAATTTTATCAAACCTCCTTCCTTTTCCTTCACTTTCTTCCATTCACTCTTATTTGGTAAAATTTCCCCAACCAGAGCTCATAGGTACCAAGTCCTTTGGGGTTCCAAGATCTTTACGCAGCTGGACTTCTCCATGTGGGTGAGGCACCACCCACTTTTCTTCTTAGTTTTCCTATTAGAGCTTGCAGAGGAAAAGAGAATGGACAGAGTGTTTGCCTAACGGGTATTCCTCCTACACGTATGAATTTCCTTTGGTTTTTGCAAAAGCTTCTATTTGACTTTGTTATGAAGTTTTGATGAGGGCTGAACACGAGGCTAGATATTTTATTAGGTGCTGGGCTGGGCTTTTCCTAAGGCATTGGGTCATTGGTATCTTATTTCCAGCAATCAACTAAGTATTCTATGGTTTCGTCAAGATGCTGGAAGTAGCTTATTTGCTCTACTTTTTTGACGAGGTGCTGGATGCCTTAGCTGATGTGGGGCTTTGCAAACCATCACCTATTCTCCTAAGTCATTGGGCCACCCTTTTCTCTCTTTCTATTGCTTACCCATGTGTTTGGGCCCAAGAAATGGGCTTGAGTTTTAGCGCTCCCAAGTAGCCCAAAACTTCCATCCCTTGAACCCTCAATGGGCCTCGTGAGTACTCGTACCCATCCATACCACAACCTTCTCAGCAAGCCCCAGATATTCACGTGGCTTGGGCCCACTTGAGCTTGTGGCGTGGCTTGGTGTTAGAATAACGGTTTTAGCTTGGCATTGCATGTTTATTCAGCATGTTCATGCTCGAGTTCTATTATGCCGTAATAGGCTATGACTGGGCAAATAGCATTTAACAGGTCAGTAAGTGTGGGTTCACAGAGCCGGTACGTTTCACGAGCTCATTTTGACCCTTTTGCATGGCAGGTTCGTGTGTTTGCTTAGCGTGGCGTGTGGCCCACAACTCGTGCAGGCACGTCAGACAAATTCCCGCATGTCCCAGTTAGGCTCCTCTCGTAGTTAAATATTGTGCTGGGCTAGAAATAAGCCAGGGCCCAGCTTTGGATTTTTTGGTTCTTAACACCCTCACTTGCCCTTACCCTTTACCATGGCAAATGGGTGGAACCAAAAAGATTTCGTGTCATTTGAATTTCAATTTACCCTAACCCTAAACCCTAAACCCCCACCACCACAACCACCACCATCTCCACCCACCACCTTCATCTCCACCTCCATCTCCACCACCATCACCACCTTCACCTCCACCTTCACCTCCACCTCCACAACCACCACCACCACTACCACCACCTCCTCCTCCTCCTCCTCCTCCTCCTCCTCTTCCTCTTCCACCTTCATCACCACCATCACCATCACCACAACCACCACCACCTCCACCCCTACCACCACCTTCATCACCACCACCACCACCACCACATGATTAGCATACATAACACTTTCAACATTATGTTTATTTTAGTCATTATTCACAGTTACAACAGTTTTATATTAAAATTTACCAAACAATTTTAACACTGCTTTTTATACTAACAGCACTTTTAAAAATATTGTTTATCAAACATGAAACTCCTTTACAACTGATTATTTTCAAAGCACAACATAAACTGCTTTTTAAAAAAGTGACAACAATTCCAAACTGGCCCTTAGTTAGACGGATCCGGATCCTCTGCTTTGATTTTCTCTGCAATTTTGTTCTCCATATGCCATCTCATTAAAATATAATCTAAGGGATTTAAAAGTTGACACATCATCCTAAATCAAAAACTCAATTTACTCCTAATTTAAAAAAAAAAAAAAAACCCTAACACCCAACTAACAGGATATTTAACGTCCAAAGCTTTTTTTTTTTTTTTTTTCTTCTTCTTCGTGTTCTGTCCTCCTCCCTTTTTTTCTCCTCCTTGTTTCACGTTCTGTCCTCTTCTCCTTCTTGCTTCAGGTTCTATCCTCTTCTCTTTATTTACGTTCATATTCATATATTACCTTATCTTTGGTTAGTGTGAATATATTGGCAAGGCTACTATGAAGACGTGGACTTGATCCCATAAAGTAAGCAGGATTATTTGCATGTTGTTCGTTTTCTTTTATGCATGATATATACTTTTATTTATTGGTTCATGCTACATATGTTCTCATTTATCGGTCTCTGCTGCATGCTTTGCTTCTTTCTTTTTTTGTCCTTTTCTTTTTTAGTTCCTATGTCTGCAACAATTCAAAATTTCCCTCTTTCTCATTGAGACTAGCTAATTGGTTTTCTGTTTGTGGCGCTTTGAATTGGATTTCAATTAATGTTTTGGTATATCATAGATTAACATTGTATCATAGATTTGACTGTTATCATTGTATGATATATTAACATTATTATATTTGTTTTATAGATTGGGAATGAAAGATTCAGTGGCTACAATATGTGAAGATAATTTAGATTATAAGCCCATATGCGACATGGAATTTTTTTCAGAACAAGCTACATATGAGTTTTATAATGAGTATGGGAGCAGGATTCAGTATTAGAAGAGATTCACATAACAAGAATAAGAATACTGGTCAAATAATTTCAAGAGTATTTGTTTGTTGCAAGGAGGGTTTTCGACCGAAAGATAAACGAGATTATTTAACTAAAAGTTCTCAGGCAGAAACAAGGACGGGTTGTAATGCTAAAATGAGCATTAAGTTGAATAAATCCAATGGTAAGTATTGGGTTAGCCATTTTATGGAAAACCACAATCATCCTCTTGTAAGACAAGAATGCACTCATATGTTACCGTCTCATAGAAGAATATCCGCTTCACAAGCTACTGAAGTAGATTTGACAGAAGAATTTGGGATTCCACTTAGGCAGGCATATGAGTTAATGGGTAGGCAAGTTGATGGAAGAGAATCTCTTTTCTCTTTAGCACTCTAGTTAGCTAGATGATGGCATGATGGTTCATGCAAGGAGAGAAAAAAAAAGGAGAAAATGACAGAAGGAGATTAAAAAAAAAAAAGAACAGAACAAAACATGAATAAGAAGGAGAAAAAAAAACTACTGGACATTAACTACTGTTAGTTGGGTGTATTCAATTAAGATTATAAAGCGTTTAAAAAGATTTTAAAAATCCGGGTGTATTCAATTTGGATTTATACAAACTTTAAAAGAGGTTTTACAAGTTTGGGTGCATTCAATTTCGACTCGTATGAACTTTTAAAAAGTCCATTCAAATATGGGTGTATTCAATTAGGATTATAAAAAAGTTGAATCAAATTTAGGTGTATTCAAAAGGTCATATATTTGGAAGGATTTCATTAAGTGATAAATTTTAGTAGGTTTTAAGGTGAGAGCTATAAATAACAAAGACCATAATAAATCCAACCTCCCCCCAAGTATTTCATCAAACGTTTTTCTCTCGCCCTAGCTTCTCTCTCAGCAATAGAAGACGAACAACCTCCTTCCTCCATCTGTGAAGGTACCTCGTTAGGTTTTCTTTTTCCATGTGAAGGTACCTCGTTAGGTTTTCTTTTTCCATGATTTTTTTTTTCCTTGATTTTTCTTCATCGTAGTTTTCTTGTTATTTGGGTATAGTTTGGGGTTACAGGTTTTACTTGTTATTAGGGTATAGCTTGGGGTTAGATTAAATTTTAATGAGATGGCCTATGGAGAATAAAATTAAAGCAGATCATGGCAAAGAAAATCAGAGCAGAGGATCCGTATCCTAGTCAGACTATTTATCAGGAATAACACCAAACACCTTATAATATTATCGATAAATAGTCACTACTCTCAGAAATAGATTAATATTATCTGACAGAAATTAGTCAATACGATTCAACGTACCAAATGAGCCTTAAATTCTTTTAAACTTTCACCTAATAGAAATGTTCATAGAAAAAAAAAATTTACTTTATCAGCATAAATCCTAATGAAATAGTCCTAGAACATACAAAAATTACTCCCTTATTTGAGCTGACATTTTCTCGGAAAGAATAAGATTCGCGCGGCCATTAAACTTATTGATCAAACAAACAAATAAATAAAAATATAAAAAATATAGAACAAAATAAACAAAATAAAGAGAATCTAAAACCCTGCCAAAACCCTTGTTTTCCGCTCAGAAGAATTCTGAAGCATCGGTCCTCCACAATTCCATTGGCACCATGTGGAAGCAGCCTTTGGAGGTTGTTAAGGCCAATGTGTCCTCCAACCCAAGGACCTGGATCATCATCGGTCTTAGCGTCGCCGGGATCGTGATCGTGGCCGAGACTCAGCGGCGAAGACGACGAAGCAGAGCCCAAATCATTCTCAGAGAACCATTTCTGGAGCCTCGCTTCGACCTTCTTCCCTTTCCTCAGCCCCCTCCTCCCGCCGCCGCACAACCCCTTGCTTCCCTCACCTTCGCCATCAGCGACATGTCGTTCTCGCTCTCTCTCTGTTTTTGTTTGTTTTCAATTTCGGTTTATTTACTTCGTATTTTGTGCTGATTTTGATTTGGTTGATTATTTGCTGTCCCTAGATTTGATGTGAAAGGGCATGTGACGGGGTTTGGGAACCCGGATTGGGCGGGAACGCATGAAGCGGCTACGAAGACGGCGTTGGTGGTGACGGCTCTCTTGAAGAATGGGGCTACTTGCGTTGGAAAAACAGTCATGGACGAACTCAACTTTGGGTAATGTTAGACGAATTTATGTTCAAATTGATAAAAACCCAAAAATTAAATGAAGAAAATAAATTTAGAAAGAAAGAAATGGAACTAAGAGCAATGAAATTTTGGTTTGTAACAGGATTACTGGTGAGAATGTGCATTATGGAACGCCTGTGAATCCGCAATTACAGTCGCATATCCCGGGAGGTTCTTCCAGTGGTTCTGCTGTGGCTGTTGCGGCTGGTCTTGTTGACTTCGCTCTTGGTAAGCTCCTTTTTGTTAATTTTGGAAAATATGTTACTTGCTCAATTTAGTTATCTTGGAGAATTTCTACTTGATTTTACAGTTTGTACCACCCATTTGCTGTTTTTGCTAAATTTCTACTTCGTTTTACTGTTGGTTCGATTACATGTCGTATCTTGCATATTTAAATTCACACTCTTTCAGTGATCTGTCTCAAGTCACAATCAAAGAAAAGGTTTTAGACATCAAGGACATGCTCAGGGACTCAAATTGGACTCAATATGTAATCATGCACATAGCACTTACCCTTGTGCTTTGGCTTGTTAATTATACAAACTGATCATTTGAAGTTCTTATGCTTTTATAGGTATTGATACGACTGGGTGTGTGAGAATTCCAGCATCATTTTGTGGCATCATTGGGTTCCGACCGTCACATGGGGCTGTATCTATGATTGGAGTCTTGCCAAATTCACAGAGTTTAGAAACTGTTGGTATGCTGGGAACTTCTTCTTGCTTGCTTATAATTTTTCTTTTTATTCTTTCATTTTCTCATTTTGTTATGTGCTGGTCCTTTAGGAATTTTTACCAGAGATCTATCTATTCTACACCATGTTGGACATGTTTTGCTTCAACTAAAGTCGGTGGAAACTAAAAGGGCAAGACGCCTTATTTTTGCTGATGACCTCTTTCAGCTTTCTAAAGCTCCTACAGAGAAGACAGTACAGGTTGTCACCAAAGCAATTAAACATCTATCTGGGTGTAAGTTGCCTGACTTGAGATTTTTTGTATTTATAGGGCTTTATAGTCATTACCATTTCTTTTACTTTTTAAATATCAATGTTAAAGTCTACCATGAGATATCTCTGTTGTCATAACGTGATAGAGTTGTTCATAAAAAATAAAACCAAGCATAATTGTGTTGAAGTTGCTTCTTTTATTGTTTCTGCAGACCAACCTCCGAAGCATATGAATTTTAGTCAGTATATTGCTTCAAAGGTACCCGGTTTAAAAGGATTTCGTGAAGAATCCATAAAACATCAAAATGAAATATTTACTTTGAAAGCTCTCTCTTCTGTGATGCTTTTGTTACAAAGGTATTGTAAGATTCAAGTCAATCATTTATTTTCAAATTCTCCAAATTTCATAAATTTCCAGTTCTTTATTGTATATGGAATTTGATTTGATTAGCTCTCTCTCTCTCTCTCTCTCTCTCTCTCTCTCTCTCTCTCTCTCTCTCAGCACTTTCTGTTCTCGAATCAGGAGGATAGTTGCAGTTTAGTTGAGGACTTGAAATTGTTAGTACTAACTTCGTTGGCATCTACAAATTCGTTTCAGATGTGAATTCAAAACCAATCATGAAGAATGGGTTAAATCAGCAAAACCAAGGCTAGGACCTGATGCATCAGATCGTGTTCGTGCAGCAATTGACTCTACTCATGAAAACGTGAAAACCCTATATAAAGTAAGGACTGAGATGAGAGCTGCCCTTCAAAGTCTCTTAAAGGTATCCCAAGTCCCGTCAAATTGTTTTATGCGTTTAATATTTTATAGATTTATCCACTTCGTTGGTGTTAAGTTCTAAAGAAGCGACCCCCAAGAAAGAAGCTTTTTTGTAAGCTTAGAAACGTTTTAAATGTCATTAAATTGTAAACTGCATAATATGCTTTTGTTTTTCTTGTTGTACTGTCGCTTTGTGTATAGAGATATTCTTTGGTGCTGTTGTTTGTTTTCATTTTCTGTAAATATGTTCGACTTACAGGTGTTGCTCATCATTGTTGGAGTAGTTTTTGTTTAATGAGAAATTTAAACTGAAATGAAGGTACTTTTTTTTGCCCATAACGAAAAGGAAGGTACTCTTTTTGGTCATAACTGAAAGGTACTTTTTTGGCCATAACTGAAAGGCAGGTGCTTATAAAATTATGTTCCATCACCTAGCAATGGGTTGAACGTTTAAAGCAAAATTTCTCAAAGGGCAAGGGTCAATAATACAACTCCTAGGCATTCAATGTAGTGTATGTGGAGTGAGCTGGAAAATTATCTCTGATAAGTTGATTGTTCAAAGTATTGGTCTAGGTTTTAGGGATGAGAAATATTAAGTCTGGCTGAATAAAGAGAAGGTATAAATGTTTTTTTTGGTAATTTTAGAATGTATCTTGGATACTCTTAGTCTCTATCCTCTATTGCCTGGGTTGGAGAATTGGAGATAACTATGGTTAAAACCTGGTTCCCTGTTTAACACTTTAGTAACATGACATTTCTCCATCCTTATAATATATAGAAGTAAGCTAAGTTTGTTCCTTTGGTTTATAATGGATGACAATATAGAGGTTTTAAATAATGATTTAGTTAGTTAGCTGTAGTCTCCCTGTCTGCTTTTAGTGGCATGTTGAGCTCCAGCAACCTGAGCTCTCTTATATCCTCCTCCATCCTGAAACCAGAAGAAGGGAATAACAATCTGTAGCTCCAACACACTCTTGCATTTCTGCATGTCAAATTGTGTTGTGTCACTAATCATATGGGCTAATTGAACAAAATTATGTTATGAAAAGATTGAGTTGACTTTACTTTGTTGTTATTCATGTTCAATTTCCTTCTACCTAATGGTTTATATGCAAAATACCTCATTTTATATAACTCTATTTTTTACCTTCTCTTGCCCAGGATGATGGAATATTAGTGATTCCCACAGTTGCAGATCCTCCATTAAAGCTAAATAGAAAGAAAGGACAGTCATCTGAGTTCAACGATAGAACATTAGCATTATCAAGCATTGCCAGCATGTCTGGGTGCTGTCAGGTAACTGAGTACTTTAAAGTTTCAGCCTTCATATTTCCCTTTGACTTTCTGTAGCTTTTATTTATTCATGATTATATTTGCACATTTCCAGGTTACAATTCCAGTAGGAAAGCACAAAGAAAGTCCCATCTCTATTTCATTTATCGCATTCCATGGTGTTGATAAATTTCTCCTGGATACAGTCTTGGATATGTACTCTTCAATTCAGGAGAAAGTCAGCATTGCATCCCATTCATCGCCATTGCCAGATACCAATGATAACCTGGATGCTTCAGAACTCTTAAAAGAGAAGGTTTCTCCACACTTAAGATCTTATCTAAGTTTTCAATGCTTAGTGTTCTGCAATATTGTTTGTCATCTTTACCCTGACAGTTTTCCACTGCATTCTCCGCATAACTGGTACTTGCAACGTTTATATCCTAATAAATTGGGTTTAAATCTTTGTCCTCTCCTGTTAGTGGTACCTTTTATTTTCCACAACATCACTTTTGCAATTGACATAAAATAAGGTTGGCTAATGCTTTCCTTTTCCCAGTCTTGAGCTCTATTATACTCTGTATTTTCCTAGTGAATGATGATCTTAATCTGATTCTTAGTGGATGGAAGAGATAGGAAGGAGAGCAAGAGAGGAAAGGATAGATTATTTATTGATTTATTATTTTCTTATAATTAGGTTATTTTAACGTTCATATATATAATTAAGGTTAGGGCGTAAAGGAACGATTATTTCTTTGAAAATGTGGTCATGTGCCTTACACATGGCTACTTTTGATGGAAAATATGACTGAATTGATCAGGCAGGGATGTTTTACACACAAAAGTGAAGTTTAAGGGGCAATTTGGCACCCAAAAAAACAGAAAAAGATTTAAGGATGAAAGTGATACAATGGGTCAAACTTCAGGGGGGTGTTCAGGTTTTCCCCTTTTGGCTCCTATTGATTTCTATATTTGTAGAATATTTTGGCCAGTTCTGTTGAATTTTCATTTTCTACCAGAAAAATAAAAACAATTGTAGAACCATTGTATCAATTAGTATTATTATTTTCTTTTAATTTCTATGTTTACTCATGAATCTTTTTCCAGGGAAATGCTGCATTTAAGGGAAGGCAATGGAATAAGGCTGTCAAGCACTATACTGAAGCTATAAAATTAAACATGATGAGCGCAACTTATTATTGCAACCGGGCAGCTGCTTACTTGGAATTAGGGTGGTATGAATGCTCACCTGTCTATCAACTTATCGTTCTGTTCGCATTTCCATCTATGCACTTATCAATTTCAATCATGCAGCTTCCAGCAAGCTGAAGAGGATTGCAGTAAGGCAATATCACTTGACAAAAAGGTAATATAGCCATTTTGTAGTACGCACATCTTTTACACTCATTGTTTTTGTAACTGTTGGTCGAAGCACTACGAACCTGTTCATGTTATGCTTAATGTAATCAATAATTCAGTTAGTAAAAGGGTAGTTTGGAATTCAATACACCTCTTCCTGATGCTTACCGCTAAGTCATTTAGAAACTTCCTTTTTTTTTTTCAACAGTATTTCTATAGTGGAGTAAGGTACAAAACTGGATGAGCAACAATCATTATCGTTTTATTTGTTTCTGGGATTTGATTGTGGTTCTTTACTCTTCAACTCTTACTGTTGCCTGGAGCATCCGTTAAATAGAATGATTGAAAAATACCAGATTCAAGCTAGGTGATTAAATTTGATTCTTAACACTACAGATTTAGTTACTGACCTACCATTGTGTTATATACAAGCCATAGTTTGGGTTATCTGATCTGACCATTTATTGAATATCTCTACTTCATGTGCGTTGCGTTTTAGTTCAAACAGATACATACAAAATTTGTGCTGCCTATATAGTTGGAACAAGTGAATGTAAATTGTGTCGTTAAGCCTGTACGGTGTCTTCGTTTTTAATATTTGTGATCCTTTCATCTTTTTTCGACATTTGTGCAGAATGTGAAGGCATATATGAGACGTGGAACAGCCAGAGAATCACTTCTTTCTTATAAGGATGCTGCTCAAGGTTAGAACTCTGATTTCATGTTCTTTTGTCTGTGCTGTGCTGCTTCAATGTTTAGAAATCCTGCACTGATGTTTCACGTATCTGGTTATCATCACTTGAGCTCAATTGTATGATTATCAAGGTGAACTACTTTATGCAATCATGTAGTCTTCCCTCTTCATTGAGTCATGGATTGCTAGATCCATTCTAGTGAGTTTCATGACGCTGTGGGGTAGTTGCCTTCAGTACTCTGCACTTCTCTTGATTTTTGTTTCAATAAGTAGTTATGAACAGGATTAGTTTTTGCATAGAAAGATTGTTTTAGAACTTTTTGTTTTGATTTTGAAAATCTGGCCAGCAATCGGATATAGTGCTACAGAACTTGAACACCTTGGACCTTTGACCTTTTATATTCTTCATCAAGATTATAGAAACAATTACATGTTGATGAAGCATTTGGGTTCCCATCCCTCTTGGTTCGAGGAGTGGTTGAAATGAACAGCATGAGTTAGGTTTGAGAAGTGGTGGTGTTATCGGTGATGTCTTTTTGAATGTCTCATCTAATCTTAGTAACAAGACAGTATCTCATGTTGCTTTACAATCCATATTGGAAAGAAATGAATAGATGAAAATCCAATAGAAGAACAAACCGTGAAAGCGATGCTATCTTTTTTCTATTAAAAAGGAAGAGAAGTTACAATGCTTTAAACATAAAAAATTTGAAACCCTAACGACGTTAAACGAAAATTAACCCCAAGCGTATTAAACAAACCTAGCACAAGATGAACTGATTCTCACTTCTCTAGCACGTATAACTCTTATTCATATTCCATTGTACTAGCCATGCTGTGTCATGCCATGTCTGATATGGTTCAAGATTTTAGGTTTTCCTGTCTTAGCATTATGTGTGCAACATATAACTCCGGTAGCTGACCCAAAAAAAAAAGGAAAGGAGAAAGAAACTTACAATTATGGTTGGTTTAGCTTCTTTCTCAATTTGTCTCCTTTGGCATTTGCAGATTTCAAGCATGCCCTTGTTCTTGAACCTCAAAATAAGGTTGCC
The DNA here is from genome assembly GCA_020521455.1 of Prunus kanzakura. NCBI lineage: Eukaryota > Viridiplantae > Streptophyta > Magnoliopsida > Rosales > Rosaceae > Prunus > Prunus kanzakura. The sequence goes on from BPUM01000828.1 coordinate 1,182,078, forward strand.
AATCTTGCTGAAAAAAGACTAAGGAAACTGATGAGTTGATTCCCTGCAAACAACAATTATACGGTGTAATACTCGTATCAAAGAAAATTAAGAGAAAGATTCTGAGGTTTTGTTTAGCGGCTGCAACAAGTTTTTGGTCAGTCTTATGTGCATATTTAGTTTCTCTTGTAATTAATCATGCTTTGGACTACCGTTGAAAGGCCTCTCTATGTAAGTGATGGATGCTTGCTTATATCATCTATTTTTGAGAAATTGAGAGCTGCCATACTTTATTTGTTCCACACGCAAAACATTATAAAAGGAAAAAGAAAGAGATTTCCATCTTGTAATTTTGTGAAATTTCTTTTGTTTATTCCCCAGCAGATAATTGTAACTATTTCTCTGTCAACCATCTTTCTCTTTTTAAATTATTTTATTTTATTTTTTTATAACCATTTAAGTTTATTTAGGACGTTCTTGGATTTTCATTGTCTCCCCGTTTTGGACATCCTTAATGTATTCTCATGTAAAGTTAATAAAATCTCAATTTTCCGGATTCACGTTACGTGCGCCTATATGTAAAAAATTAAAAATTAAAAACACAAAAATAGGACTCATGAGTGTTCAATTAGCTCTAGATTACATGGTTCATACACATAAATAGTAGTTTTAAATTTTAATTATCCAAAGAAAGAACAAAACAAACGGATAAAATTGCGTACACACAAACGCCCAATGGATCCACAGCTTTAACATCTTTCGACCAAACAAACTTTGGGAGTTTTTCTACTTTCTAGTCATGACGTCTCCTTTTTCCTTTCCTTACCTTTCATGGATGCAAATATACTTGAAATAATCTATATAGCCCAAATTCACGTTTGTTTTGAAGAATCTGTTTGGCCTCTCTGGGCTTTCAACTTAATTTAGTTCTCTCTCATGACCAAAAAGCATTCATTCTAGAGCATTAGTTAGTTAGTTAGTTAGTTAGTTATATGCATATGTATATAAACGTATGCATGCAGAGATTCATTATGATCTGTGTCATCCCCATCCTCTACGTACGTATGCATGCAAGTTTTTTGTGAATTTTGAAATTAATTTATTTTCGTTACGTTAATTCTTCAATTTTCAAGATCAGTCAAATATATATGTTTCCTCTTAAGCTTCCTAAATTCATCAGCCTTACGGCTTCCATAGATTGGTTTTACCGGCATTCTTTCGCCAACGCCGGCCTTCGGTCGGTTTTAACCAATCTAGATGATGGCACCATCATGAATTGCTGGGTGCCCAAATCCCACAAACCCTACAAACCGACCCTCCTCCTCCTCCATGGCTTTGGAGCCAATGCTATGTGGCAATACGGGGAGCATCTACGGCACTTTACCCCCCACTTCAACGTGTACGTGCCTGACCTCCTCTTTTTCGGCCACTCCTACACATCGTGCGTGGAACGCTCAGAGTCGTTCCAAGCGCAATGTGTAATAAGGTTAATGGAGGCCCACGGGGTTGGAAAGATGAGCATGGTGGGGATAAGCTATGGTGGGTTTGTGGCGTACAACGTGGCCTTACAGTGTCCGGGCATGGTAGAGAGGGTTGCGCTGTGTTGTGCCGGGGTGTGCTTGGAGGCGAAGGATATGGAGGAAGGGTTGTTTAGGGTGTCGAACTTGGATGAGGCTGCAAGCATTTTGTTGCCTCAGACTCCAGAGAAGCTAAAGGAATTGATGCGCTATTCATTTTTCAAGCCTGCAAAGGGCGTGCCCTCTTTTTTTCTCACGGATTTTATTCATGTACTTCAAATCTCCTCTCTCTCTCTCTCCTCTCTGCCAATGCTTGAGTAAGTATAACGAAATTTCTGTATTTTGACAGGTGATGTGTACAGATTATGTAGAAGAAAAGAGAGACTTGATCCGGGCAATACTCACGGAGCGAAAAATGTTTAATCTTCCCAAGATCACACAGGTGATGATCTCTCCCATTCTTGCCTACACATGAAGCTATTTCAGAGTGCAATTTCATTGCTTTGTGACGTTTTCATTAGGGTTTTGTGTCGCTAGAAGGCTCTCTCTCTCTCTCTCTCTATTAATTTTACTAATTAACAATGATTACGGTACTGTTCCATTTTAAACAGCCCACATTGATAATATGGGGACAACAGGACCAGATATTTCCGGTGGAGCTAGGGTACAGATTAAAGAGGTACGCAAATGTAAATGAGAAAGAAATTGTTAATTTGACTTTATATTAATTGGCTTGAAGCAAATAATATTGAATGATAATATTTCTTCATTGGTGGATATGTTTTTTTTTTGTCTTAGGCATGTAGGGAAAAGTGCTCAACTGGTGATTATCAAGAACGCAGGACATGCTGTGAACCTGGAAAAGCCCAAGGAGTTTGTGAAGCACCTGAAAGCCTTCTTTTATGACTCTCCCTCATCTCCGTCGTCACCAACAACATGGAAAGATCACTTTCAATTTCACATCAACAAAGTCTCTTCATAAGTAAACTTCTGATTTAATTAGGTGATTTTGACAAGAATATATATATATATATATATATATATATATATATATATATATATATATATATATATATATACAGAGAGCTTCCATTGAGGGATCCCTCAAATAAGTTTATTTGAGAGACACCTTTGTAGGGTCTTCTCCATATTGTATTTCACTAATCCAAACCATTTATTGTGTAGATATTCATTCAAAGATCATCTCTACAAAAAAAAATCACTTGAATCCAATATCATTTGACCACTCAAATAAATTATTGAAATTTTAGTACTTTCTTGAAGCATCGTGTTCATTGATTTTGCAAGACACAATTAGATGTTTAAACGGTTTCCAATTTGTCTAGTTTTTTTGCGAGGATGATCTTTGATGGAGACCTAAAAAATAGATAGTTTGAATCATTGAAAAAAAATTTATAGGGTACCTTAAAGGGTGTTCCTCAAATAAATTTGAGGGATCCTTCAATAAAAAGGGACTATATATATTACGCAGAGAATAGATCCGTTAAAAGAATATTGGACAGTTTTGTTATTGACAAAGATATTTAGAATAACTTTATATTTGGCTTAGACTCTTTAATAATCATGTTAAGGGATGTTTAATTTTTATGTTATTTTATTCTTTTACATATTTGATTTCTAATTTCCTTTTAAAATATTTTTATCTACATGGAGCCCAAATGAGCAGAAAAAGTAGGACCCACCTTTGCTGTTCAAATATACAGACTGACAAAGAATCTAATTAACGGATGACCTTACATGTTCCGTGAGTTTGTATAAGAATTTCTAAGGTCTTACACGATTGGATACCTATTTGGAATGGACCCCAAATTTTGGGGGTTTATGCAGTTAACTATGTTTATTATCGTGTATATGTCGTACTTTTAATTTGAAGAGTGGAGAGCACTCAATTGAGGTAATCAAGAAAAATCGAGTTCTTCCAACTGACTTTATGTTGAACACAATATTGGTTACTATTGATTCAAACTCATAAAAAAAAAACCGCCAACATTGTATTGATACCATCAACTGTATGAGGGACTGAAGAATGGAATGAATGCTAATAAATGATAAATTAGTTGACAAATCACCATGTTTACATGGAACACTTGATGATTTATCTCAAACAAAAGCGTAATTCTCTTAAATGTTTAAGGACTAAAACAATGATATTGAAAGCGAGAGGGAAAGACCCAAAGCCTTGTTTTATACAAGTTTTCTTCACAACAAAGTAACCCACGTTTAAAACAAAATTTCCACGTTTCAACGCTTGAAAGAAATCCTAAAATTAGTTTCCCTATTCTAGGGATAAGAAACTATTAAAGGAGTCCTGATAATCTTAGGTTAATTACCAAGAATATCTCAACACATTTGATGATGTGATCAAATTAAAATTGTGATTTTCAAGCAACCAAAACTTGATAGAAAAGCAAGGAGATGTTAATTAACAACGTGAAAGTAGAAGTAATCAAGTTGGTTTCAAGCAAACTTGCCTAAAAAAAATTCTAAGCAAACTGCAATATTGACTTAAAAACAGAAAATCAAGAGACCGAGATTGTACTAGACTTTAGAATGATTTCCTAACATAGATGCATGATAATAGCACTTACCTTGGGATCGAATGTCTGACATGAGCTAAGTGATAATTCTGAAAATCGGGGACATCAATGTTGCTTCAATCCTACATCTAAATGATACTTCCAAACCTATACTAAGGTCTACGGAATGCGAACATAACTTCATACCAACAGTGTGCTTTGGCTTCGGTAAACCTTTTTTCTAGAATGTGTTTAGGATAAGTGTGTGAGTACTTGTAATCACTTCATCCTATATTGGAATATTTTTGGACTAAGGAGTCCCATGAACGTTTCCCTAGAGGTGAAGTTTTACTACGTTAAAAGTTTGTGTGATCACTTAATTTTTATTTTGATGCACAGGTCATATTAATTAATTAATACCGCTATTTATTCTCTAGTGTATAATTTTAAATTGACATATTCACCCACCCCCCATTTTGTCACATGACATTTCATGTTTTTTTTTTTTTTTTTTTGGCTATATGCAATAAATAATGCGTTGGATTTTTAACTTTTTTTTATAATTTTATATATTTAGATATTTTGGAAGTAAATAATTAAACATAGAAAAATAATTTTTTTTAACAAATATCAAATTCTATTTGTAACACAATATATATATAAAGTTGGTTTATTATTACGTAACAAAAGTTGATTTTTTTTTTGTTGGTCATTTGAAAACTTGTATAAGTAGTTGAACAAAATAAAATTTGTTTTGTAGAAGGGTATTTTGGTAATCAAATTGGTTTTGATTCCGATTCTTCAAAATAGTAAACGGTTTTTATGGGAAACGGTTTTATTTTTCTTTGATTCTTGACAGTCAGTAAACAGTTTAATTGGAATGCTAACCCGATTCATGTTTACCGATTCCTATATATCGATATTTCGAGAATACGTCTTACCCACCCTATTGCTTCATCAAATGTTATTTAACATAACCCAAAGCCATTGCGTTACAAGCCCTAACCAATGCAACGTGGTCCAACATGAGGACACATTAACATGAAACACTCAGAGCATCCACAGTGGTGTGGTGTATTTTCGGGGATGTAAAGCCATTTTTACATCCTCTTTACACCTCCGGAGGTTGTAAATGTGGTTTTTGCTCCAATGGAAAAGATATAAATCTAAAGATGTATAATTAATTTTTTTTTATCTTAATTCGTTTTTGTGTTAACTTTATAAAATTAATTTTCTGTGTGTTAGGTTAATTTTATTTTTTTCAAACGAATAGACCTAAAATTATTTAAATTCGGAGAAGATATGATTTCATCCACAGAAAAATTATCAAAAGAACAAGCTACTAAAAAAAAATATACATATTAATTAATTGATTAATTATGAGTTTCACTGTAGAAGCATAATCAGCAACAATGAATTATTTTATTTTCTGTGGCTGCAAATTAAGTATGATGTTTTGTCTAGCAACTACTCTAGCCGCGTGTTTTGGGCAAGTGGGTTTACATTCAGCCTTTTTGCTCACTTTTGTCCACATTTTCTCATGTAGGCCCACCTGCAAGAGATGTAAAAAAAGGATGTACATGTGCATCTAAATTTGCATCTCACGATTGAGATGCAAATTTACAATCATTTTCACATTCCCATTGCAAGTGATTCCAATCACAAATGGTGTATATTTAACATACACCTTATTATACAACCCCCCATTGGATGTGCTCTTAGTGATTTCTCTTCTTGTTAAACCAGCCGAAAAGCTTAAGTGGGGCTCAAGCTACATAAATAAAGGTCCATAAAGCTTCAAAAGGGTCGAGATTTTGGGTTGCTTGGGCGCACCAAAACCCAAGCCCACTTTCTTGAGGCCAACCACATGGGTAAGGAGAGAGAATTTACTAATGACCCATTTTTGTGAACAAACCAGATTTGCTTGAAATTCAAACTCGAGCAATCAAACCTCAACTTGCATGGGTAAAAGAGCCACCAAGAAACCATAGCCTTTAAACTTTTGCCTAAATAGGATCTTTACCTTTACAAGCTCACATAGGAAAAGATGAAGAAAAGTCAATTTTCTAATTTCCTTTTTTCCTGTGCCCACCTTGTTTCCCCCTTATTCTTCTAACATGTGTCCTCTTAACTAACAGAATGTTAACTCTGTTAATTCTCTTAATTTTTATTAAAGTTTTATAAAATAAATCGTTCATCTTTATCTTCCCTTTTATAAAAATAAAAAATAAAAATCGTTCATCTTCTCTACAACCAGCACACCTCAGCAGTAGCCCCCTCTGCTCGTCACTACCCCAAGCCTCCCTTTCTCTATCTTTGAATTTCTGCACCATATCAAGATAGTCTGGACTCAACCCGACCTCTTCTCCCACTTCGAATGCTTCATCAACCACTGCCAGCTCTCTCTCGTTTTCTCTGTTTCCATTTTTTTCTTTTGGATTATTTAATGTCTTTAAAAATTGGTTCTTTGATCAGTCGATCATCAACGAGACAAATCCTAAGAACAATCGTGCCTCGAGATCACTACGGAGAAAATGAAATTTAAAGTGGGAGATTCACTAAAATACCCAAAATATGGGCTGAAATTATAAAAATACCCAACACCCAAAACACTTTATAACCATACCCAAAACCCATCATTACACACACTCAAAATCCATTTATAAACACACCCAAAAAATATACAATTGTTGATTGTGGGGTTGATTTTGGGTATGTTTCTATGTTTAAATAGTGCTTGGGTATTTTTATAAATACATGTCTAGGATTGGGTATTTTTATAAATATCTATTTTTTTTATTCGAAAAATTAAAATTAGTAAATTGAGCTTAGACCCATAAAATTCATTTTAAATCACCTACAACACTTTCCTTTAGTTTTCTATTTAAAATACCCAATTTTTTCAAATAATACCCGATTACTAGGATCTAACTAAGCAAGTTACCTAATACAACTTAAAATCTTATTTATTGTATTTTTTGGATTTCAAAACTACCCCTATTTATGACTTAATGTGTTTTGAGGGGGTGTAACTAATGACACACGTTGAATTTGGAAAGATCTCCAAATGGTTGTAATGGATGTATGGATTAATTTAGAAACTTATTTGAAATTAAATACTAAATTCAACATTAATGTATTAGTAATCTATTTTACGACTAGTAATCTATTTTTGAATTAATGTTGTTTTCCTTTTATGAATTACGACTAGTAATCTATTTTATTATAGTTTTATGAATAATAGTGTACATTTTAATTATGTTGAAAAATAATTTAATAATCTATTTATTGTTTGTTTTTTGAAAAATATTTTTTTTAAATGAACCTATTTTTCTTTAAATAAAGCACCTATTACTTGTTTTATGAAAGAGTAATAATTTGATCATCTTTTTTATTGTTTATTTTATGATTTTTTTTTTTTTAAATGAACCTATTTTTTTAAAATTATTTAGTCAACCAAAATTGCATGGAAATGTTCTTAAAACGCTACAATACATAGAATAATTGGATTTTATGGCACATTTCTCATAGGGTGGTGCTCTTTAGCACAATGTGCTGAATGGTTTTTTTATATATTTCTTGTAATCTTCATGTATTTTGCATTTGCTAGCAATCGTCATCATACAATGAACGTCTCTCTCACTTAACCCTTTCAATAGATGCAAGTAGGAATATTTTTTGTCAATTGAAGTAGGTGTAATAACATCAATAGAGAGAATGGAAGGAGAAAAAAAGGGAGATAGAACATCTTCTGCTCGTACTACGACTGGGATACGACTCATCCATCGCAGTATTATGATAGCAAGTACTTTCCATTGATTTTTCACCATTGCCCTTACACCCTTTTGTTTCTTGAATGTTAAATATGTAGTATACCCTTATGCATACTTTTAGAGTTAAAGAGCTTCAAATTTATATATATATATATATATATATATTGTGACTTTTGATAAAGGAGAATAATTTATGTTATCTTTTTTAATGTTGGGCTAATAAATTTTCATCGCATTTTCATAAAATATATGGGTTTAGGGACACCCTTTGGAAGGTACTACGAATTTTATTTGAATGATATAAATCGTTTATTTTTCAAGTCTTCATCCATAGATCATCCTTGTAAAAAATTAGACAAATCAAAAACCGTTTAGATATCTAGTTGTGTCCAACAAAATCGACGGATATGGTGCTTCAAGAAAACACTAAAATTACATGATCAAATGATTTTTTGCAAAGATGATATTTGAATGAATATCTAAAAGATCAACGTTAATATTCTTGAAATATATTACGGAGACACATAGGTCAGGATTGGGAGACACATCTTAACACACATTTTGACATACTTCTTGTGTCATTGGATTTGACCACATTGGATGCCTAAGATTATTTTGATATTATACATTTCTTTTCTTTTTGCTTAAAACATTATTAATGTTTCTTGGAAATACAACTCATTTTCTCTCTCCTCTCTCCAAACCCTAAAAAAACAAAGAAAACAAAAAGGTTTTAGTAAAAAACCCATTTGCATACAAATACCCATATAAAGCATATTTGAAGAGAAAAATTCAAAATTAGCCACTTGTCCTTTTTTAATTGGTTCTGTAGGGTGCTGATTTTTTCACTCCCCTTTTACCCACTGACACTCCTTTTTATTTTTTTAATATTTTTTGCTATAACATACAAGAGAATATAAGTGGACAAAAACGAAATGAGAAAATCAACTCCCTATATTTATTGTTAGAAGTGCAAACAAGGGCTTCATGAATTTCTTCTCTGCAAGTTGTAAGACCTGTTATTTTTCTTTAAGTGCAAGCTTGAGAAAGCCTTCTGACATATAAAGTAAAATAACAATGATGAAATAAATTGAAAAAGCCCTATTCCATTTCCATTTTGGAGTTTATGCTATGAGGTTATTATTGACAAATTCCATTATGTTAAATAGATTTTGTACGGCGAATTGAACAACAGTCAGGATGGCCGAGTGGTCTAAGGCGCCAGACTCAAGTTCTGGTCCTCTAACGAGGGCGTGGGTTCAAATCCCACTTCTGACATTTGGTATATACACATTTACACAATTTTTATTGCCTTTTCCTCTTTGACTATTTTTCAGATGTAAGAGAATATATATATTTTTAAGAGTGCTGCTAAACGAACCCTAAAATTAATTGAGTACATCCTACTACCAAACTATTTATTGAATTACTAATTTACCCTAATATAAAATGACCGAAAATGATATATTGAATTATGAAACACCGTCGTCTTCTCCTCCACCGGACATAGCAACGCTTCCTTCATAATATCGTCTCCTCCATCTGCTTCTCCACCATTACAGCAACGCCGTCGTCATACCATTATACTGGCATTGTGGTCGTCTGATATTGGTAAATCTCATATTGATTTTGTTATCAAATGGGTTATACTGTCTTGATTTGTTCTTCACTACCCGCAATGTTTTGTAACCTTCCTCTGGAAATTGATTTTAATTTGTTCTTCAAAGGGAGCAGTTTCTGGGTTGTTTAATATTGATGATTTGAAGAGATCCATGACCATGTGGGTATGCTGTAGACTTGCTACAAACATCGGAAATGCCTTTATAGCTTTTCTAGTTTAGATCCAAATAATATGTTGAGGGCCCATGAAAACAAATTCATGTAAAAAGAGAAATTTGGTTTAGGATTGGTATTAAGGTGTTGTGTGATAGAGTGTATTGGTGTATTAAGGGTATTTTTGATAGTTAAATAGGGTGTACTTAGTTAATTTTATATTTTAATTAAAATATTAGGGTGTACTTAGATCATAGGGTGCACTCAGTTAATTTTAGGGGGAGATTAGAGGGGACGGGAGATTTCTCTCACACACAAATGATGCCATGGGTTCGATTTATCATCTATTTTTGTTAGACATCAATTTAGATTCACATCAATGAATGGTCAACTTTAACTCGCTAGTTATACATCTGAACCATGTCCATTTTATTGTGTCGTGTTGAAAGTTCACTCCGAGGATGAAATTTATCCTTGCGAGTAACAAGTGGTCATCGTATTTGCGCTGCTGGAGCTTGAAAATTTGAACTACAGCTGATGTAGGACCTAATTGCTGGCCAGAAAATATTTTTTCATTCATGTACTTTTTTATGCACCTTGTAACAAATCCCATACCTTGTTTGGTTTTACCAGATGGAGAAAAACAAAAGGCAATATGAAGGGATGAAAAGGGGGAAATAATGGATGTAGGCTTTCAATATTTTGTCTCTTCATAAATGAATCTCGCAAAGCAGAAAGCATACAGTAATAAAATGGACCCCAACTATTTTACAAAAACAAAAATGTCTCCAACGTTTACCACGAGTTCTACATAAAAGGCACTCAAACTAGTTAGCAGTTACAAATAGAAAGGAAAACTTATCAAGCCATGCTATGCTGCTCATGGATGATCATACATGGCCAAAAATTCTAAGCAGCAGTTTTTGACTTCTTTGGCACACGATAGCCACCAACCACACAAGCATGGTCGCGCTCGAAAGGTTCAAGAGTGACTTGTTCCATAGGCTTAAACTGATCTGCCTGCAGTCTCTTCACCTCCTGTTGGAACACTGCTTCCGCAGGCGAGGTTGAATCAATGCAATTGGCCTGAAATGACAAACCACATTTATCAAACACTAGACTATGCAGCGAGAGGCAACTTTCCACCATCTAACTTGACTTAAATGAATATAATAGCCTAAGGGACTTTGTGCTTATGACGAAGACTACTGAGAATTTTGAAAGCAAACCTTAATTGAGATAACAAAGTGACCTCCAGCCTTGAGAAAATATGATGCATTCAATGCTACAATCCTAGCCTGCAAAGATCATTAAAGAGAGCAAACAATTTTCAGATGCAAACAACTTAAGGGAGCTACGAGAAACCAGTGGAAAGAGATTGTGGCCAAGCCTAAGGCCTCAACCCCGAGGAGTGCCTTTCCAACACCATCATAAACATTGACGTGAAGACCACCAGAAAAACAAGAGAGAGAGAGAGAGAGAGAGAGAGAGAATGATAAGGAAAGCAACACCACAAAATCAACTACTTGACATCAGGAGCATCAGAAACTCGACTTACATCACCCATGATGTCTTGAAGGGGAATCCGAGTACTTCGTCACATGCTCAATATAGTAGTAAACACAAAACTTCTACAAATACATTTTAGGGACATAAAGCAAAAATAAATAAATGCATGACTCATTGCACAAGGGGAAAACTATCCAGTATCTAGCTCCAAAACAAGAATGGGTAGAACAAGTACATACAAATCCTTGTAAGCTTGCAAAAAAGACTAAGCATGAGAAAAGATTGTCATGACACACTAAGCCAATGAAAAACGCACAAACAGAAAGGACATTTCAAAAGAAAAAAGCAGTATGCATCAGAAAACTCGAGCTCACATCATACATGACATCCTGAAGGGGAATCCGAGTTAACTCATCACGTGCGTGAAAGATAACACACAACAGTTATGCTTTATCAAAAACACAAAAAACCAACTCAGATAATAGAAAATACAATACAGGTGATATTAATTAGCAAACCCGCATGAAGTATGGAAATCCTTGAACTTGCAAAAGCCTAAAGAAAAGGCTCTGCAACCAGCTCAACCAAAGAGTACCTCCCCGAGTCTCTCCAAATTTAATGTTAGTTACTAGCAAAGACAAGAATTGCAAACAACAAACCTGATCAGGTTGTGCAACATCAGAAAATATTACATCAACCATGCCAACAAGCATACGATATTTAGCTGGATGTCTGGCATCTTCAATAATGGGTATAACATTCGTGCGCTTTTTTGCCATGTTTACCAAGTCTCTGCCACTTCTATGAGAAAACTCCACTGCATAAACAACTCCAGTCTACAAAAACAACAGCAGTTATAAGAATCTATCTCAGCTTGACCAATTTAAGAACTGCAGTATTACAAACACTTACAGGGCCAACAATGTCGGACACATGAGACACTGTTGTGCCAGAAGCAGCCCCAAGGTAGAGAACACGAGCACCAGGTTTCTTCATCAACATACAGAAACAAAGAGATTATAGACTCAAAATCATGGATAGATAGTAGACAAAAGAGAATGGAAGAAAGCATGGAATCAAAGCTTACAATCCATATATCATCAACACCACCAAGAATAGCTGCAGCCAACTTAGAACGGAAAGGGTTCCAAATTCTATATTCAACTTTTGTTCCATCCTCATTCTGAATGGAAGAAAATGCACTTTAAGGTGAACAACACAATACAATCACATTCATCAACCATGAAATTAAAAACTGCAAGACACAGAAGTAATCCCTAATGTTATTGCTTTGAACAAATTGAAGGTAATCCCTAATGAGAATCAATTGTGTTGAAGGCATTTAAATAAGAAACGAACGAAAGACACCTGAACAGATATCCTCTTCTCATTGTAGACAGCTTCCCCGGGCACCATATTCTTGGTAACAAGAGCATCTTCTTTACCCTTGGCAATGAAAACCCCTTCATGTCTGTGAGGCTCGACCACAACTTTGTTTCCACCCTTCATTCCTCCCCTTCCACCACCACGGCCTCTTCCTCCACGGCCTCCACGATCACCACCACGGCCTCCGCCACGGCTTTTAAAGGCACTACCACCTCTGTCACCGCCTCTTCCACCACCAAACCTGCCTCCTCCTCTTCCACCTCTCCCTCCATCACCTCTGCCCCTGAATCCACCACCACTACCACCACGGCCTGCACAAAACCCATAAAATTATAAGGGCTCCTGCTAAAATTTCCCAACAATAACAACCATAAACTCAAAAGTTAAACAACTCAGAAAACTAAGAACTGAAATGAAGAAGGAATAGTAAAGAACTGAAATTTTATTTATATTGTGTTCGATAACAAATTACCCAAAAATAAATCGATTCAGAAGAGCCAAATCAGAAGCATACGATGCATTTTAAACAAACTACACAGATAAATCATATTTTGCTTTACCTCGCGGAGGTGCCATCTATGCGAGTGTTGTGAGAAAACAGCTTTGCTATGGTCTATCAGATAGAGAGAGTGAGGAGCAGCGAGAATGCGAGGAGGCTCGACGAGTGTGTATATGTAATGTGCGCTTTAGGGTTTAGGGTTTAGGGTTTTTTATGTTACTAGGCACTTGGCTGCCTGTGGTGTGGTGATAATTTATTTACTCAGCAGTAACTGGCTGCGGTAACTCAGGTGATAACATTGGGCCAAAGCGGGCCAAGCGGCTTCTTTTACTCAAACCACTATACGTAGCCTAAGGCCCATAGACCCATAGCCCTAGAAAACGGGGCATTTATATTAATGAGGGGGTTATGTTGAGGGATTCAATTCAAATTCAGTTGTGCAATGCCAACGAGGCCAACGAGGTCTAGCCTAGAGGTGTAAAATGGGCCGGGCCGGCACAACTCATTTAAATTTGTGCCACAATGTTATTCGGGTCGTGTCGTGCTAGCTCTTTTATCAAAATCATTGATTTTGGCTCGACCCGACCCAAAGCCCAAGTCCACATTAAACTAGACCGTCCTCGTGCCGTGCTTGAGTAGGGCCCGTGCTTGGGTCATTTAACTTGAATTTCTTTTATAATATAAAAAACTCATGTTACCATATTAAATTTATACCCAAAAAAAATTATAATATGTTCATATCTATTTTATATGTAATATGAGACTAAAAATTGAAGATTTATTGTAGTATTTATTTATTGAGGATTTCATGTGGGACTAAAAATTGAGGATTTATTATAGTATTTATTTAATATGAAAATATATGATTTGTTGGAAGAAGAAGCCACCAAATCAAAGTCCATATATGTATATATCGAGAGGGGAAGGAGGCTAAGAGATTGTTTATGTAAAGTGGGCTTGGACATGTAGGGATCTTTTTCTTCCAGCAGCCAGACGAATGAGCTCGGGCTGCTGTAAAGGATGAGCGGAGGAGATTGCCCCTGTTTCTGAGTTCAAAGACCGAGCTCCAAGAGAGTTTTGAAAGGAGTAGTGACAACCTTAGAAAACACCTTGGATTCTTTCACCAATCAACCAAATTAACGTGACAGATTAGCAATGGATTTGCTTGGCTTGAGGAGCTTGTGGCATGGGAGCTAAGCCTTCACAAGTTTAGCAATCTGAGAGAGAGACAAAAGCTTGAATTTCTTATGGAAACAAATATTCAAGGCAAGGGGGAGAGAGATCTGAAGAGATTTTTGACTAAGGAAGAGAGGTAGAGATGGAAATAGAGAATGGGGCGTCTTGAGTAAATTCCCAGCCGCTTGACAAAGCTTGGTCGTGCTCTGGATGATTTACCAAAAGAGAAAATGGGAAGAGATAGAGGAATGGGGCTCGAAATTGCAGAGGTTTCAGGGATGAGAAATGAAGCTTGCTCTCTGAATGTGGTTGTCTTGCTGGGTAGAGAAAGCTCCCTTTTATAGGCGCTTAGAACCCTAATTCTATCAATCCACCATTCCCACTTTTCCTTTGCTTTTTTCCATTCTCTCCCTTTTGGTGAAATTTCTTCAACCAGAGCGCATAGGTCACAGGCTCTTTGGAGTTCCAAGGCTTTCTATGCGGCTGGACCTCCCCATGGGGGTGAGGCGCCAGCTGCCTTCTTCCTTGGTTTTCAAATTAGAGCTCGCAGAGGAAAAAGAGAATGGATGGAGTTGTTTGTCCAATGGGTATTCCTCCTATCCTATGGATTTCCGTTGGTTTTTGTGATGACCTCTGTTTGACTTGGTTCTGGAGCTTTGACAAGGGTGGAATACGATGCTAGGTTTTTAACAAGGATCTGGGCTGGGAAGTATCGGGTTATTGGTACTTTCTTTCTAGCGGCCCGCATGTTTTCGTCAAGCTGCTGGAAGTAGCCTATTTGCTTTATTTTGGGTGTTTTAACTAACGTGAGATTGTCTAAGTGTGGCAGCAGACTATGAGGTGTTCTCCTAAGGCATTGGATCACTTTTCTCTTCTCTCTCTCTCTATTGCTTTCCCATATGTTCGGGCTGAAGAAATGGGCCTGAGTTTTCGTGCTCCCAAGCAGCCCGAAAACTTCTATCCCTTGAAACTTCAATGGGCCTTGTGAATACTTGTAACCGTCCATACCACAACCTTCTCAGCAAGCCCCGGACATTCGCGTGGCTTGAGCCCACTTAAGCTTGTAACATGACGTGTTGCTTGTTTGCTTCGCGTGGCACGTGTGCAAGCGAATATGACGAACTTTTATGTGCTTCAATCGGGTTTTTTCTCAATAAGGTATTGCACTGGGCTAGGAATATTTTTGGGTCCAACCTTGGATTTTTTGGGCCTCAACAAGACAAAAAAAACAAACAAACAAAGTTAAGTAGGTTGGGCCAGGCTTGAAGCGGGGTCAGGCTTGTCACATCCTGGATCGCTCCGCTGTAGCACGATATTGTCCACTTTGGGCCCCCCTCTCTGCCCTCACGGTTTTGTTTCTGGGAGTTCACGAGCAACTTCCCAGTGGGTCACCCAACCTGGGATTACTCTAGCCCCAACTCGCTTAACTTCGGAGTTCCCATGAATCCGAAGCCAGTGAGCTCCCAAAAGGCCTCGTGCTAGATGGAGGTGGGCATGTACATATAAGGCACATCACCCCCTCTCCGTTGGTCGATGTGGGATGTTACAATACGAGGCTTTTTGGGAGCTCACTGGCAATTTTTCCCACGGGGAAGGGTCTTCGCGGGGCGTCGACCCTAATAGGTCGGGTATGAAAGACAAAAAACGAGTATGGGGACGGGTATGGGGAAATTATCGGGTATGGTGATCGGGGAGGGGCATGGATGATATTTTAATTCCCAACCCAAACCCGACCCGTTAAGAATATATATATATATATTATAAATATATTATTAAAGATATTTCCTATTATTATATTATATATAATAGGGTTATATGCTGAATTGCCCCCTGAACTTGTACATAACTCTCAATTTACCACCTGACCTTTTTTTTTAGCGAATTAAGGGCTCAAATGAAAATTTATTATCAATGTTCCCCCTACCGTCAAAATTCGAACATTTCATCCATTATTCCGTCCATTTGACTCACTTTGACTCTTTTTTTAGGGTTATTTTCGTCATTCAGCGCGGATTGAATTCCCAACCTCTCTCACACACTTCGCACATCGCTTTCACTTTGGTAGGGTTCGAAAGGGACTGAACTGAGGGCGCGAAAGGGGGCAAAATCGAAGGTTGGAGAGGGACGAAATCGAGGGAATCTGAAAGGTTTTTCATAAAGCTTGTTTTGGGTCCGTTGATTTAACGCAACATGACTCTGGATGTGTTGCCTCTGCAGGTGCGGAACAGAGGGCCTCCTCCCATTTACAGTAAGTAAATGCTTTTCCCAAGTTGAAATTGTTTAAGCTTGTGTGGTCCTTTGGTCCTTTGGTCCTTTGGTCCTTGGTCTGTCGGTGCTTTTGACATTTTGTGGTGTTGGGTGAAAACACTTTTTGAATATGAAATACTTGTGGTCCCAAAGCATTTGTGTTGTTTTGTCTGCATAATAGTCGGTGGATCTGAGTCAATTTCAAGTTTAGAATGGTAGTTGAGCAATAAGGATAAGTTGGTGTGTTAAAATAGTGCTTTTATATATCATTTTCTTTTTTTTTTTAGGTGATCCAGATTTGTTTTCCCTAGAAATTCACCATGGAGGTTATATTTCAAAGGGGAAGTATGTTCGGGGTAAGGTAACATGGGCAGACAACTGTAATGCTGACCACCTGTCAATGCTTGACCTGTATGATGTTGCTTTATGTTTAGGATACGATCATAAAACAATTCAGTACCACTACTGGAACAAAAGAAGGGGATTTGTTCCAATTGAAGTAGATGCCCATGTAGTTGAGTTTGTGGAGCATACACCTACCTCTAGAGTTCAACCTTTATATCTGTCATATAAGCATCAACCACATTTCTCAGAGAGCCAGGCATCTGCATCTGCTCCACAGTTGGGGTTGGAAGTAGAAGTTGAAACTGAAACTGATCTTGGTGATTTGGGGAACCAGTTTGTAGAAGTGGATGTTGATTTAGATGATGATGGTGATGATGAGGCAGATAATGAAGGAGATAATGAGGCAGATGAATTTGAAGATGATGAGGCTGAAGATGATGATAGTGGAGAAGAGGCTGAAGATGATGACAGTGAGACAGACATTGAGTTGATTGACTCTGAGTTTGAGCAGTCAGATGAAGAAGGGTTCAAGACAGTCTTGGAAGAGGATGACAACTTGTTTGATAAACATGTAGTTGATGAAGAAAATGAAGAATACAATGAAGAACCTGGTGAGGTTGACAGTGAAGACTATAATACCGACGAACTTGTAAGTCTTGATGAAGAATCAGATGAGGATGAAGGTGTGAAAAACCGTAGCCGCAGAAGAAAAGCTCCTAGGTTTAAGCAGTTTAGGAGAGAATCTGATTTGCTGAAGCCAACATTTCATTTGGGAATGGAATTTACCAACATGGAGCAGTGTAGGGAAGCAATAAGGTATTATGCAGTTTCATGTGCAAGGCCATTGAAGTGGGTGAGGAATGATTCATATAGGGTGAGGCTAAAATGTGAAGGAGATAATAAACAAAAGGTTCCATGTCCATGGATGCTATATGCTTCTCATGTGGGGAAAGGTCCAACTACAAGGATTAAGACATATATTCCAAGGCATACATGTGGAAGGAGGCAAAGAACCAAGTATGCCACTTCATCATGGCTGTCTAAAAGGTTTGATGAGGAGTTAAGAGATAATCCCAAGATGAAAGTGACAGATTTCATGAAGATAATAAGGAAACATTATGCCATAGATGTAACTGAGGCTCAAGTTTATAAAGCCAAGAGTTTTGCAAAAGCTAGAATTCAAGGTAGTATTGAAGAACAATATGGAAGTTGTGGGATTATTGTGAGGAGTTAAAGAGCAATAACCCTGGAAGTACTGTCATTGTGAAAACTGAATTGCAGGGTGATAATCCTACTTTTAAGAGGATTTATATATGTTTTGGAGCAGTTAAAAAGGGATTTGTGGAAGGATGTAGACTAGTGGTGGGTTTTGATGGGTGCCATGTTAAGGGTTGTCACCCAGGGCAGATTCTAAGTGCAGTTGGGGTTGATGGAAATAATGGGATGTATCCAATTGCTTTTGCTGTTGTTGAAGTTGAAAACACAGAGACTTGGAGTTGGTTTTTTGACATATTCTTTCAAGATGTAGGTATTCAAAATGGCAATGGCTGGGTTTTTATTACTGATAAGCAAAAGGGTTTAGGGAATGCCCTTCATGCTTTGATGCCCAATGCTGAGCACAGGCATTGTGTGAGGCACTTGCACAATAATTTCAAGCTTGCAGGCCATACTGGTAATGCTTTGAAGCAGAGGTTGTGGGCAGCAGCTAGGGCAACAACAATACCTCTATTTGAAGCTGAAATGGAGCAGATGTTGGGTCAATCTGAGGCAGCTTATAAGTGGCTTGAGGCGAGACCAGCTGCTCATTGGAGTAGATCACACTTTAGTACAGTCCCAAAGTGTGATATACTTCTAAACAACTTGTGTGAGTGTTTTAATGCTGCAATCCTAGAAGCAAGGGATAAGCCCATTGTTACTCTTTTGGAGAGAATTAGAACCTACTTGATGCTTAGAATGGCTAGACTTAGAGAGACAGTGTGGCCCCATGAGGTTGGTCCAAGAATATTTGCTATTGTGGAAAAGAATTCAATTGAAAGTGGCCATTGCATAGCCTCGTATGCTGGTGGGGGGAAGTATCAAGTGAATAGTATGTTGGGAGCTATGTTTGTTGTGGATTTAGAAAGGCATACATGCACCTGCAGAAAATGGGACTTAAGTGGAATCCCATGTCCACATGCCTTGGCTGCAGTAGCAAAGAGTGAGCACAGACCTCTGGATTTTGTGCATGCACTTTACAAAAGGCCGGCATATGATAGGGCTTATGAGGGCTATATATCTCCAATGCCTAGTCAATCATATTGGAGAAAAACAGGGCATGTACCTATCAAGCCACCTCTTTATCACATCCAACCAGGAAGGCCCAAACTTAGGAGAAATAAAGAACCTGATGAAATACCAAGAGGGGCAACAAAACTTAAGAGGTATGGCATTGTAATGACATGCCGCAACTGTGGACAAGAAGGTCACAATGTTGCAAGTTGTTCCCAAAATGGACAGGTTAGATTTGTTTTTAATTTTTTTGTTTCCACATTTCATTTGTTGGAAATGGCTATGTTAACATGTGAATTGGAGTGTTTTTGCTATGTTCACATGTCATTTTTTGTTATTGGCAATGAAGGGGCAACCTAGAGGTGGTAAAGCAAGAGTCGGCAGGAAGGGAAGAGGAGCTGTGAGGGGAAGAGGTGCAAGGGCAAGAGGAGATGCAACTGGAGGTGTTGATACTGCTAGTGCTAATGCAAGTGGAACAACAACTGCAAGTGGAACAGTTGGTGTCAGGGGAAGAGGTGTTGTGAGAGGCAGAGGTGTTGTGAGTGAACAACAGCAAACTCAGGCCAGACCAAAGTTTAATGTAAGTACTTGGATTAAACCTTGATGTTGTGAATCAATAATTGCATTATTGTGGTGTGTTTTGAAGGCTTAAAGGTCGTATGCTTGAAACAGGTGAAAAGAGGAGCCCATGCCCCCCATGTCATAAGGAAGACCAATCTATTTGCTGGTTTTGAACCTGGCCAAGGTTCAAGTTCCCAACCTCCTTCACAACCTACCCAAAGTTCACAAGCTCCTTCACAACCTGCCCAAAGTTTACAAGCTCATCAAGGTTCAAGTTCACAACCTCAACCAATGGTAACTTCTCCAAAAAGGCCTAGGTTAAAATCTCCAGCAAAACGAATAAGGCCATGGAGAGTTTAGTGAGATATTTGAAGTGAATGGTTGAAGAATTGTGATGTTTATTTTGCTTTTGTGGATCATTTTGGTTTGCAATCTATTTGCTGGTATATTTTGAACTGATTTTGTACAAGCTAACTTGTAATGGTTAGTGATGAAGATGTATTTTTGAAACTGAATTTGAACAAGCTTTGATGGCAAAGCTATATGTTTGTGGATGTGTATGTGTATGTGTATGTGTATGTGTATGTTTATGTTTAAGGGATTTTGGACAAGACTGTTTAGGGGATGTGTATGTATTTTCAAGTGCTATTAATGTAAGGACATGTGAATTCAAATCTTGTATATTTTGGAATCTGATTTGCAGTGCAGTTCATATCTTTGGTGTGACAGTTACTATTTTGAGAGCTTGCATTTTCATTCAACAAAACAACTCATACATTCATTACATTGGTCACAACACTCAAAATGAAGCCAATTACACACCCTTTCTGACCTTTACAACAAGCCAATCACCCATCCCTTTCTAACTATTACAAAATGTCAATTACCCATCCCTTTCTAACCATTACAAAATGCCAATTACCAATCCCTTTCTAACCCTTACAAAATGGCAACCACCCATCCCTTTCTAACCCTTACAAAATGCCAAGTGCCCATCCCTTTTTACAGCTACCCATTGGTGCCTTTATCTTCATTCAAAATCAAGCATATAATAACCCCAAACATGCACAACGACACCCAAAACCATGGGTTTTTCAGCTTCGAATTCCCTTTCTTTTTTTCAGCTTCCAACTTGTTAATTCTCCTCAGCAGTCCTGGAATTATTTGCTTAGATCTATTGCACATAACAGGGTCACCCCACTCCCACATTTGACAACGATTCTGCAAACACAGTTTTAAAACTTGGAAACTCAAAACTGCAAATTAGAAACCTAAACTTCAAAATTCAACTTACCCGCGCACAAACATAAAATCTTCGTCCTGGATGTGAAGAGGTCCAAGAAGTCTGAATTTTTGCAACCTTCCCACAGTAGCAGACCCGTGATGGCAACATCCATGAATTGCCGTCTTCAAACTCCGAACTCCCTCTATGTGACCCATCAACGCTGCTGGGTAAGTTTGTCCTCATCTCTCTCTCTCTCTCTCTCTCTCTCTCTAGATAGATAGCTGGAAATCGCCAGAAACATAAACAAATGGAGGTGGAGCACGATGTATGTGGGAAGTGTGTGAAGGTTTGACTGGGTAAGGGTTCAATAGGCTGAAGATGACGAAAATAACCCTAAAAAAAGAGTCAAAGTGAGTCAAATGGACGGAATAATGGATGAAATGTTCGAATTTTGACGGTAGGGGGAACATTGATAATAAATTTTCATTTGAGCCCTTAATTCGCTAAAAAAAAAGGTCAGGTGGTAAATTGAGAGTTATGTACAAGTTCAGGGGGCAATTCAGCATATAACCCTATATAATAATAGGAATAGGAAATTTCTTCGACGTCAACTGTACAACAAATATAGTACTAATAGGAAATCAAATCAGCCGACATAAGGCTCTCTATAATAACAGGAAATCTTCTATTTATTTATTATATAAATATATTATTAAAGATATT
Organism: Prunus kanzakura; assembly: GCA_020521455.1. Taxonomy (NCBI): domain Eukaryota; kingdom Viridiplantae; phylum Streptophyta; class Magnoliopsida; order Rosales; family Rosaceae; genus Prunus; species Prunus kanzakura. Next base: position 1,203,596 of record BPUM01000828.1, read on the forward strand.
TCATTATATTGCCCTAGTGTTGTTGTTTATACATCTTACAGCTGACATCTAGGGTTCTCTCCCACATAGGCTTGGACCACTTGCATCATTCCTTCTTTCAAAGTCAGAGGAGTAGATTATCAACATACTGCAAGCACCACTATCCTAGGTACTCGATTCCAACTTTTAACCATTGATAATATTTTTTTGTTCTATTTTTAGTTTTCATATCATCTAACATGATCACTATAGGTAAAAACATATATTAATATATTGCTAAATTTGTTAGTTGAAATAAGAATTACCAATACTATATCTTAGTTTATGCTTAGACATTATTCGTTATATTTACCTATTAATAGATTTCTTGATCATCCTATTCATAGATGGACATTAATATTGAGAATGTATTGGACTTTGACGGCGGTACTCAACAACAATATTCTCCAAATGTGGAGAAACCAATTGAATGCTCAATAAGAGTTGAGAATGAGGATGAGAACCAAGAACACACTGCACAACCAACTGATGAAGACCCAAACCAAGATTTTGGTGGGTGTGATGATAACAGTCAAAATAAGAGAAGGTTAAGATCTGTTGTTTGGAATCATTTTAAAAAAACAAAAGATTGGAGATGTGTGGAAAGCAGTGTGTAATAACTATGGGAAAAAGCTATCGGCTGGAAGCAAAAATGGAAATACATTTGCATGATCATTTCAAAATATGTCATTTGAGGAAACAAAGAGACATAAAGCAGTCTTTGTTGCATCCTACTAAATCAAATGATGGGGGTGTCATAGTGATCCCAGTTTATTCGTGAAGTATACAAACTCTGCTATTGTGGTTCTATTGCTTTATGTTGACAATATTATTCTCACTGGATCAAATCCACAGATCATTCAGGAGGTAATTACAGTGCTTGGATCAGTGTTTGAGCTTAAGGATATGGGCACAGTTACATATTTTCTTGGTCTTCACCTCACACACAGATTTTACTCACCGATGGTATCCTTTTGAAGGATCCAAAACAGTATCGTAGCATTGTTGGTGCTTTGTAGTACCTTACCTTTACAAGGCCTGACATTGCCCATTCTGTTAATACTATCTGTCAATTCATGAATAATCCTACATAGCATCATTTCTTCTTGGTGAAACGCATTCTGCGTTATCTACAGGGCACACTCAATCATGGTTTTACTTATTTTGCTTCAGGCCCTTACTCTTATCTACTTATAGCGAATCTGACTGGCGGGTGATATTAACACTCGCAGATCAACTACAGGCTTTGTGGTGTACTTGGGGTCTAACCCGGTTTCGTGGCAATCCAAGGAGCAAGGTTCTATTTCATGCAGTTCCACTGAAGCCAAGTACAGGGCTCTTGCTAATGCCTTAGCGGATGTCGTCTGGATTCATTTGATGATTTCATAAATTCTTCTAAATGTAGTGTAGACGTACTCATGTTCCATATATAATGCTATTCCAATACAATCTATTTTAAAGATGGTCATCTCCATAGTTTTTCATGCTAAATAAAGTCCAATACAATCTTATGTTACTACTTGAAGCTTTCACTTTCTAAAATATGTAATTAGTTTGATGTTGCCATTATATATATATATATATATATATATATATATATATATATATATATATATATATATATATCCCTTGAACCCTTGATGGAAGCAAGGAGATAACAACAATTTACATTTTGATTGAGTTCTTGGGATTTCTCTAGCCCCAACTCTCTTAATTTCGGAGTTCTCATGACTCCGAAGCCAATAAGCTCCCAAAAGGCCTTGTGCTAGATGGAGGTGGGCATGTATATATAAGGCACATCACCCCCTCTCCGTTGGTCGATGTGGGATGTTACAATACGAGGCTTTTTGGGAGCTCACTGGCTTCGGAGTCATGAGAACTCCGAAGTTAAGCGAGTTGGGGCTAGAGCAATCCCAAGATGGGTAACCCACTGGGAAGTTGCTCATGAGCTTCCAAAAGGCTTCGTGCTAGATGGAGGTGGGCATATACATATAAGGCACATCACCCCTTCTCCGTTGGTCGATGTGGGATGTTACAGGGCTAAACATGACCCATGTCGGGTTACAAGCCGAACCGATCCATTGGGCTTATTTTCTAATCTCGACACGACCCACCAATAATTGTGCTTGGACTTGTAATTCAAAGTAGTTAAGAGCATTTATCTATGCACTCAAGGTGTAGGTTTGATTTCCCCCCTCCTCAATATCTCTTGTATCCGAAAAAACTAAAAAGCACAACATTTGAGAAAGTTTGTAGGGTGGATGTTAGTGTGAATAGTTTGCCCCGTTATTGACGGCACATAAAGAAACTAGAAAAATGGTCCTCCAAATACGACATTAGACGTTCAAGAAAACGACAGGAGCACGGGTCCAAAAAAAACGGCATGTCGTGATGATTCGTGAAGTCATTCTCCAACAAACAGCTGGATCACAGACGGACCACCGCCATACAATTTCTTCCTCAAAATCTGACCCCCAAAAAAAAAAAAAAAATTCTTCCTCAAAATATACAACCAAAAATTAAATAAATAAAATTTGTTCCTCAAAATAAATTTATTTCGCAGGGGATGATGACGATGATGGAAGGCTCCTCCATACCTCCTTTGCTTATCCGCAACCTCATATCCTCCATTTTTATCTTCGCAGACAAATCCTTCTTGAACTTGTCCCAGAAATCCAAGCTCCTCCAGCTCATACGCTGCGTTTTGGTCAATTCCTTCCTCTTCTTCCTGCGCTTGCTCCCTCCTTTAAACCCTAGCGACGACGACGTTCCCTATCGAAAGGGTCACAATAAGAAGTCATCGAACATACATGAATATGAGTTTCAAAGACCGTCAAGCGTTGCCGTCGCTAATACTGGTAGCGGCGGCAGCGCTGGGTCAGCTATAGGCCGAGCGCTTTCGCAGCTCTTGTCGCTCATGAACGACATCCCCGTGAGCTCCCGCAAGTACCAAGTTGTTCGGTCTTTAGCGGAGACCCTCATCGAGGATAACCATAAAGAGGGCATAGAGGCTTTGCGTCAAGTCAACCGTAAGGTTCTCTCCGCGGCTTTTTCCCGAACGCTTGGGCAGCTGGAAGCCGCCGCCGCTCTCGGACAACAAGTACACGGCGGCGTCAGTGACAGCGGCGATTTGGTGGGGCCCGCTCGGCCGGCGGAGTACCGGTTGAGCCGGGTTCTGCGGGCGGTTCGGTCGATTGGCGACGTGGCGTGGCTGGGGGCAGCGAGGGCTAGTGGGTCGAGGAGCTCGGCGGAGAAGCTGGCGGCTGAGGTGCTTTGGTTGGCAGAGAAGTTGGCGGCGTGTGGATATGGGGATGAAGCTGTGGTGAGATGGGCTTCAGCTTCTAATTTGGCTTGGCTTTCTGTTTCGGTTGAGCCAAGCTTACAAGCTTCCTTGGTCAAGGTTTCGGGTACGTCTTTCTACTTCAAAGATTTTATTTATTTATTTATAGAAGATAACCAAAAATAAATTTGCCACATAGACAGCTACACCTTCTTATTACCTACAAGGACTCAATAATTTTTTCTACCACAGAAAGGACAAATTTCCATATTTAAGTTTTCAATAAATTCCCTCGTTTGGTCGTGATTTTCTTAAAATATAATTATTTTCTTTTTGTCAAATATAGAATAGGAAATTTGAAGCGACGTTTTACATATGGGGGGCATATCAGTTTTTCCATTTCCATAGAATATGCCATTCGTAGGGATTTATACTTATGCATTATGCTTGCATCGCTGCACCTGGCAATCTGGCATCCAATCAAAAATCACAGCCTTTGACTATAATAACATTTAAATATGCATCTATAATTTTCCTTGATTGCCGTCGTAGCAGTACTCATTTTCTTGATCCTTCTTCCTATTTTTACTTTTTGTTCCGTCCTTATCCTATGAATGAGATTGCGTCTAAGAAGAGCAGAAACTAGGTGCAAAGTTCATAATAATGGACCGCCATCTCTCGTTTGACTTTTCAATTTGTGAAGATAAACAACTTTTCAATCTTGTCACCGTTTCATTTATTTATTTCATACAAGTGATATTGAATAAAGGGAAATTGAATTTAGGATCTCGGTGTAGGACTATAAAACACGAAAATATTTTTGCTCATTATTTTAACTCAAAAGATATGTTTACCACTTTTCTTAATACTTGACAAACTAATATCGATTCACAAGACGTGTGTGTAGATACCTTGATGCACAAATTGACCAAAAAATTCCAGAATTTGAGATTGTTAACGAACGGAAATCACAAGAGTATTCTTAACCAAATTAAAACCACCCTTAGGAAAAACAAAACAAAAAGAAATCACTTGACTTACCTTGACCTTTATCATAAAACATAAACACGATTAGTTGATTGTAATTAAAAAAACCAAGAAAGAAAAACTAGTACTAAAATCTTTATGCATATATACCTGTACATTTTTTTGGCCTCACATATATACATGTAATTTGCAAATTTTACGTACACATGAATTTTTTTTCTATTTGTTTTTTCAATTATCATTTGGTCAGGAATAAAAAAGTACCACATTCACAGTTCACTGCGAGAGGGAGGGGATCCAAATTCAATTTGTTTGCATGTACATTAACTAAGAAGATAAAATTATATTTCTGCTGTTGATTTGGTGCGCAGCATTATTGTTCAAGCATGCCAAAGATATGGGAACGGATGCAGCTGATGATGATGAAAGAAAAGAGCAACAAAAGCAAAGGAAGATGCAGATGCTAATGTCGTGGCTGCCATTGCTATGCAGAGCCAGCAACGGTACCGACGTCCCGGTTTTGAGCATTCGGGAGAGGGCTGAGCTGGAGAGAGTGTTGGAAGATACCATAGAGATGCTGGAAAAGGAAGAAGATCAAGAGAAAGTGTTATCCTTGTGGCTCCATCACTTCACATATTGCTCCTCCTCTGATTGGCCCAATCTCCATGCCTCCTATGCCCGCTGGTGCAATGCTTCCCGGAAGCTCTTGCTTCACCACCATGATATATAATCTAACAATTTATTAATATAGTTGTATATTGATAATGCCTACTATATATGTGTATTTCTCTTATTAAATGGCAGTGATAAGAAAGAGGGAGGCCCCGGGGTAGAGTTGGAAATAATGCAACCCAAGTGTACGAAAATATTTATTTATTTATTTATTTATTTCGTGTATGGAAATACTTTGTAAGCAAAGAAGTTTATGAATGCATGTTCTTCAAAATAGATAAAGTGTTAATATTCCTTTCGTACTTGTATAAAATACTGTTATGACCCAATATTCTATATTGGAAAAATAGCACGTCTTAGGATGATTTAAGAGCTCTTGTGCACCGTTCCCTTACAAGCCGATTTTTAGGGGAAAATGCGGGCACTAGATACTGGTGCATGGGTGACTAGATACTGATAGATGAGTGAAGTTGCCTCAAAGGAAAAAAAGGGTTACCGCTGACACAAAAAGGTGGTGGAATGTTAGAACACAAGATCTCATATTTAGAAAATAACATATCTTATTAGGATGGTTTAAGAGCTCTTAGAGCAACTCAATTTTTAGAAACATGTTCTAACCATGGGCTTTTAACAGATAAGTTTCTTTCAAGACTCTGTTTCTGATCGTTCACCACCATCAATTCAACGTGGAGTTATTTAATTGGTGTGAGTTGCTGCTTTTTTTTAATTGCTCAGAAAAGCTTGGTGTGAGTTGCGGCTGAACTCGAACCAAACATATATCACAAAAAAGAGACTTTATAGATAAAGATTTAAAGAAGATAGAATCTGGTTCTCCACCACTCCCCAAAGTAATCGAACATACAGCTATAAAATTCACAAAGAGCAGCTTAGAGTTAGACACAAGACAACCCACCAAAATGCCACATTGCTAGGTAGGTACTAACTTTCCACTACTTCAACTTTTAATTAAAAATTAATCCTCTCTTAATATATATATATCATTAGCATTCTCATTCCCTTAAGTGTGATACTAACTAGCAATTGCCAATTGCCTGTTGGTTATGGCAGGAAGAAAAGAGAGGTGCAGTTGGTGTGGAGTGAAACTTGTGGTGCCAGCAGAAGCACAAATCATTCAGTGTGGTGCGTGCCACCGCGTCACCCGCGTTAATCAACCTTCCATTAATTTTAATCCTTTTATTCAAGCCACCCATAATTCCATCAACCAAGCCGTCAGCCGTTTACAAACCCTAATGTTCAATTCCGCAGCCTCCCCCAGTAGTAGTACTGGTACCGGTTGGTGTTCGGGGGCACCAGCCGCCGCCTGTGGTTATTACAATCCTCCTCCTCCTCCTCCTCCTTGTCAGCCGTCCTGGCCATCAGTACCAAAACCCTTGATGCCTCCTTCCTCGTATGGAAGAAAGCGGGCGTTGCTTTGCGGAGTGAGCTACCATGGGCGGAGCTACAACCTCAACGGAACCGTGAACGACGTTAATTGCATGAAATACTTTCTTGTTAACAGACGGGGGTTTCCAGCTGACTCCATACTTATGCTTACAGGTGCGTAATTAACTCTTTTGGAGTGCGAAAAACAGTTCTCATTAAAAGATCAAAATTTCACCATAAAAATATATTAATATGTGATGCAGAATATGAGGCAGACCCTTATAGGATCCCAACAAAGCAAAACATACGAATGGCGCTGCAGTGGTTGGTCCAGGGCTGCCGATCAGGAGACTCATTGGTGTTTCACTTCTCCGGCCATGGCACAACCCAGCCTGACTACAACATGGATGAGATTGATGGCTTTGACGAAACGCTGTGCCCTGTGGATTTTGAGACCCAAGGGATGATCCTTGATGATGAAATTAATGCCACCATTGTTAGGCCACTGCCCCATGGCGCCAAACTTCATGCCATTATCGATGCCTGCCATAGTGGCACTGTTCTTGATCTGCCCTTTCTTTGCAGAATGAACAGGTAATTAATTAGTACATAATTACATGTTTAAGTTATCTAAGGTCACGTCTGGGACGTCTTATGGAAAGGCTAAAAATGTTTTCTGATAACTAAAAGCACTTCTAATAGTGTTTGGTATAACAAAGTAAAAGTGCTTTTTGGATCATAAAACACTTTCAAGGTGCTTCTCCAAAATCACTTTCACTTTTAATAAAAAAAATTGGTATTCTTCTACTATAAGAACTTCTAGAGAAAACGTCTATGAGCAGGAGTGGTTCTTACAAAATCAGTCCCAAACCTCTATGAATGAGGTCAACTTGTAATCAATAAGGTCATCAATTTCTTAATTAAACCCGAAGAATGATTATGCTCAACAGATTAAGAAATTAAAATGGTATATAATATTAACTTGCCTTGATTCAATATGTAGAGAAGGATACTATGTGTGGGAAGATCATGGACGATTCTCATCTACTTACAAGGGTACAAGTGGTGGACTAGCTGTCTCTATAAGCGCTTGTGACGATCACCAAACCTCTTCAGACACTACTGTGAGTATAATAAAATATTATTGACGATTAATTAGTCACCCACAACTTTAATTTGGAGTGTTTCTGTTTACTAATAAATTAACGAAAGTTAAATAAATAAAAAAAATTTAAAATATAGTAGGAAAACTTTAGGGCCTGTTTGGTATCTTACTTGGATCCAATTTTAGAAAATTTTCATCTTCGTTGTTTCCAACTCGATTGTGCAGGCTTTCTCAGGAGACACTTCAACGGGTGTCTTGACTTATAGCTTCATCCAAGCAGTGGAAAATGACCGTGGATTAACATATGGCAATTTGCTTAATGCTATGCGCAAAACAATTCGTGAGGCTAGGTCTGGCATACGCTTAAAAGGGCCAATTGCAGCTCTTGTCAATAAAGTACTTGGTACCGAGTTTCCACAAGTACGTATACGTATTTTAGATTCGTGTATATTTCACTAAAACTCTTTTTTCATGACATTGTAATCACATCTCTAATAAGGATATATCTATTTGTATAGACGAGTCTCGTTAAGATTATCTAGGGATCTGATTTACAATGTGATTCAAGTTAGTTGGTTAATAAAATATAGATGTGAAAAACATTAATGTACATTTCCATGATGCGAGTAATTTACATACATTTCAAAGCTGGATGCAATATTTAACATTACATGTAAATCATATCACAATTATCTGTAAAATAGTACTTCATTAAAAAAAAATTCTTAAAAAAGGTTTGTTTTGTTTGCAGGAGCCCCAACTGACGTCATCCGAGAAATTTGACATTTATTCCAAACAATTTGTACTGTAGTTGTAATAATCTATTCCTCTGTGTGAGAAGTAAACTAAGTCTATATAAGGCTAGCTACTCAGTTAGTCTGACAACCGAGCTTATTGGTGTAGAGACACTCGTCAAATCTCAGATGACATAATCCGGTTTTTGTACTTGTTACTTATCCTTTTTTAATAAAATACTATCGATATTTTCTGAAGAAAAAAAAAAAGTCTATACACAGTTGTTATATCTTGACAGTTCTTTTGTAATGGATATATCTTGATTATTAAAGTAAATATATGTTTATGATTTTATTATTTTACATCACAAAATGTGATAGCCGATCTTGTTATAAATATAACATTCTTTCAGATTTACGAATACAAAGTCGTTGGATCATTTTCTCTATTTCTTTTTTATTTATTTATTTTATAAATAGAATGTTTTAATTGTTTAGTTCTGTACACTCCAATACATACAAATAATTGTTTTTTTTCAGTTTAATGGTAATTGTGATGACGTTTTCTTTCCAACTAATATGGAGGTGAAAAGCAATGTATTTATGATAGCTTGATATAGTTGTGGTTGTGAACATTATTTCTTTTATTCATTCATGAAGACGTTATTTTTCTCTTTATATTCAACATGCCCGTTGTTTACACTACTACAAAATAGCGAATCCACGACACCAAAAAGACGACGGTTCGGCTTAAAACCGTTGTCGTGTTTTAAAAGACGATGGTTTTACAAAACTGTCATGATATATCATCTTATACACCACTAAAATCGATTTGCCTTGTTTGGATTTTTAGAACACGAAGTTTGTAAATAAGAATGTCGTCTTTTAAAACACTCTGAGGTTTTCTCATTTTTAAAACATGACACTTGTGAATATAAAGGTCGTCTTTTAAAACACACTAGGCTGCTTAAGTGAGTTCTCTCTCGACCTAATTTTTCAGATTTCTCCAAAGCTTGAAAATGTTCCAATTTTAGAAGTAAATGGAATACAATCGGTTCTTAAGCCTCCCACTCACTTTGGATCTTAGTTACAACAAACTGACTCGGTCTATTTTAGCAGAGTTTGAGAATATGAGGATGCTCCACACGAAGATAGAATTTTTTTTTTCAAAAATTGGATGCCAGCAGTTGGTATTGAAAGCCAAACCTCCAACACTTATGACTTTCTTTACGAATCCATCGTAGAAAAAATGATACTTCTTTTCTATTTGCATAAACAACATATTTAGAGGCATCAAAACTAACTTTTGTTGTTGAGATATTTAGTCATATACCCATTCTTAGCATTAATATATAGATAAACCCTATATAATTTAATTTCTATAAACAAACCCAAAAAAAAAACCCAAAAAATGACAGCTGACCCTATTAAATTTAATTTTAATTATTAACTTACTTTGATGTCCTATTGAGTGTTTTGGGTATTTTTATGAGGTTTTGGGGTTGGGTTTGTTTTAAGAAATCAATGGCAGTTTGTAATATAAAAACAGTTAAAAGTGTTGGCGGCGCAAATCTCACGGCCTGGTGCTCCGGGCCGAGGGAACGTGCGTTAACACGTGGCGTCCTTCTTTTGGGTGCGGTGCGGTTGTGCGCGGGCGTGTCAGCACGGTCTACCGTGCGTCGAGATGTTGATGTGGGTGAAATGGTTAAGTGGTGCGCCTGTTTGAGTTCGACTCCTAATCAAACGATTGTGGCCGAGAGAGGAACTGATCTCGGCCGTCAGGTTCACGGCCTGAGCTACAAGGCCGTTTAGTGGTGGTGTTGGTGGTGGGTTTTGGGCGGTGCTCCGGCGCGTTGCTTAGGGAGCGACGGTCGTTTGATATATGGGGTGAATGTGTCTGCCGCGCAAATCTCACGGCCTGGAGTTCCGGGCCGAGGGGATATGCGTTAACACGCGGTTTCCTGCTTTTGGACGGGGTGCGTTTGTGCGCGGGCGTGCCAGCACGGTCTACCGTGCGTCGAGGTGTTTGAAGCGGGTGAAAGTGTTTAGATGGTGCGCCTGTCTGAACTCGTCTTCTAATCAAACGATTGTAGCCGAGAGAGGAACTAGTCTCGGCTGTAAGGTCCACGACCTGAACTACAAGGCCGTTGAGTGGTGGTGTTTGGTGGGTTTTAGGGCGGTGCTCCGGTGCGCTACTCAATGAGCGGCGGTCGTATGATATATGGGGTGAGTGAGCGAATAACAGGGGTGGTGCTCCGGCGCCTTGAAAATCAAGGGTCGTATGATATATTGATGAATGGATTTTCCTTACAAACTAACACTACTCCTAAAAAAGCAAGTAAAGGTATTGAAAGTGCATTACAGGAAAATATAAGTTGCTCTGTGGGAGGCTTTTGTTTGGTGTTTGAACCCTTTGAAAGTGGTCCTGAGTCTTGTATTTATAGGCAGAGTTCCTGGAGGGGTAATCGAGGCTAAAAAATCTGCATAGTGGAGCCTGATTAACGCAAGTGGGCAGTCTAATCGACATTTGGGATCGTGAAGTATGGTGGTGTGACCCCATGAATCCCGGTGAATCTCGGCCGCCGCCCTGATCGTGGGTTCTGCGCTTCTGGCCGTGGAGACGCATTTATTGCTCTGATAGCTAGTTACCTAATCTCTCAAGCTGCAAAGAGCTTTGTGAGAATGTTGTCGTCTAATCACTCTGATCCCTGTCACCAAATCTTGACTCTAATCAATTCCCACCTTCCCTCGCGCATTAAATGTTTATTCTTGGTCAGTGGGTTTGCTGCATTTAAGCAGGCACTACTTCATTAAATGAAGCAAGGGACCCTGCCATCACGTGGTGGTCTGACTTTAATGCCTTTGGCGGTGACCTTGCTCTATCTCGGCCTCGGCCCTTGATTGAGGCCGAGATGATCGTGCCTTAGCAATTTTTCTTGTTTCTCTGGAAGGCCAAACACCCTGACAAAACGTTGCGTTTCAGTTTGAGGCCGAGAAGAGGGGTTCCACCGGCCAATTCATGGCCGTGATTTATTAGGCACAAACATTGCCCCCACATCCCTGGATTCTTCGGCCTCGGCGTGAGTAGGGGCCGAATGGATTCCAAGGGATGGACCCTTAGCCTTCCGAAGTGACTGACAACTGGGGCATTAAATGCGCAAGCCAGTCGGCGCATTTAATGCCTCAAGCACGTCGTGTAAGTCATTATTGCTCAAGTTTACGCGAGGCGTCACCCTGTCTTGTCAAGTGAAACGACGGTCTTCTGGACTATTGACGTGTCATCGTGCTCTTAATTCGCACAAGCCATTATTCTGCTCTGCTATTCCAAACGCCGGCCGCCAAGTTTTTGTCATAATTTCGCGTGCTCTAAATGTGCTGTCCGGCCGTTTTGTTTCACGAGAATCATACCACCTTGAATTCCAGTATGAGTATAAAAACCCACTCCTTCGCATTTCCTTCACACTCCCAAAACTTTCTGAGTTCAAGCTTTTTCGAAAGTTCACACTGGCCTCCCCCAGTTTCCTCAGCCTCCATAGGTTTGAGACCCTTCCAACACTCATGAGTCTTTTCTCTTCTTCTGGATATTCTGGCGCCTTGCTTTGATTTCTGGGCTTCGTCCTTCCTCATTTCAACCTGCTCCAATGGCCCTTATCTTAACCCTTCCAAAACCAGGGAGCCATATCTGCTGAGTCCCCTGACTCAACAGTTTCGCCTGGTTCAGATGACTTGGCAATTTGATGAGGATGGGAGGGCCTGGTACGATGACTCCACCGTGGCCGAGTTCATTTGGCTGAGTACCTCGGTCACGCCCATGGCCGAAGTGACGGCCCTTACCAAGGCTGGGGTGATGGCTCCTACCATAGCTAGAATGACAACCGCTTACCATGTCCAGAGTGACAAATGCTGCCACGGCCTTAAAAATGGCCTCCGCCACTGCCGGAATGGCGACTGCTTACCACGTCCGGGGAGGTGCTCGCCTTTTATGTTTGGAATGGTGGCCCTTGCCGTGGTTGAAGTGACGGCCCTTCCTCTTAGCCCCCTTCATGCGGTGCGCACCCCTTCGCCCTCCATGGCCGGAGTGACGGTCCTCGTAGGCTGGCCGAGGCTGACGTTGGAAGGAGTAGCGAGGATACGTTTTCAAGGAGGAACGTGTCTGACTGCCTTGCAAGAAGACCATGAAGCCGTTGCGCGTAGATTTCAGGATGTGATTTTCCTTATGTGTTTGCACTTGGCCGTGACCTGGCCGTTCCTTTGTAAACGTGTCCGTGTCCCCCTTTGTTAGACAATGAATAAAATGAAGTATGAATTTTGATCCATCTTTGTTGTGTTGCATACTTTCATAGCTTTTTCACGGCCGTCTCCCGTAATGATGGGATGTATCTTTTTAAATATTGACCGTTGATCGGTAAATTGTGCCATTCTCCATCCCTGTCTTTTAACTGGAATGCACCTCGACCAAGGATTCGTTCAATAATGAACGGCCCCTCCCAATTGGGAGAGAATTTGCCGAAACGAGGTTCCTTCGTCCCGATGGGAAGCACGGCTCGCCATACTAAGTCGCCTTCGGCGAAAGTCTTTTGCTTAACCTTTTTGTTATAAGCTCTCGCCGCAATCTGTTTCTGTGCCTGCATTAAGTTATAAGCATCGAGTCTGGATTGCTCCAAGTCTTCCAACTCTTGAACCATGGCCTGCGTGTAGTCCTTCCCTTCTTGTCCAAGCTGCTCGGTCACACGTAGAGACCGAACCCTTAATTCCATAGGAACGATGGCGTCGTGACCGTATGTTAAAGCGTAAGGAGATGTGCCTGTGGCCGATCGCTTTGAAATTCGGTAAGCCCAAAGGGCTTCGGGAAGCAAATCGTGCCACGCCCTAGGTTTTTCCTCGATCATTTTCTCAAGGATGCCCTTGATTACCTTGTTGCTTGCCTCGGCCTGTCCGTTAGATTGGGGATAATAAGGCGTTGAGTGGATCAATTTGATTCCCATACTTTCGGTATACTCCCGTGTTTCGGCTGATGCGAATACCGGGCCGTTGTCGGCCGTGATTGTTTCTGGAATACCGAACTGATGGACAATGTGGTTCTCGAAAAATCTGATCACTTGCGCGTTGGATATTAACCGATAAGACTCGGCCTCGACCCACTTAGTAAAATAATCGGTCGCCACCAAAATCCATGCATGTTGGTTGGATGCGGCCGGATGGATTTTACTGATGATATCCACGGCCCACCCCTTGAATGGCCAAGGTTTGGTAACTGGGTGGAAGGCGTCGGCCGGTACCCTTTGTACGGGGCCGTAGATTTGACACTTGATACATCCCTTCGCATATTCTATGCAATCTTTCAAGATGGTCGGCCAATAATAGCCGTGCCTCCGGATCAACCATCTCATCTTGACGCCAGACTGGTGAGCGCCGCAAATCCCTTCGTGAGACTCGGTCATGATGACCTTGATGTCTTTGGCGTTGGGACACAGGAGCAATAAACCGTCTGACCCCTTTCGATACAGCTCATTCTGATAAATTAGATAACACTGAGCTTGGAAACGTGTAGTCCTTCCATGGCTGCCGGAAGGGTTGCGTAAATATTTCACTATGAGGTAGTGCCAATCGGCTTCGGCCGTGTCGACCTCGTCGGTAATATCGGCCGATGATACTTGCGTTGCCATCCCACGTTCGGCCAAAGCTGGCAAGGTACGCTTCTCGATCCTTATCACGCGGTCGTGGTCGGTGCTTGGGATGTTTACGCCTGACGCTACCTGGGCCATCTCGTTGGCCTCATGGTTCTCGGCGCGCGGTACGTGAACAAAAGAAATTCGGGAGAACCCATCGGCCGTGTTGAGGGCCGTTACGTAATACATGGCTAAATTCTCGCTCGTGCATTGGTATTCCCCGGTTAGTTGGTTAATCACCAGCTGAGAATCACCATAAACCAAAATGCGGGTTGCCTTCATCTCCTTTAAAATCTCGAGACCGATGATGAGTGCTTCGTATTCGGCCTGATTGTTGGTGCATTTGAAGTCGAGTTGGAATGCGAATTGCCACCTTTGCCCCTGGGGAGATTCAATTACGACCCCGGCTCCTGACCTGGCCTCGGTACTAGACCCGTCGAAGTACATGGTCCAGTAATTCTTTTCCATTTGGGCCATGCCGATCTCGACCTCCAACTCTTCCTCCTGTCTCTGGGACGGGTGATGAGCCAAGAAATCGGCCAAAGCCTGACCTTTGACCGACTTCTGAGCCACATATTGAAAGGTAAACTCGGACAACGCCATCGTCCACTTCCCAATTCGGCCGCGTATAATCGGCCAAGTGAGCATGTACTTGATAAGGTCGGTCTTGGAGATAATCTGGACGACCGACGGAAGCATGTAATGCCGCAACTTGGTGGCCGCGAAATAAAGTGCTAGGCATAACTTCTCGATCGGCGAATAGTTCAGCTCGGCCGTGTTGAGGGTATGACTTAGATAGTGCACCGCTTGCTCTCGCCCAGACTCATTGTTCTGAGCCAACAGACAGCCAATAGAGCCTTCTGACGCCGAAATATAAAGTCTCAAGGGTTTCCCCCTTTTTGGCGGCATAAGGACCGGCGGTTGAGATAAATATTTCTTAATGTCATCAAGGGCCGCCTGATGCTCTGCCCCCCAAATGAATCGTTCGGTGTCCTTTAGCTTGAGCAAAGGAGACAATGGCCGGATTTTCCCGGCCAGATTCGATATGAATCGTCTTAAAAAGTTGACCTTGCCGAGGAAAGACTGGAGCTCTTTCTTGGTCCTTGGCGGAGGAGCCGTCATAATGGCCGCAGCTTTATTCTTATCTACCTCGATTCCTTGTTGGTGGACCAAGAAACTGAGGAAATTCCCGGCGGTGACGCCGAAAGCACATTTCTTCGGGTTCATTTTTAAACCATGCGCCCGCATTCGGTCAAAAGCCTGCCGGAGATGTCCCACGTGGTCGGCCTTAGATGGGGATTTTACAACTACGTCGTCGATGTAGACTTCAACAGTCCGGCCTATAAGGTCGTGAAAAATCAAGTTCATAGCTCGCTGGTATGTTACGCCGGCGTTCTTTAGGCCGAACGACATGACTACCCATTCATAGGTTCCGATAGCTCCTGGACACCTAAATGCCGTTTTGTGGACATCTTCCTCGGCTACGAAAATTTGATTGTAACCTGCATGGCCGTCCATGAAAGACAAAAGTTCGTGCTTTGCGGCCCCATCTACCAAGAGGTCTGACATAGGCATGGGGTACTCGTCCTTGGGGGTCGCGAGGTTTAGATTCCTATAATCGGTGCAAACCCTCAAAGCCCCAGTCCTTTTTAATACCGGTACGATGTTGGCCAACCACTCGATGTACCGGGCCGTTCGGATGAAGCCGGCTTTGAGGAGCCGTTCAATTTCCTCCTTAACTTTGAGCTGGACCTTGGTCGAGAAACGTCTTGGGGGCTGTTGGAACGGCTTGAACTCCTCCTTGATTTTCAATTCATGCTCAACCAAACTCCTTGGTAAACCTGGCATCTCATGATAATCCCAAGCAAAACAATCCTTATATTCATGGAGCAGGCCGATAATTTCGGCCGCCAACTCAGGATCCAACAGGTGGCTTACAAAAAGAGGCCGTGGTTCGGCCTCTGACCCTACATTTATTTCTAACAAAGGGTCCTGGACTTCAGGGTAGTCGTCCTCCATCTCGGCGGGTGCCGTTTCCAGGTCGTCCAAAGTCAGGACGCTCGTCTCGTCTGATTCGTGGAGGAACTCGATCAAGTTGATTGGTGAATTCGGTCGTAAGGACTCCTCCGCCCAATGCTCCAGCAATCTTTCCACCAGATCATCCATGGCCGCTGCTCCTTCTTCTTTAGTGGCTTTGTCCGTCATCTAAAGGCTGGTGAGGTCGATCAATACTTCACGCGCCGAATCCTGTCGGATATTCTCGGCGCCTAATCCCAGTACCTTCTGGGCCGTTGTCCTGGTTGGCCGGCCGTTTGCATCGTGGCCGGTAAGAACAACCCATCCAACGTCTTCGTCGTAAATCCGAGCTTGCACGGCGTTGGCTTCAAAAGGTTTCTCGTCGGCCGGGTGTATAGACACCTTCTGGCCGTCCCAAAAGAACAACAGTTGGAAGAGGGAGGACGGTATACACCCAGACTGGTGGATCCAGTCACGGCCGAGCAGTACGTTGTAGTCGACGCTGGATTCGACCACGTAGAAAGCCGCGACTCTTGTCTGGTCAGCCACGGTAATCTTTAATGGCAACACGCCAATGGTTTTAGACTTGTCGCCGACGAAGCTGCTCATGACGACGTCGCTGGGGATGAGGTCCTCTTTTGACTTGTCCAGCTTCCTCATCAAGGAATGAGAAAGGATGTTGACCGTCGCCCCACAGTCGACGAAAACCTTGGACACGGGCACCCCCTCAATATGAGCCGAAATGTACAACGGCTTGAGGTGTTGATATTTGTTCGGCTCGTCTCTAGGTATGACTTCGTTAAATGCGATGGCCAACAATTCTTCTTTTGTTTTTGGCCTCTGATCAAGCTGCTCCTCGGCCACGTCATCATCCAGGCCGTTGGTCTGCCCTCCTGGGGCTGAAAACTCGGATGGTAGCACCAACACCATATTGATGCCGAACTCCTCTGGCTCCTGCGGGTTTCCCCTACCGGCTTCTTCTTCTTCGGCCTTATGGCCGTCTTCGGCGAGAACCTCTTCACCGACCATCCCAAGGATCCCCTCATACTCTCCATCGGAGATCCCTAAAGTGGGGTCGTCTTCGGCCTCATGCCCGAAAAAAGGATCTCTGAAGCCGCCATTCACAGGCCCTGCGGTCCCCGGGACATCAGCTGGAGACGTTTTGATTTCAAGGGGGTCCGAAGCCTCGGCTTCCTCCTTGAGGGCTTGTCTAGCCTTTGCCAAGGTATCCCTGGATGTTAAGTAATCGTCCAGGCGGCTTACCCGGGCCTTCTCTTCGGTTGTCAAGCCAAAAACAGTGTCCGCCGGGGTTACCGAAAAATACTGGCGGAGATATTCCAAATCGCCCTTGCTGAAGGGGACCTTGGCCTCTAATCCGCCGAGGTCGGGCTGGTACCTCGGCAGACTTCTTGCTCTGGCTTCCCTGTTTGCCTGGTATACGGCCTTAATGACCGAATCAGAACTGTTGGTGATAAGGAGCGCCTCTGCCTTTGTATTTTTAAGGGCTAACTCCACGATTTCTCGGCTCTCAGGAGTCATGCCGTAGAGGTCTGTGGCCGAGTGATCTTTGTGGAATTCTACGAGAAAAGACAGACCATTGGCCGAAAAAGGGGGGTCCTTTCCGCGGTAAATATCGACGATACCCTCGTCTATTCTCTCCAAGGCCGCGGCCTTCGGCTGAACCGACATGGCCACCGTTTCTCGGGGACTCTCATCCTGCCTTGGGCGCCATGCCCTTGGAGGCTTGATATGGGCCGGTTTTGCCGGCGAAGGGGTGATTTGAGTGGATGGCGGCCCGTCCGCAGCTGCCATTTTCTTTTGGCGCTTGGAGCCTTCGGCCTCGGTCGTTTGCATTCTGGCCTGCTGAACCTGCCTCTGCATTCTCCTTAGCTGGGTCTTTGTCAATGGCTCAGCTCTGCCCCCAGGCCGTGTATGGTACCAGTGGTCGTCCCGCATGACTGGTGGTTTGAAGGTTTTAACTGGCCTAGGGGCGGCCTCATCCTTGTGGACCACCGAGTCACCATGGGTCTGTGGTCCCAACCGGTCGAAAACCGCCCTACTGGCAGGCCGTCGGTCGTAATGACCGCTAAACTTTTTCACGAATGGTCGCGGTGGCTCGGCGGCCTTCCTCTTGTTCTCCTGTGGCCCGGACTGGCCGATCTCATGTTTGCAACGCTCGCACAGCAGTGGCTCCAAATCAGCCAATGGCCCCTTCTCCTTTGCCATCCAACGAGTTCCCCTATGCCCGGCTGGGAGTTGGGCGTCGACCATGTTGACGACAGGTGGAGGGAACGGCTTGGAGTCAACTTGCATAGCCGCCTTCTCCGGGAACTGAAGCTTCTTCTCATCTATCAATTTCTGAATGACATCTCGCAGGACAACACAGTTGTTGGTGTTGTGAGACCAAGAACTGTGGTACTTGCAGAACGTCTTCCCTTTGAGCTCATCGGGTTTTGGAATTTTAAGGCCGAAAGACAATTTGACCATCTTCTCGGCCAATAGCAGGTCGAAGATGGCCTCGGCCCTCGTCAGATCAAAAGTATAGGCCTTCGTTTCCCGCGTTGCAAACTTGGCGTCGGGAATTTTCGTACGGCTATTGTCAGTTTTAACAAGCCCTTTGCAGATGAAGGGTTTGTCTATATTGACTTCGGCTGAGCTCATCTCTACTTCGTCGCCCTCGGCCCCTGCAGAGCCGTCCGCTTCGGCGTAACTGACGATGGGATTTCTGTAGTATGTCCCTTTGGAGGCCGTCTTTTTCTGCATCTCCTCTTTTAACAAGGATGCATACCTGTCCACCTTGTTGGTCAAGTCATGCATATCCCGGAATTCGATCCCCTGGAATTTCTTCCGGTACTCGAATTCCAATCCTTCTTCGGCCATCTTGACGAACTCCCTCTCTGGTAGGTTCGTGCGGCACCAATTCCTACATGTTTTGAATCGTTGTAGGTAATCGCGAGGTGATTCGTCCGACGCCTGCTCATCCTTGCCAGCTTGGCGACCGTTATCTCTCGGTTGGTCTGATAGAAATGTTCGTGGAATACTCTTTCCATATCAGACCAATCCCTTATTGAGTTCGGCGGGAGGTTTATAAACCAAGAGAATGCCGCGCCGGTCAAATAATGGACAAATAAACGGAGCTTCTGGGCGTCCAAATCGGCATCCCCGCACTGGGCCGTGAAACGGCCTATGTGTTCAATGGAGGAGGTCTGCCCATCCCCGGAGAATAGCATGAATTCCGGTAATTGATAATTTCGGGGAAGGGGGACCCGGTCGATCTTTGGAGGGTATGGCCTGGTATATCTCGGCATGTCCTGCCGCCGCTGGGCTAGGCCGTCTTCGATCATCCGCCGGACGTCCTCGAGTCGGAGTCCCGGAGGTGGTGCCTCCTGCTGGGCCGCACACGGCCGCGGGACCTGCTGTATGTCGTTCTGTGGCCTTATCTATGGGACCACTTGAACAAGGGGCTCGGCCTGAATGACCGAGCTGGTCGATGCCAAATGAGCGCCGTGGGTTTGGACCAGGGGCGTGTGCGTTAACGCTGGAACGGGTGACCCGTAGTGAGGGTGGGAGTTTAGTGGAAACAACGCCGCCTACAATGATGGTGAGACGGTCGGATTGCTCTGACCGTACTGTTGTGATGATACGGCGGTCGCGTTGCTTGGACCAGGATGAGTATGGACGGCCGCAGTATGAACTGCGGCCGAGTGGATGGATCGAGGGATGCGCGAGGCTGCTGTGCCCAAGTGATACGGCCAAAGCATGGAGTGGTCCGCGCGTGGTCTCTGCCGAGTAGGTTGGCCCGGGGCTCGCCCAAGTGGGCTGGGACTGCCCCCAGCTGTTTGTCGGCGGCAAAGAATGCTGGCCGTAACCTGATGCTTGGGTGTGGGCCGGAACGCCGAGGCTGCTGCTTCCGCCGTAAGGCTCGATCCTCTCGCGCTCTTGGCTCCTTTATCCGGCTCTGAGAGGCGTCGTGGGCGAGGTCACCGGCATCCTCTCCTGAAAAAGCGTTCGCAGCTACGAGGAGAACCTGTCCATTGCGGCCATAAAGGATGTCTCTATTCTGTAGGCCTGCTTGGACATCAATTCCTCTACTACTGCTTGTTCCTGCATGGATTCGGCTGAGCGATCCGTCGATATTGGAACGCTGGCCGAGATCCCGACTGAATGCTCGGTCTCGGTGACTAGTGAAGTGGACTCAGGAGTCTCAGAAGTCATTTCGACTGCTTTGTTTTTGAGCTTTGCCTGTGCCCTGGTTTCCACCATAAGTTTTGACAAGAATCCCACCGGGCGTGCCAAAAGTGTCTGCCGCGCAAATCTCACGGCCTGGAGTTCCGGGCCGAGGGGATATGCGTTAACACGCGGTTTCCTGCTTTTGGACGAGGTGCGTTTGTGCGCGGGCGTGCCAGCACGGTCTACCGTGCGTCGAGGTGTTTGAAGAGGGTGAAAGTGTTTAGATGGTACGCCTGTCTGAACTCGTCTTCTAATCAAACGATTGTAGCCGAGAGAGGAACTAGTCTCGGCTGTAAGGTCCACGGCCTGAACTACAAGGCCGTTGAGTGGTGGTGTTTGGTGGGTTTTAGGGCGGTGCTCCGGCGCGCTACTCAATGAGCGGCGGTTGTATGATATATGGGGTGAGTGAGTGAATAACAGGGGTGGTGCTCCAGCGCCTTGAAAATCAAGGGTCGTATGATATATTGATGAATGGATTTTCCTTACAAACTAACACTACTCCTAAAAAAGCAAGTAAGGTATTGAAAGTGCATTACAGGAAAATATAAGTTGCTCTGTGGGAGGCTTTTGTTTGGTGTTTGAACCCTTTGAAAGTGGTCCTGAGTCTTGTATTTATAGGCAGAGTTCCTGGAGGGGTAATCGAGGCTAAAAAATCTGCATAGTGGAGCCTGATTAACGCAAGTGGGCAGTCTAATCGACATTTGGGATCGTGAAGTATGGTGGTGTGACCCCATGAATCCCGGTGAATCTCGGCCGCCGCCCTGATCGTGGGTTCTGCGCTTCTGGCCGTGGAGACGAATTTATTGCTCTGATAGCTAGTTACCTAATCTCTCAAGCTGCAAAGAGCTTTGTGAGAATGTTGTCGTCTAATCACTCTGATCCCTGTCACCAAATCCTGACTCCAATCACTTCCCACCTTCCCCCGCGCATTAAATGTTTATTCTTGGTCAGTGGGTTTGCTGCATTTAAGCAGGCACTACTTCATTAAATGAAGCAAGGGACCCTGCAATCACGTGGTTGTCTGACTTTAATGCCTTTGGCGGTGACCTTGATCTATCTCGGCCTCGGCCCTTGATTGAGGCCGAGATGATCGTGCCTTAGCAATTTTTCTTGTTTCTCTGGAAGGCCAAACACCCTGACAAAACGCTTCGTTTCATGTTTGAGGCCGAGAAGAGGGGTTCCCCCGGCCAATTCATGGCCGTGATTTATTAGGCACAAACAGAATGAGAGAGTAACAGAGATGGTGCTCCGGCGCCTTGAAAATCAAGGGTCGTATGATATATTGATGAATAGATTTTCCCTACAATCTAACACTACTCCTAGGAAAGCAAGTAAAGGTATTGAAAGTGCATTACAGGAAAATACAATTTGCTTCGTGGGAGGCTTTTGGTTTGGTGTTTAAACCCTTTGAATGTAGCTTGAGTCTGGTATTTATAGGAAGAGCTCTTTGATGAGAAATCGAGGCTAAAAATCTGCATGGTGGAGCCTGGTCAGAGCAAGTGGGTAGTCCAATCGACATTTGGGATCGTGAAGCATGGTGGTGTGACCCCATGAATCCTGGTAAATCTCAGCCGCCGCCCTGATCGTGGGTTCTGCGCTTCTGGCCGTGGAGACGCATTTAATGCCCTGATAGCTGGTGACCTAATCTCTCAAGCTATAAGAATTTTTGTAAGAATGTTTGCACCTAACCACTCTGATTTCTGTCGCCAAATCCTGACGCTAGTCACTTCCCTTCTTCCCTCGTGCATTAAATGCTTCTTTGCAGCCAGTGGGTTTGCTAGTTAGAGGCGTTACTTCATTAAATGAAGTGTGGGCCCTGGCTGTCACGTGGTGATCTGACTCTAATATCTTCGGCCGTGTCCCCTTCGTCCTTCGGCCTCGGCTTGATGATACCGTGGTTGCAAGGCCGAGATGACTATGCCTTCGCAATTTCCCTTTGTTTTGAGGCAGACAAAAGGCCCGTTTTTGGATTACGAATAGGTGCTAGGGCCGAGGGAGGTCCCTTCGGCCAGTTTTATGGCCGTGATTTATTAGGCACAAACATTGCCCCCACATCCCCAGATTCTTCGGTCTCGGCATGGGTAGGGGCCGAATGGATTCTAGGGGATGGACCCTTTGCATTCCTTCTGAAGTGATTGACAACTGGTGTATTAAATGCGCAGGTCAGTCGGTGCATTTAATGCCTAAGCACGTTGTGCAGGCCATCATTGCCCAGACTTACGCAAGGCGTCGCTTCGTTTCGTTAGAGGAAACGACGGCCTCTGGGCTTCCGACACGTCATCGCGCTTTTTGAGCACATTGTCAGATCGTTACCTCTCTCTCTCGAGAGCTATGCCCTTTCGTTTCGAATTCTAGCGCCAATATAAAAACCCAAACTTCTTCGTTTCTTTCTTATGCTCTCAGAATTCTCAGACGCCCAAGCTTTGCCAAAGTTCTTTCTCAATCCTTCAACCTTTCCAAGCTCTCGAGTCTTCCAAGTTTACCAGTGAATCCTGCCCGTAACCACGACTCTCTTTTACTCTTGAGTTTCGACTTTCCAAGAAACCACCAATTCTCAACCTTTTCTGGGTTTTCCTTCGGTGTTCTTCGCGTTCATCGTTTTTCCACCACACTTCTCTCCCAAACACTCAACCTTGATTTGTTTCAATGGCCTCCAGCGCTTCTGCATTTGTTGAAGCTCGGTCTTAGGTCTTCCAGACTGGCTTCGAAGACATCTGCCGAGAAATCCAAAGCTCGGTTCTACCCGATATTATCATGCCCCGGGCTGATGACGACGGTGCTGCCAGCGATTCTTGCCTCCTTGGCCCTTCTGTGGAGGGTGGCATGCCAGAGAGGTTGGCAGTCCATCTGAAGGACAAACTGGTGGACCTCTCGGCTTTCGATCAGGGAGATTACCAAGACTGGAATGTTATACGGCCGCAGCAGCAATGGTCGACTTCTACCCCAGACTGGGAAAAGTGGCTGCCGAGGATGGAGCATTTCTTCGGTTAGCAATGGAGGAATCAGGGGATCTACCACCTGATCAAACTCTTCGATCGGCCGATTACCATGGATAGGTCGCTTCTGGCTGCGGCCCTCAGTTTTCGGTCCAAGGCCACAAACACGATGAATTTGCGGTTTGGCAAGATGACGCCGACCGTGCTTGATATGTGTTTGTGCCTGATAAATTACGGCCATGAATTGGCCGGGGGAACTTCTCTTCTCGGCCTCAAGCTGAAACGCAGCGTTTTGTCAAGGTGTTTGGCTTTCCAGAGAAACAAGAAAAATCACCAAGGCATGGTTATCTCGGCCAAGGTTACAGGCCGAGGCCGAGACCGAACAAGGTCACGGCCAAAGACATTAAAGTCAGATCATCACGTGACAGCAGGGTCCCACGCTTCATTTAATGAAGCAAGGTCTCTGTTTATTGCAGCAAACCCACTGGCCAAGAATGAGCATTTAATGCACGAGGGAAGGTGGGAAGTGATTGGAGTCAGGATTTGGTGACAGAGATCAGAGTGATTAGACGCCAACATTCTCACAAAGTTCTTTGCAGCTTGAGAGATTAGGTAATTGGCTATCAGAGCAATAAATGCGTCTCCACGGCCAGAAGCACAGAACCCACGATCAGGGCGGCGGCCGAGATTCACCGGGATTCATGGAGTCACACCACCATACTTCACGATCCCAAATGTCGATTGGACTACCCACTTGGCGTAATCAGGCTCCACCATGCAGATTTTCAGCCTCGATTACCCCTCCAGGAGCTCTGCCTATAAATACAAGACTCAGGACTACTTTCAAAGGGTTCAAACACCAAACAAAAGCCTCTCACGGAGCAACTTATATTTTCCTGTAATGCACTTTCAATATCTTTACTTGCTTTCCTAGGAGTAGTGTTAGTCTGTAAGGAAAATCCATTCATCAATATATCAAACGACCCTTGATTTTCAAGGTGCCGGAGCACCACCCTTGTTGTTCGCTCACTCACCCCATATGTCATACGACCGCCGCTCATCGAGTAGCGCGCCGGAGCACCGCCCTAAAACCCACCAAACACCACCACTCAACGGCCTTGTAGTTCAGGCCGTGAACCTTACAGCCGAGACTAGTTCCTCTCTCGGCTACAATCGTTTGATTAGAAGACGAGTCCAGACAGGCGCACCATCTAAACACTTACACCCGCTTCAAACATCTCGACGCACGGTAGACCGTGCTGGCACGCCCGCGCACAAACGCACCCCGTCCAAAAGCAGGAAACCGCGTGTTAACGCGAATCCCCTCGGCCCGGAAACCCAGGCCGTGAGATTTGCGCGGCAGACAATATGGCTGCTTTATTCGGCCTTTCTCCTCTCGGCGTGGAGGTTAATGCTGCGCTGGTTGCTCCCGATGTCGAAGGGAGTTTCAAAGCCGCATGGCCCACTCTTTCTAGACTAGCTGGGAGCAAGGCGAAGAACATGCTCAACTATTCCAGCTTCTACAGTAACTTCGGCGTAGAGGATAGCACCGAAGACAACGCCATCGCCCCCCTCGGCGAAGTTGAGCATGCCGCATTCTTGCTGTATTGGTTGTGCAAGTTTGTGTTTTGCACCCAGGCGAACAAGGTTACCGTGGAGTTTGCCCACTTGGCCGATTATCTTGCGCAGGGCGGCCGGCTAGCGCTCGGCCCATTTCTGCTCGGCCATATCTACCGTACGCTTGGCGACATCGTCACTGATGGGATGAAGCTGAAGCATGGTGGCCCACTCTGGGCTTTCCAGTTCTGGTTCCAGGCCTATTTCCCAGAACTGAGGGGCGCAACCACGGTCGCAGAGACCGAGCCGTTGGCCAACGCCTCGCCAGGGCCCCCAGGAAGCACAACGCCACGGCTTTCTGCTTCAAATTTTTCTACGAACTGACCGAGAGGACAGGGTCGCAGTTCCGGGTGTGCCTGGTTCGACCATTTCCTCTGTTCCTGGCGCATGACCTCTCCGTGATTCCTGACGGCGAAAAGGAGAATGATTTGAAGGAGATCTGGGGCTCCTTCTTGGTCGCGCGCGACCTTCATTGCGGTATGTCCAAGGCCGGGGCCGAGGTTTATCTGCCGCATTGCGTGGCGCGGCAATTTGGTCTGATTCAGACGGTCCCACTCTTCCCCCTGTCAACGAACCGGCTCTCGTCTTGGAGGGCTGATGTCTCCCAGAACCATGGCGTGGCTGGGATCTCCTTCCAGCTCCAAAAGGGAATGACCTTCCTTACCCTGAGGCCGTGGATGCGTCGGAACGCGTTCGATTAAGACGGAAGGGTCTGGTACGAGGACTTTATTTCGGTCAGATTTATTCGGCCTGTTGAAGAGGCCGTGAGGGTGGCCCTGAAGAACGCTGATTGGGACTCCCTCCCCCCCAAGGGTGGCAAAGGGAAGAAGGCCTCCATTGTGACTCCCCGACTGAGTACCCCGGCCGCGGCCGTACCCAGGGTGACGGCTCCTTCTTTGGCTGGAGCAACGGTCGTGGCCTCAACCGCGGCCCCAACTTCCAGGGCGACGGCTGTGGTGGGGGCGCGAAAGATGTTGGCGCACAGGACCGTGCCGTCCTCTCCTCTCGTTCGGCCGAGCGCTGCTACTAGTAAGCACTCTCTTTTTATTTTATTTTTATATTTTATTATATATTTTATTCTCTTCGACCTCCTTGAGCCACCTTTGCCCTCATTTATCGTACTCCTTACTCTTCGTATACGCAGCCCCGGGTCGCAAGAGGGGTCGAGAGGCTCCAAGCACTGAGGCCGCTCCGGTTGAGGTTGCACCGGCTGGAAGTGTTGTGGTCGAGACGGCGACGTTAGAGCGGCCGAGGAAAAGGACCCTCCTTGTTCTCTCGAAGGGCGAGAATGAGGAGGAAGCCCCTCCTGTGATTGTAGGTGAAGCCCCCCCTGTGGCCGTGAGTACTTCTCCTTGATTCCTTTCTCTTTTCCTTATTCTCAAGGTCACCTCCCTCCTCTATATATTTTGGTAATCTGGTTCTTTTCTCAGGACGAGGTAGTGGTCGAGGAGGAAGCTACCGCCGAAGCGCCGAGTGTCTAGGAAGCGGCCGCTGCCAAGATGGTGGTCGAGGAGGTGGCCGCAGCCGAGGTGGTGATCGAAGAGGTGGGCGCCACGGAGACGGTGGTTGATGGAGCGGCCACTACCGAGGTGGCAGAAACGCTGGATGCCGAGGCAATAGCTGCAGAGGTGCCAGCCACTGCTGGGGCTGCTGCGGACACGTCAGATGACGAGGTTATTGCCGTGGAACCCACGTGGACCGCCCCAATGGAAGTCCTTTCGGCTGCTTCTGCTGTGCCCTCCTTGGCAGTTACCGCGTCTGCTGAGCCGTTGCCGTCCGCTCCTAGCCATCCAAGCGGTATTGTGTTCCGCTCGGTAAGCGTTTGCTTTTCATACTTAGCTTTATTTTTAGAATTGCGCTACGTGTTTTTGACCGAATTTTTGCTTCCAGCCTCCTCAGTCATCGCCGCCGCTGTCCATGGTTGCTGCGACCATGCCCCCAGCGCCGTTGTCCCAGGACTCGACGGTTGTGACCGAGCTGGCGATAACCGCGGCCACGGTCGTGAATGTGCCGAGTCCTCTGCGGGTAAGAAATTGGACAATTCAAGTTCAAAGGCAGTTCGTTCCTAATTGGAGTGGTTGGGGTAATTCATAGTTCCAGCGATTGGATTTCACTAAAAACTCACCAAATGACTACTCCCACCGTATTATGATGTTGCCTAAGTTTAAGGCTCGATCCGAAATCAATAGGTGTTTGAAATTGGACAACTCAAGTTCAACGATGGTTCGTTCCTAATTGGAGTGGTTGGTGTATTCCATACTTCTAGCGATTAGATTTTACTCAAAACTCACCAAATGACACCTCCCACCATATTATGATGTTGCCGAAGTTTTGGGCTCGATCCGAAATCGATAGGTGTAAGAAATTGGACAATTCAAGATCTACGGCTGTTCGTTCCTAATTGTAGTGGTTGGTGTATTCCATACTTCTAGCGATTGAATTTCACTCAAAACTCACCAAATGACTCCTCCCACCATATTATGAGGTTGCCCAAGTTTTGGGCTTCATCCGAAATCAATAGGTGTAAGAAATTGGACAATTCCAGTTCTACGGCAGTTCGTTCCTAATTGGAGTGGTTGGTGTATTCCATACTTCTAGCGATTGGATTTCACGCAAAACTCACCAAATGACTCCTCCCATCGTATTATGATGTTGCCCAAGTTTTGAGCTCGATTCGAAATCAATAGGTGTAAGATATTGGACAATTTGAGTTCAACGGCATTTCGTTTCTAATTGGAGTGTGTTTGTGCCTAATAAATCACGACCATGAATCGACCGAAGGAGCCCCCTTTTTCGGCCCTAGCACTTGCTCGTGAGACTAAAACGCGGCGTTTCGCCAAAGATGTTTGGCCTTCCTGAAAACAAAAGAAAAATTGCTAAGGCATGATCATCTCGGCCTTGATTGTAGGCCGAGACCGAGGCCGAACAAAATCACCGCCAAAGGTATTAAAGTCAAATCATCACGTGACAGCAGGGCCCCATACTTCATTTAATGAGGTATTGCCTCTGTTTATTGCAGCAAACCCACTGGCCACGAATAAGCATTTAATGCACAAGAGAAGGGGGGAAGTGATTGAAGTCAGGATTTGGCGACATAAAACAGAGATATTAGACGCAGACATTCTCACAAGGATTCTTGCAGCTTGAGAGATTAGGTGACCACTTATCAGAGCAATAAATGCGTCCCCACGGCCAGAAGCGCAGAACCCACGATCAAGGCGGCGGCCGAGATTCACCAGGATTTACGGGGTAACACCACCATACTTCACGATCCCAAATGTCGATTGGACTGCCCACTTGCTCTGATCAGGCTCCACCATTCAGATTTTCAGCCTCGATTACTCCTCCAAGAACTCTTCCTATAAATACAAGGCTCAAAATACGTTCAAAGGGTACAAACACCAAACCAAAGCCTCCCACGGAGCTACTTATTTTTTCCTGTAATGCACTTTCAATATTTTACTTGCTTTCCTAGGAGTAGTGTTAGTTTGTAAGGAAAATCCGTTCATCAATATATCATACGACCCTTGATTTTCAAGGCGCCGGAGCACCATCCCTGTTATTCGCTCATTCACCCCATATATCATACGACCGTCGCTCACTGAGCAACGCGCCGAAGCACCGCCCAAAAAACCACCATCAACATCACCACTAAACGGCCTTGTAGCTCAGGCCGTGAACCTAACGGCCGAGATTAGTTCCTCTCTCAGCCACAATCGTTTGATTAGAAGTCAAGTCTAAACAGGCGCACCACTTAACCATTTCCATCCAAACTACATCTCGACGCACGGTAGACCGTGCTGGCACGCCCGCGCACAACCGCACCGCATCCAAAAGCAGGAAGCCGCGTGTCAACGCATATCCCCTCGGCCCGGAACCCCAGGCCGTGAGATTTGCGCGGCAGACAGAGTGGTTGGTGTATTCCATACTTCTACGATTGGATTTCTCTCAAACTCACCAATTGTCTCCTCCCACCACATTATGATGTTGCCCAAGATTTGGGCTCGCTCCGAAACCAATAGGTGTAAGAAATTGGACAATTGAAGTTCAGCGGCAGTTCGTTCCTAATTGGAGTGGTTGGTGTATTCCATAATTCTAGCGATTGGATTTCACTCAAAACTCACCAAATGACTCCACCCACCATATTATGTTGCTGCCCAAGTTTTGGGCTCGATCCAAAATCAGAAGGTTTAAGAAATTGGACAATTAGTGTTGAAAGACAGTTCGTTCCTAATTGAAGTGGTTGGTGTATTGCATAGTTCTAGCGATTGGATTTCACTCAACACCAACCAAATGACTCCTCCAACCATATTATGATGTTGCCCAAGTTTTGGGCTCGATCCGAAATCAATAGGTTTAAGAAATTGGGCAATTCAAGTTAAACGGTAGTTCATTCCTAATTGGAGTGGTTGGTGTATTCCATACTTCTAGCAATTGGATTTCACTCAAAACTAACCAAATGACTCCTCCCACCATGTTATGATGTTGCCCAAGTTTTGGGCTCGATCCGAAATCAATAGGTGTAAGAAATTGGACAATTCAAGTTCAAAGGCTGTTTATTCCAAATTGGTGGTTGGTGTATTTCATAGTTCTAGCGATTGGATTTCACTCAAAACCCCCCAAATGACTCCTCCCACAATGTTATGATGTTGCCCAAGTTTTGGGTTTGATCCGAAATCAGTAGGTTTAAGAAATTGGACAATTCAAGTTCAAAGGCAGTTCGTTCCTAATCGGAGTGGTTGGGTATTTCATAGTTTTAGCAATTGGATTTCACTCAAAACCCACCAAGTGACTCCTCCCACCATATTATCATGTTGCCCAAGTTTTTTCCTCGATCCGAAATCAATACATGACAGAAATTGGACAATTCAGGTTCAAAGGCTGTTCGTTCCTTATAGCAGTGGTTGGAGAATTCCGTTGTTCTAGCGATTGGATTTCACTGAAAACCCACCAAATGACTCCTCAAACCATATTATGATGTTGCCCAAGTTTTGGGCTCGATCCAAAATCAGTAGGTTTAAGAAATTGGACAATTCATGTTCAAAGGCAGTTCGTTCCTAATTGGAGTGGTTGGTGTATTGCATAGTTCTAGCAATTGGATTTCACTCAACACCAACCAAATGACTCCTCCCACCATATGATGATGTTGGCCAAGTTTTAGGATCGATCCGAAATAAATAGGTTTAAGAAATTGGACAATTCAAGTTCAAAGGCAGTTTGTTCCAAGTCGGAGTGGTTGGGTTATTTCATAGTTTTAGCAATTGGATTTCACTCAAAACACACCAAATCACTCCTCCCACCATATTATGATGTTGCCAAAGTTTTGGGCTCGATCCTAATCAATAGGTGTAAGAAATTGGACAGTTCAAGTTCAACGGTAGTTCGTTCCTAATTGGAGTGGTTGGTGTATTACATAGTTCTAGCGATTGGATTTCACTCAAAACTCTCCAAATGACTCCTCCCACCATATTATGATGTTGCCCAAGTTTTGGGCTCGATCAGAAATCAATAGGTGTAAGAAATTGGACAATTCAAGTTCAAAGGCAGTTCCTTCCAAATTGGAGTGGTTGGTGTAGTGCATAGTTCTTGCGATTGGATTTCACTTAAAACCCACCAAATGACCTCTCCCACCATATAATGATGTTGCGCAAGTTTAGGGTTCGATTCGAAATCAACAAGTTTAAGAAAATGGACAATACGAGTTCAACGGCACTTCATTCCTAGTTGGAGTGGTTGGTGTATTCCATACTTCTAGCGATTGGATTTCACTCAAAACACACCAATTGACTCTTCCCACCGTATTATGATGTTGCCCAAGTTTTGGGCTCGATCCGAAATCAATAGATGTAAGAAATTGGACAATTCAAGTTCAAAGGCAGTTCGTTAGAAATTGGAGTGGTTGGTGTATTCCACACTTCTAGCGATTGGATTTCACTCAAAACTCACCCAATGACTCCTCCCACCATATTATGATGTAGCCCAAGTTCAACGGCAGTTAGTTCCTAATTGGAGTGGTTGGAGTAATCCATACTTCGAGGGATTGGATTTCACTCAAAACTCACCAAATGACTCCTCAAAACATATTATGAGGTTGCCCATGTTTTGGGCTCCTTCCAAAATCAATAGGTTTAAGAAATTGGAGTGGTGGTGTATTGCATAATTCTAGCGATTGGGTTTCACTCAACACCAACCCAATGACTCCACCCACCATATTATGACGTTGCCCAAGTTTTGGGCTCGATCCGAAATCAATAGTTTGAAGAAATTGGACAATTGAAGTTCAAATACAGTTCGTTCTTAATCGGAGTGGTTGGGGTATTTCATAGTTCTAGCGATTGGATTTCCCTCAAAACTCACCGAATGACTCCTCCCACCATATTATGATGGTTCCCAAGGTTTTTGCTCGATCCGAAATCAATAGGTGTAAGAAATTGGACAATAGAAGTTCAACGACAGGTCGTTCCTAATTGAAGTGGTTGGTGTATTCCATACTTCTAGCAAATGGATTTCACTCTAAACACACCAAATGACACCTCCCACCATATTACGATGTTGGCCAAGTTTTGGGCTCGATCCGAAATCAATAGGTGTAAGAAATTGGAAAATTCAAGTTCAACGGCAGTTCGTTCCAAATTGGAGTGGTTGGTGTATTCCATACTTCTAGCGATTGGATTTCACTCAAAACTCACCAAGTGACTACTCCCACCATATTATGTGGTTGCCCATGGTTTTTGCTCGATCCGAAATCAATAGGTGCCAGAAATTGGTCAATTCAAGTTCAACGGTTGTTCGTTCCTAATTGGAGTGGTTGGTGTATTCCGTACTTCGAGCGATTGGATTTCACTCAAAACTCACCAAATGACTCCTCAAAACATATTATGAGGTTGCCCATGTTTTGGGCTCGATCCGAAGTCAATAGGTTTAAGAAATTGGACAATTCAAGTTCAAAGGCAGTTCGTTCCTAATTGGAGTGGTGGTGTATTGCATAGTTCTAGCGATTGGTTTTCACTCAACACCAACCAAATGACTCCTCCCACTATATTATAATGTTGCCCAAGTTTTGGGCTCGATCCGAAATCAATAGTTTGAAGAAATTGGACAATTCAAGTTCAAATACAGTTCGTTCCTAATCGGAGTGGTTGGGTTATTTCATAGTTCTAGCGATTGGATTTCACTCGAAACTCACCAATTGACTCCTCCCACCATATTACGACATTGCCCATGTTTTGGGCTCGATCCGAAATGAATAGGTTTGAGAAATTGGACATTTACAGTTCAAAGGTAGTTCATTCATAATCGGAGTGGTTGGGGTATTTCATTGTTGTAGCGAGTGGATTTCACTCAAAACTCCCCAAATGACTCCTCCCACCATATTATGTTGTTGCCCAAGTTTTGGGCTCGATCCGAAATCAATATGTGTATGAAATTGGAAAATTCAAGTTCAGCGGCAGTTCGTTCCCAATTGGAGTGGTTGGTGTATTCCACACTTCTAACGATTGGATTTCACTCAAAACACACCAAATGACTCCTCCCACCATATTATGATGTTGCCCAAGTTTTGGGCTCGATCCGAAATCAATATGTGTATGAAATTGGAAAATTCAAGTTCAACGGCAGTTCGTTCCCAATTGGAGTGGTTGGTGTATTCCACACTTCTAGCGATTGGATTTCACTCAAAACACACCAAATGACTCCTCCCACCATATTATGATGTTGCCCAAGTTTTGGGCTCGATCCGAAATCAATATGTGTATGGAATTGGACAATTCAAGTTCAACGGCAGTTCGTTCTTAATTGGAGTGGTTGGTGTATTCCGTACGTCTAGCGATTGGATTTCACTCAAAACACACCGAATGACTCCTCCCACCATATTATGATGTTTCCCAAGTTTTGGGCTCGATCCAAAATCAATAGGTGTATGAAATTGGACAATTCAAGTTCAACAATAGTTCGTTCCTAATTGGAGTGGTTGGTGTATTCCACACTTCTAGCGATTGGATTTCACTCAAAACACACCGAATGACTCCTCCCACCATATGATGATGTTGCCCAAGTTTTGGGCTCGATCCAAAATCAATAGGTGTAAGAAATTGGACAATTCAAGTTCAACGGCAGTTCGTTCTTAATTGGAGTGGTCGGTGTATTCCGTACTTCTAGCGATTGGATTTCACTCAAAACACACCGAATGACTCCTCCCACCATATTATGATGTTGCCCAAGTTTTGGGCTCAATCCGAAATCAATATGTGTATGGAATTGGACAATTCAAGTTCAACGACAGTTCGTTCTCAATTGGAGTGGTTGGTGTATTCCGTACTTCTAGCGATTGGATTTCACTCAAAACACACCGAATAACTCCTCCCACCATATTATGATGTTGCCTAAGTTTTAGGCCCGATCCGAAATCAATAGGTGTAAGAAATTGGACAATTCAAGTTCCAAGCCAGTTCGTTCCTAATTGGCGTGGTTGGTGAATTACATAGTTCGAGCAATTGGATTTCACCCAACACCAACCAAACGACTGCTCCCACCATTTTATGATGTTGCCCAAGTTTTGAGCTCGATCCGAAATCAATAGGTTTAAGAAATTGGACAATTCAATTTTGGAGGCAGTTCGTTCCTAATAGAAGTGGTTGGGTTCATTCATAGTTCTAGAGATTGGATTTCACTCAAAACACACCAAATGACTCCTCCCACCATATTAAGATGTTGCCCAAGTTTTGGGCTCGATCCGAAATCAATATGTGTATGAAATTGGACAATTCAAGTTCAACGGCAGATCGTTCCTAATTGGAGTGGTTGGTGTATTCCACACTTCTAGCGATTGGATTTCCCTCAAAACACCCGAAATGACTGCTCCCACCATATTATGATGTTGCCCAAGTTTTGGGCTCGATCCGAAATCAATATGTGTATGAAATTGGACAATTCAAGCTCAACGGCAGTTCGTTCCTAATTAGAGTGGTTGGTGTATTCCACACTTCTAGCAAATAGATTTCACTCAAAACACACCAAATGACTCCACCCACCATATTATGATGTTGCCCAAGTTTTGGGCTCCATCCGAAATCAATATGTGTATGAAATTCGACAATTCAAGTTCAACAGCAGTTCGTTCCTAATTGGAGTGGTTGGTGTATTCCATACTTCTAGCGATTGGATTTCACTGAAAACCCACCAAATGACTCCCCCCACCATATAATGATGTTGCCCATGTTTTGAGCTCGATCCGAAATCAACAGGTTTAAGAAATTGGACAATTCAAGTTCAAAGGGAGTTTGATCCTAACTGGAGTGGTTGGTGTATTGCATAGTTCTAGTGATTGGATTTCTCTCAACACCAACCAAACGACTCCTCCCACCATATTATGATGTTGCCCAAGTTTTGGGCTCGATCTGAAATTAATAGGTTTATGAAATTGGACAATTCAATTTTAGTGGCAGTTCGTTCCTAATTGAAGTGGTTGGGTTATTTCATAGTTCTAGAGATTGGATTTCACTCAAAACACACCAAATGACTCCTCCCACCATATTATGATGTTGCCCAAGTTTTGGGCTCGATCCGAGATCAATAGGTTTAAGAAATTGGACAATTCACTTTTAGAGGCAGTTCGTTCCTAATTGGAGTGGTTGGGTTATTTCATAGTTCTAGAGATTGGATTTCACTCAAAACACACCAAATGACTCCTCCCACCATATTATGATGTTGTCCAAGTTTTGGGCTCGATTCGAAATCAATATGTGTATGAAACTGGACAATTCAATTTTAAAGGCAGTTCGTTCCTAATTGGAGTGGTTGGTGTATTGCAAAGTTCTAGAGATTGGGTTTCACTCAAAACCCACCAAATGACTCCCCCCACCATATTATGAAGTTGCCCAAGTTTTGGCCTTGATCCGAAATCAATAGGTTTAAGAAATTGGACAATTCAAGTTCAAAAGCAGTTCGATCCTAACTGGAGTGGTTGGTGTATTGCATAGTTCTAGCGATTGGATTTCACTCAACACCAACCAAACGAATCCTCCCACCGTATTATGATGTTGCCCAAGTTTTGGGCTCGATCCGAAATCAATAGGTTTAAGAAATTGGACAATTCAAGTTCAATTGCAATTCGTTCCTATCGGAGTGGTTGGGTCATTACATAGTTCTAGCAATTGGATTTCACTCAAAACACGCCAAATGACTCCTCCCACCATATTATAATGTTGCCCAAGTTTTGGGCTCGATCCGAAATCAAAAGGTTTAAGAAATTGGACAATTCAATTTTAGAGGCAATTCGTTCCTAATAGAAGTGGTTGGGTTAATTCGTAGTTCTAGAGATTGGATTTCACTCAAAACACACTAAATGACTCCTCCCACCATATTATGATGTTGCCCAAGTTTTGGGCTCGATTCAAAATCAATATGTGTATGAAATTGGACAATTCAAGTTCAACGACAGGTCGTTCCTAATTGGTGTGGTTGGTGTATTCCCCACTTCTAGCAATTGGATTTCACTCAAAACACACCAAATGACTGCTCCCACCATATTCTGATGTTGCCCAAGTTTTGGGCCTGATCCGAAATCAATATGTGTATGAAATTGGACAATTCAAGTTCAACGGCAGTTCATTCCTAATTGGAGTGGTTGGTGTATTCCATACTTCTAGCGATTGGATGTCACTCAAAACACACCAAATGACTCCTCCTACGATATTATGATGTTTTGCCCAAGTTTTGGGCTCGATCCGAAATTAATGTGTATGAAATTGGACAATTCAAGTTCAACGGTAGTTCATTCCTAATTGGAGTGGTTGGTGTATTCCATACTTCTAGCAATTGGATTTCGCTCAAAACTTACCAAATGACTACTCAAACCATATTATGATGTTGCCCAAGTTTTGGGCTCGATCCGAAATCAATAGGTGTAAGATATTGGACAATTCAAGTTCAAAGGCAATTCGTTCTTAATTGGAGTGGTTGGTGTATTGCATAGTTGTAGCGATTGGATTTCACTCCAAACACACCAAATTACTCCTCCCACCATATTGTGATGTTGCCCTAGTTTTGGGTCCCAGGCTCCATTCAACGAATTGACACCTTTGACTATGGCTGAAGACCCACGTCACGTAAGAGCATGTAATGTGCAGGAAGTGAGAGGAAGGGATTAAAGTCAGAATATGGTGATCAAAATCAGGGATTAGGTTCGAAAATCTTACAACTTGAAGGATTAACTCACCAACCATCAGACCCAAGCATTAAATGCTCCTCCAAAGCCCATGACGCAGAACCCACGATCAGGGTAGCGGTCGGGATTTATGGGGTCACACCACCATGCTTCACGTTCCCAAATGCCGACTTGACTACCCACTAGCTCTAATCAAACCCCATCATGCAGATTTTCGGCTTCGATTATCTCTCCAGGACTCCTCCTATAAATACCAAGCTCCAACTACGCTCAAAGGGTTTAACACCAAACACAAGCCTCCCACGGAGGAAATTATATTTTCCTGTCATTTATCTTCTTGTAATGCACTTTCAATATCTTTACTTGCTTTTTTTGGAGTAGTGATAACTTGTAGGAAAACCGATTCATTAATATATCATACGACCCTTGATTTTCAAGGCGCCGGAGCATCATCTCTGTTACCATTTCGTTCATCCCATATATCATACGACCGTTGTTACCTAGCAGCGCGCCGGAGCACCATCTAAACATCCACCAGAAACGCCACCACTAACGGCCTTGTAGTTCAGGCCGTGAACCTGACGACCGAGATCAGTTCCTCTCTCGGCCACAATCGTTCGATTAGAAGTCAAACTCAAATAGGCGCACTCCACTACTCGACCAATCACATCACCCTCAAGACGCACGACAGACCTTGCTGGCAAGCCCGTGCACAACCGCACTGCACCAAAAGAAGGACGCCACGTGTCGACGCGGATCCCCTTGGCCCGGAGCACCAGGCCGTGAGATTTGCGAGCCCAACACTTTTGGCAGGCCCAGTGGGACTTCAAATCACTACTGTCAAAACTTTATGGTGGAAAATAGGTCACAGGCAAAGCTCAAGAACAAGAGAATCGAAATGACTTCTAAGACTACGGAGTCGACCTCCCCGATAATGACAGCCGAGACCGAACAAACGGTCAGCATCTCGGCCAGTGTGCCTATGAAGACGGCCCACGTGGCCGAATCCATGCAAGAGCAATTTCAGATGGAAGATTTGATGGCTAGGCAGGCCTACCGGATAGAGACGTCCTTTATGGACGCAATGGATATGATTTCATCAGATCTGCAGACTCTCTTTCAAGAGAGGTTACCGATTGCTTCAACCACAACGCCCCTGGAGCCGGACAAAGAAACCAGGAATGCGAGAGGGTTGAGCCCTACGGTGAAGGCAGTAGTCTCGGTGTTGCTGGCCGCATACCGATGTCAAGCTATGGTTAGCATTCTCAGCCGCCGATGAGTAGTTGGGGGCAGTCCCAGTAGACATGGGCAAATCCCGGACCGACCTGTCTAGCAGAGACGCCACATGGCCACATCCAAACAGCTGTACTGTTAGGGCAAAATAGCCCTACGCATTCCACTGTCCAACAATTCAGTCCTATCCATACTCTGGCCGTCCAAATGCAGCCCGGCCCAAGCAACGCGATCGCAACATCATTACAACAGTGCGGATAGAACGGTTTGGTCATTACGCAACCGTTGCAGGGGCCGATATTCCCGTTGGGCTCCTAGCTTCAGCACGGTTCAACCATCCCAACGGCAACTCAGACGCACTCGGGTTCTCATTGCCAGAGTGGTCCGATCCGACAGAGTCAGGTGGTCGCACCACTGCGGCTGGTGGACCACGCATACCCTAGCCAAGCCCATAATGCTTACCAAGTGCAGTTTGGCTAGGTCACCACGGCTGAACCCCTCATTCAAGTGGCCTAGCAAATAAGGCCACAGAACGATACACAACAGGTCCAGCAGCAGCTTGTGGCCCAGCTGGAGCCGCCTCCTCAGGGTCTTCGGGCCGAAGCTGTTCGGCGTATGATCGAGGACGGCCTAGCCCAAAGACGGCCGGAGGCACCAAGGTATACCAAGCCATTCCCACCAGAGATTGACCGTACCCTTCTTTCTCAGAATTATCGGTTATTTGAATTCATGTTGTTTTCTGGAGATGGGCAGACCTCATCTATCGAACACGTAGGGAGAGGCCGACTCGGACGCTCAGAAGCTCCGATTGTTTGTTCATTCTTTGACCGGTGCGGCTTTCTCATGGTTTGTAAATCTTCCACTGAATTCGGTGAGGATATTCCATGAACATTTCTACCAGACTAACCGAGAAATAACTGTCGCTGAGTGATTACCTGCAGCGGTTCAAGACTTGCAAGAATTGGTGCCGAACTAATCTACCAGAGAGGTAGTTCGTCAAAATGGCCGAAGAAGGGCTGGAATTCGAATACCGGAAGAAGTTCCAGGGAATCGAATTCCGGGACATGCACGACCTGATCAACAAGGTAGACAGATACAGAAGAGAACGGCTTCAAAGGGGACTTATTACAAGAATTCCATCGTCAGTTACGCCGAGACAGACAGCTCCACCGAGGCCGAGAATGGTGAGATTGAGGTAAGCTCGGCCGAAGTCAGCATAGACAAGCCGTTCGTTTGCAAAGAACTTGCCAAGATCGACAACAGTCGAACAAAGATTCCCGACGCCAAGTTCGCAGCCCGAGAAACGAAGGCCTACACCTTCGATTTAACGAGGGCCGAGGCTATTTTCGATCTGTTGTTGATAGAGAAGAAGGTCAAATTGTCTTACGGCCATAAAATTCCAAAGGTCGAGGAGCTCAAAGGGAAGACGTTTTGCAAATACCACAGCTCTTGGTCTCACAATACCAACAACTGTATCGTCTTGCGGGACGTTATCCAGAAACTAATAGATGAAAAGAAGCTCCAATTTCTGGCTGAATACATGGAAGCTCATCGGCCTAATAAGGCCACGACAGGAAGCTCGACGTCAGTACAGAAGCCGACGAGAGGGAAAGAGTTGTTACTCAAACCAGCGCTTTTATTGTGCGACTGATGCAAGTGTGAGATCGGTCAATCCAGGCCACAGGAGAATAAAAGGAAGGCTGCTGAGCCCTCTCAATCGACTGTGAAGAAGTTCACCGAACAGTACGGCCACCGACCGGGTAGCAGGGCCGTTTTCGATCGATTGGGGGCACGGACTCCCAATGTCCTGGATGGCCGAAAAGACGAGGTCGCCCCAAGGCAAATCAAGACTTTCAAACCACCGGCCGTACGGGATGATCGTTGGTACCATACACGACCTGGGGACAGAACCGAGCCATTGACAAAAACTCAGCTGAGGAGAATGCAGAGACAAGTTCAGCAGGCCAGAATGCAGTCGACCCAGGTCGAGGGTTCCAAACACCAAAAGAAAATGACGACCACAGACGAGCCACCGTCTGTACCAGTCAGTCCCTCTATGACAAAAACAGCCGAAGCAGCCGGCGCCAAGCCTCCGAGGGCCTGGCGTCCTCGTCAAGATGGAAACCCTAATGAAGCGGCGGCCGTTTCTACTAAGCCAAAGGCTGCAACCCCAGAAGAGTCAGATGAGGGTATCATTGATGTTTATCGTGGAAGGGACCCCCCATTTTCGGCCAACGGTTTGTCATTCTTTACAGAATTCCACAAAGACCACTCTGCCACTGACCTATACGATATGGTCCCTGAGAATCAGGAAATCGTGGAGCTGGCCCTTAAAAACACTAAGGCAGAGGGGCTCCTCATCACCAAAGGTTTTGACTCGGCCATTTAGGTCTTATACCAAGCAAACCGGGAGGCCAAAGCAAGAGGGATGCCATGTTACCAACCTAACTTGGAAAGATTGGAGGCCAAGGCTCCTTTCAGCAAGGGCGACCTGGAGTACGTTCGCCAGTATTTTACTGTAATCCCGGACGACACTATCTTCGGTTTGACGGCCGAGGAAAAGGTCCGGATTAGCCGATTGGAGGAGTACCTGACAGCCAGAGATACGTTGGCTAAAGCTAAACGAGCCCTTAAGGGGAAGTCCGAGGCCTCGGACCTCTCTGGGATCAAAGCTTCCTCGAGCAACGTCCCTGAGACCGCAAGGCCTGTAATCGTCGGCCCCAGTGATCCCTTCTTTGGGCATGAGACCAAAGACGAACCCGCGTTAGGGTTGTTTGATGAGGAATATGGGGAGATTCTATGGATGTTGGAAGAAAAAGCCTTCACCAAGGACGACTGCACATCCGAGGAAGAAGCTGATAAAGGAAGCTTACATGGGTCGAATGAGGTAAACATAAACATGGTGTTAGTTTTACCTGCTGAATTCATGACCCCAAGGCCTGGACAATGACGTGTTCGAAGAGCAGTCTGATCAAAAGCCGAAGACGAAGGAGGAGTTACTGGTCGTAGCCTTTAACGAGGTAATACCCAGAGACGAGCCAAACAAATACTGACACCTAAAGCCGTTGTACATCTCGGCTCATGTGGAGGGGATACCTGTGTCCAAAGTCTTCATTGACTGTGGGGCGACAGTCAATATTCTCCCCTATTCTCTGATGAGGAGGCTAGACAAGTCAAAGGAGGACCTC
This sequence comes from Prunus kanzakura, assembly GCA_020521455.1. NCBI lineage: Eukaryota > Viridiplantae > Streptophyta > Magnoliopsida > Rosales > Rosaceae > Prunus > Prunus kanzakura. The sequence continues at coordinate 1,243,828 of BPUM01000828.1, forward strand.
ATCCCCAGTGACGTGGTCATGAGTAGCTTCATCGGTGATAAATCTAAAACCATTGGGGTATTACCGTTGAAAATTACTGTGGCCGATCAGACGAGAATCGCGGCCTTCTACGTGGTCGAGTCCAGTGTAGACTACAATATACTGCTTGGCCGTGACTCGATTCACCAGTCTGGATGCATACCATCCTCCCTTTTCCAATTGTTGTTCTTTTGGGACGGCCAGAAAGTATCCATACACCCGGCCGATGAAAGGCCGTTCGAAGCCAATGCCGTACAAGCACGGATCTACGATCACGACGTTGGGTGGGTCGTCCTCATGGCCACGACGCGAGCGGCCGACCAACTAGGACTACGGCCCAGAAAGTCTTGGAGTTAGGTGCCGAAAATGTTCGACAGGACTCGGCACGCGAAGTGTTGATCGACCTAACCAGCCTTTAAATGCCAGACAAAGCAACCAAGGAAGAAGGAGCAGTGGGCGTGATCGACCTGCTGGAAAGACTGCTTGAGCATTGGGCGGGTGAATCATTACGGCCAAACTCACCGATCAACTTGATCGAGTTCCTCCACGAGTCAGATCACGTGTATGTTTTGACCATCGACGACTTGGAAACGGCGCCTGCCGAGATGGAGGATGGCTATCCTGAAGTTCAGGACCCCCTGTTAGAAATAAATGTAGGGACGGAGGCCGAACCACGGCCTCTTTTTGTAAGCCAATTGTTGAACTCGGAGTTAACGGCCGAGATTATCGGCCTGCTCCTTGAATATAAAGATTGTTTTGCTTGGGATTATCATGAGATGCCTGGGTTACCGAGAAGTTTGGTCGAGCACGAGTTAAAAATTAAGGAAGGTTTTAAACCATTCCAACAACCACCGAAGCGATTCTCGACCGAGGTGCAGCTAAAAGTCAAAGAGGAAATCGAACGGCTCCTTAAAGTCGGCTTTATCCGTACGGCTCGGTACATTGAGTGGTTGGCCAACATCGTACCAGTTTTGAAAAAGACTGGGGCTTTGAGGGTTTGCACCGATTACAGAAATCTGAACCTTGCAACCCCCAAAGACGAATATCCCATGCCTATGTCCGATGTCCTGGTGGACGGAGCCGCGAGGCACGAGCTCCTTTCCTTTATGGACGGCCATGCTGGTTACAACCAGATCTTCATCGCCGAGGAGGATGTGCACAAAACGGCATTCAGATGTCCAGGCGCTATCGGAATGGGTGGTCATGCCGTTCGGCCTAAAGAATGTTGGTGCAACATACCAACGAGCCATGAACCTTATTTTCCACGACCTTATTGGCCGAACCATTGAAGTCTACATCGACGACGTGGTCGTAAAGTCCCCGTCCAAAGTTGACCACGTGGGGCTTCTTCGTCAGGCTTTAGACCGCATGAGGGTGCACGGCATGAAAATGAACCCTAAGAAATGCGCTTTCGGTGTCACGGCCGGGAACTTCCTCGGTTTCCTGGTCCATCAAAGAGGGATCGAGGTAGATAAAAATAAAGCCAAGGCCATTATGGCGGCGCCCCCACCGAGAACCAAAAAGGAGCTCCAGTCCTTACTCCGCAAGGTTAACTTTTTGAGGCGCTTCATATCCAAATTGGCAGGAAAAATCCGGCCGTTGACTCTTCTGCTCAGACTAAAGGACACGGAGCGGTTCATATGGGGAGCCGAACATCAGACGGCCCTCGATGAGGTCAAAAGATATTTCTCTCAGCCATCGCTCCTTATACCACCAAGAAGAGGGAAGCCCCTGAGGCTCTACATTTCGGCTTCAGAGGGCTCTGTTGGCTGTCTACTAGCTCAGAACAACGAGTTTGAGCGTGAACTATTCACCCTCAATATAGCCGTGCACTATCTTAGCGCGAACTAACAGTACAGCCGTGCACTATCTTAGCTGCACCCTCAATATAGCCGAGCTAAACTATTCACTGGTCGAAAGGTTGTGCTTAGCACTTTATTTCGTGGCTACTAAGTTGCGTCATTATATGCTTCCTTCGGTCGTTCAAATCATCTCCAAGACCGATCTCATCAAATACATGCTTACCAGGTCGATCATACGTGGCCGAATTGGGAAATGGACAATGGCATTGTCCGAGTTCACCTTCCAGTATGTGGCTCAGAAGTCGGTCAAGGGTCAGGCTTTGGCCGATTTTCTGGCTCACCACCCGAGTCAAGGGCAGGAGGAGGAGTTGGAAGTCGAGATCGGCATGGCCCACATGGAGAAGAACTACTGGACCATGTACTTCGATGGCTCAAGCACCGAGACCACATCTGGGGCTGGGGTCGTGATCGAATCCCCTCAAGGACAAAGGTGGCAATTTGCATTCCAGCTTGATTTCAAGTGCACCAATAATCAGGTCGAGTACGAAGCGCTCATCATCGGCCTCGAAATTCAGAAAGAGATGAAGGCAACCTGCGTTTGGTTTACTGCGATTCTCAGTTGGTGGTCAACCAGCTGACTAGGGAATATCAATGCACGAGTGAGAATTTGACTATGTATTACGTAATGGCCCTCAACACGGCCGACGAGTTTTCTAGAATTTCTTTCGTCCACGTGCCACGCACCGAGAACCACGAAGCCAACGAGATGGCCCAGGTAGCGTCAGGTGTGAACATTCCAGACGGCGACTACGACCACGTGATAAAAATTGAGAGGCGCACCCTACCGGTTTTGGCCGAACGAGGAATGACGACGCAAATGTCTTCGGCCGAGATCACCAACAAAGTTAGCACGGCCGAAGCAGACTAGCGATACCCTATAGTCAAGTATCTACGCGACCCCTCCGGCAACCAAGAAAAGACTACGCACTTTCAAGCTCGGTGTTATTTGATTTACCAAAACGAGCTCTATCGAAAGGGATTAGATGGCCTTTTGCTCCTATGCCCTAGCGCCGAGGACATCCAGGTAATCATGACCGAGTCTCATGAAGGGATTTGTGGCGCTCATCAATCCGGTATCAAGACGAGATGGTTGGTTCGAAGGCACGGCTACTATTGACCGACTATTTAAAAAGATTGCATAGAATACGCAAGGGGTTGTATTAAATGTCAAATCTATGGCCCCATACAAAGGGTACCGGCCGAAGCCCTCCACCCGGTTACCAAACCATGGCTGTTCAGGGGATGGGCCGTAGATTTCATCAGCAAAATCCACCCGGCAGCGTCTAACGAGCACGCATGGATTCTGGTGGTGACCGACTATTTTACTAAGTGGGTCGAGGCGGAATCTTATCGATCAATCTCTAGCGCACAGGTGGTCAGATTCTTCGTAAACCACATCGTCCACAGGTTTGGTATACCCGAAACTATTACGGCCGATAACGGCCAGGTTTTCGCTTCGACCGAAACCCAGGAGTACGCCGAGAGGATGGGGATCAAACTGGTTCACTCAACACCTTACCACCCCCAGTCTAAAGGACAGGCCGAGGCGAGCAACAAAGTAATCAAGGGCCTACAATAAAAGAGTCAAACAAAAAACCTTTGCCGAGGGTAACTTGGTATGGCGCACCATACTTCCTATCGGGACAAAGGATCCACGGTTCGGTAAATTCTCACCGAACTGGGAAGGATCATTTATCATCGAACGAATTCTCGGTCGTGGTGCTTTTCAATTAAAAGATGAAGACGAGAGCGTCATGGCTTGCCTATTAACGGCCAATACTTGAAAAAGTATACCCCATCATTATGGGAAATGGTCAAGATGGACGTATGACAGTTGCGGTAGGCAAACGAATTGAATAAACAACATGATAAAATTAAAAGGGAAAGCATGCATTCAAACATTCGAGAAGGAAATCTGTACTTTATTGTGAATCATAAAATAGGGTCATGCTTACAAGAGAACGGCCAGTTGTGGCCGATTAGAAAAAAAAAGAGAATATGTGTAATCGTGGATGTACATGGAAAATTATATCCTAAATCTATATACAGCCGTCTAGATCCCCTCACTGAACATCCCCCAGATCAGCCAGGTGATCCATCTCCTGGCGATGTCCCCGCAGTCCATGTCTGCCAGCCACCTTGCCCTGATCAGCTTCCTCTCGGCCAACACCTTCTTCTTCTCGGCCGTCGCCTTAAGGAGCTGCTTGGCCGAAGACTTCAATTCCGCGCCGGCTGCGGCCGCATGGTTTTGGCGCTTAAGGATGAGTTCGCATCGGGCCTGGAGTTCAGTAATTTGAGCCTCAACCTGCGCAAGCTCTTCGTTTTCTCTTTGAACGACGAGGTCGTTTTCCTTTAGTTGAGCCATCGCAGGTTGGGCTTGTTGTTTTATCTCTGCCAGTTCTTGCTCGAGTGAGCACCCTTCGGTCATCCTCATCCCGGCCTCGTCATACCGACTGATCAACTCTTCACCCTCGGTCATGAGAACTTGCAGCTCGTCTAGCTGAGCCGAGTCTAGCAGACCAAGCATCTCTCTGACTGAAGAAATCTTTCTACAAATGTCTTTATTAACTCCCTGTTGCATCTCTCTGTGACTTCACTTGAAATTGTTGACTCTTCAAAGTCAGGTAGTCACGTGGGTTCTTTTTGAGGAAAATTTGTTGCCTTGTTCCTGGGCGTTTAAAAGAGACGGAAAAGCTGTTTATAGGGATTGGGCTCAATTTTGTTATTTTCCAAGGCCCAAGTCATTCTTGCGGTTTGATAGTTTCTAGGCCTCCAATCTTGGGTTTGAATGCATAGTCTTGGCCCGATTTTTGTTGGTGGCTGTCCAAAATTTATGTGGGATTTTTGATTTTGGATTGGGCGCATCAAATTTAGGCCCAAAAAGAAATTGGAAAATTCAAGTTCAACGGCAGTTCGTTCCTAATTGGAGTGGTTGGTGTATTCCATACTTCTAGCGATTGGATTTCACTCACAACTCACCAAATGACTCCTCAAACCATATTATGATGTTGCCCAAGTTTTGGGCTCGATCCGAAATCAATAGGTGTAAGAAATTGGACAATTCAAGTTCAAATGCAGTTCGTTCCTAACTGTAGTGGTTATGTATTCCATACATCTAGCGATTGGATTTCACTCAAAACTCACCAAATGACTCCTCAAACCATATTATGATGTTGCCCAAGTTTTGGGCTCGATTCGAAATCAATAGGTGTAAGAAATTGGACAATTAAAGTTCAAAGGCAGTTCGTTCCTAATTGTCTGTCGCGCAAATCTCACGGCCTGGGGTTCTGGGCCGAGGGGATCTGCGTTAACACGCGGTTTCCTGCTTTTGGATGGGGTGCGTTTGTGCGCGGGCGTGCCAGCACGGTCTACCGTGCGTCGAGATGTTTGAAGTGGGCGATAGTGTTTAGATAGTGTGCCTGTCTGAACTCGTCTTCTAATCAAACGATTGTAGCCGAGAGAGGAACTAGTCTCGGCTGTAAGGTTCACGGCCTGAACTACAAGGCCGTTGAGTGGTGGTGTTTGGTGGGTTTTAGGGCGGTGCTCCGGCGCGCTACTCAATGAGCGGCGGTCGTATGATATATGGGGTGAGTGAGCGAACAACAAGGGTGGTGCTCCGGCGCCTTGAAAATCAAGGGTCGTTTGATATATTGATGAATGGATTTTCCTTACAAACTAACACTACTCCTAGGAAAGCAAGTAAAGATATTGAAAGTGCATTACAGGAAAATATAAGTTGCTCCGTGGGAGGCTTTTGTTTGGTGTTTGAACCCTTTGAAAGTAGTCCTGAGTCTTGTATTTATAGGCAAAGCTCCTGGAGGGGTAATCGAGGCTGAAAATCTGCATGGTGGAGCCTGATTATGCCAAGTGGGTAGTCTAATCGACATTTGGGATCGTGAAGTATGGTGATGTGACTCCATGAATCCCGGTGAATCTCGGCCGCCACCCTGATCGTGGGTTCTGCGCTTCTGGCCGTGGAGACGCATTTATTGCTCTGATAGCCAATTACCTAATCTCTCAAGCTGCAAAGAGCTTTGTGAGAATGTTGGCGTCTAATCATTCTGACCTCTGTCACCAAATCCTGACTCCAATCACTTCCCCCCTTCCCTCGCGTATTAAATGCTCATTCTTGGCCAGTGGGTTTGCTGCAATAAACAGAGACCTTGCTTCATTAAATGGAGCGTGGGACCCTGCTGTCACGTGATGATCTGACTTTAATGCCTTTGGCCGTGACCTTGTTCGATCTCGGCCTCGGCCTGTAACCTTGGCCGAGATAACCATGCCTTGGTGATTTTTCCTTGTTTCTCTGGAACGCCACATCCTGACAGAACGCTGCGTTTCAGTTTGAGGCCGAGAAGAGAAGTTCCCCCGGCCAATTCATGGTCGCGATTTATTAGGCACAAACACTAATTGGAGTGGTTGGTGTATTCTATACTTCTAGCAATTGGATTTCACTCAAAACTCACCAAATGACTCCCAAACCACATTATGATGTTGACCAAGTTTTGGGCTCGATCCGAAATAAATATGTGTAAGAAATTGGACAATTCAAGTTCAAAGGCAGTTCGTTCCTAATTGGAGTGGTTGGTGTATTGCATAGTTCTAGCTAGTTGATTTCACTCAACACCCACCAAATGACTCCTCCCACCATATGATGATGTTGCCCAAGTTTTGGGCTCGATCCAAAATTAATAGGTTTAAGAAATTGGACAATTCAAGTTCAAAGGCAGTTCGTTCCTAATTGGAGTGGTTGGGTTATTTCAAAGTTCAAGCTATTGGATTTCACTCAAAACTCACCAAATGACTCCTCCCACCATATTATGATGTTGCCCAGGTTTTGGGCTCGATCCCAAATCAATAGGAGTACGAAATTGGACAATTCAAGTTCAATGGAAGTTCGCTCATAATTGGAGTTGTTGGTATATTGCAGAGTTCTAGCGATTGGATTTCACTCAAAACCAAAGAAATGACTACTCCCACCATATCATGATGTTGTCCAAGTTTTGGGCTCGATCCGAAATCAATAGGTGTTAGAAATTGGACAATTCAAGTTCAACGGCACTTCGTTCCTAATTGGAGTGGTTGGTGTATTCCATACTTCTAGCGATTGGATTTCACTCAAAACACACCAATTGACTCCTCCCACCATATTATGAAGTTGCCCAAGTTTTGGGCTCGATCCGAAATCAATAGGTGTAAGAAATTGGACATTTCAAGTTCGAATGCAGTTCGTTTCCAATTGGAGTGGATGGTGTATTCCATACTTCTTGTGATTGGATTTCACCCACAACTCACCAAATGACTCCTACCACCATATTATGATGTTGTCCAAGTTTTGGTCACGATCCGAAATCAGTAGGTGTAAGAAATTGGACAATTCAAGTTCAACGGAAGTTCGTTCCCAACTGGAGTGGTTGGGGTATTCGATACTTCAAGTGATTGGATTTCACTCAAAACTCACCAAATGACTCCTCCCACCATATTATGAAGTTGCCCAAGTTTTGGGCTCGATCCGAAATCAATAGGTGTAAGAAATTGGACAATTCAAGTTCGAATGCAGTTCGTTTCCAATTGGAGTGGTTGGTGTATTCCATACTTCTTGTGATTGGATTTCACCCACAACTCACCAAATGACTCCTCCTACCATGTTATGATGTTGTCCAAGTTTTGGTCTCGATCCGAAATCAGTAGGTGTAAGAAATTGGACAATTCAAGTTCAACGGAAGTTCGTTCCTAAATGGAGTGGTTGGGGTATTCCATACTTCAAGTGATTGGATTTCACTCAAAACTCACCAAATGACTCCTCCCACCATATTATGATGTTGCCCAAGTTTTGGGATCCATCCGAAAACAATAGGTGTAAGAAATTGGACAATTCAAGTTCGAATGCAGTTCGTTTCCAATTGGAGTGGTTGGTGTATTCCATACTTCTTGTGATTGGATTTCACCCACAACTCACCAAATGACTCCTCCCACCATATTATGTTGTTGCCCAAGTTTTGGGCTAGATCCGAAATCAATAGGTGTAAGAAGTTGGACAATTCAAGTTCAAAGGCACTTTGTTCCGAATTGGAGTGGTTGGTTTATTGCATAGTTCTAGTGGTTGGATTTCAGTTGAAACTCACCAAATGACTCCTCCCACCATATTATGATGATGCCCAAGTTTTGGGCTCGATCGGAAATCAATACGTGTAAGAAATTGGACTATTAACATTCAAAGGCAGTTCGTTCCCTATTGGAGTGGTTGCTTTGTTCCATATTTCTAGCGATTTGATTTCACTCCAAACTCACCAAATGACTCCTCCCACCATATTATGATTTGCCCAAGTTTTGGGCTCGATCCGAAATCAATAGGTGTAAGAAATTGGACAATTCAAGCTCAAAGGCAGTTCGTCCCTAGTTGGAGTGGTTGGTGTATTGCATAGTTCTAGCGATTGGATTTCACTCCAAACCCCCCAAATGACTCCTCCCACCATATTATGATGTTGCACAAGTTTTGGGCTTGATTCAAAATCAATAGGTGTAAGAAATTGGACAATTCAAGTTCAACGACAGTTCGTTCCAAATTGGAGTGGTTGGAGTATTCCATAATTCTGGCGTTTGGATTTCACTCAAAACTCACAAAATGACTCCTCCCACCATATTACGGTGATGCCCAAGTTTTCGGCCTGATCGAAATTCAATAGGTGTAAGAAATTGGACAGTTCAAGTTCAAAGGCATTTTGTTCCGAATTGGAGTGGTTGGTGCATTGCATAGTTCTAGCGATTGGATTTCACTCAAAACTCACCAAATGACTCCTCCCACCATACCGTGATGATGTCCAAGTTTTGCGCTCGATCGGAAATCAATAGGTGTAAGAAATTGGACAATTCAGGTTCAAAGGCAGTTGGTTCCTAATAGAAGTGGTTGGGTTAATTCATAGTTCTAGATATTGGATTTCACTCAAAACACACCAAATGACTCCTCCCACCATATTACGATGATGCCCAAGTTTTGGGCTCAATCGGAAATCAATAGGTGTAAGAAATTGCACAATTCAATTTCAAAGGCAGTTCATTCCTTACAGTAGTGGTAGGTGTATTCCGTAGTTCTAGCGTTTGGATTTCACTCAAAACTCACCAAATGACTGCTCCCACCATATTATGATGATGCTCAAGTTTTGGGCTCGTTCGGAAATCAATAGGTGCAAGAAATTGCACAATTCAAGTGCAGAGGCAGTTCGTTCCATATTGGAGTGGTTGGGGTATTGCATAGTTCTAGGGATTGGTTTTCACTCAAAACTCACCAAATGACTCCTCCCACCATATTATGATTATGCCCAAGTTTTGGGGTCGATCGGAAATCAATAGGTGTAAGAAATTGGACAATTCAAGTTCAGAGGCAGTTCATTCCGAATTGGAGTGGGTGGGGTATTGCATAGTTCTAGCGATTGGATTTCCCTCAAAATTCACCGAATGACTCCTCCCACCATATTACGATGATGCCCAAGTTTTGGGCTCGATCGGAAATTAATAGGTGTATGAATTTGTACAATTCAAGTTCAAAGGCAGTTCGTTCCGAATTGGAGTGGTTGGGGTATTGCAGAGTTCTAGCGATTGGATTTCACTCAAAACTAAAAAAATGACTCCTCCCACTATATTATGGTGATGCCGAAGTTTTGGGCTCGATCGGAAATCAATAGGGGTAATGTCACATCCCGGATAGGCTCCGCCGTAGCACGATATTGTCCGCTTTGGGCCCCCCCTCTCTGGCCCTCACGGTTTTGTTTCTGGGAGCTCACGACCAACTTCCCAGTGGGTCACCTATCTTGGGATTGCTCTAGCCCCCAACTCGCTTAACTTCGGAGTTCCTAAGAATCTGAAGCCAGTGAGCTCCAAAAAGGCCTCGTGCTAGATGGATGCGGGTGTGCACATATAAGGCACATCACCCCCTCTCCGTTGGTCGATGTGGGATCGTACAATCCAACCCCCTTAGGGGCCCGACGTCCTCGTCGGCAAACTCACACTACACGGCATAGTGGCTCTGATACCAAATTGTCACATCCCGGATCGGCTTCGCCGTAGCACAATATTGTCCGCATTCGGCTCCCCCTCTCTGAACCTCACGGTTTTGTTTCTGGGAGCTCACGACCAACTTCCCAATGGGTCATCCATCCTGGGATTGTTATAGCCCCCAACTCGTTTAACTTCGGAGTTCCTAAGAATCCGAAGCCAGTGAGCTCCCAAATGGCCTCGTGCAAGATGGATGCGGGTGTGCACATATAAGGCACATCACTCCCTCTCCGTTGGTCGATGTGGGATCTTACGGGTAAGAAATTGGACAATTGAAGTTCAAAGGCAGTTCATTCCGAATTGGAGTGGGTGGGGTATTGCATAGTTCTAGCGATTGGATTTCACTCAAAACTCACCAAATGACTCCTCCCACCATATTATGGTGATGCCCAAGTTTTGGGCTCGATCGGAAATCTATAGGGGTAAGAAATTGGACAATTCAATTTCAAAGGCAGTTCGTTCCTTATTGGAGTGGTTGGAGTATTCCGTAGTTCTAGCGATTGGATTTCACACAAAACTCAGTCCCACCATATTATGATGATGCCCAAGTTTTTGACTACTCCCACCATATTCAGGTTCAAAGTCAGTTCGTTCCTTACAGGAGTGGTTGGTGTATTCCGTAGTTCTAGCAATTGGATTTCACTCAAAATACACCAAATGACTCCTCCCACCATATTATGGAGGTGCCCAAGTTTTGGGCTTGATCGGAAATCAATAGGTGTAAAAAATTGGACAATTAAACTTCAAAGGCAGTCCGTTCTGAATTGGAGTGGTTGGTGTATGGCATAGTTATAGCGATTGGATTTCACTCAAAACTCACCAAAGAACTCCTCCCACCATATTATGATGATGCCCAAGTTTTGGGCTCGGTCGGAAATCAATAGGTGTAAGAAATTGGACAATTCGTATTCAAAGGCAGTTCGTTTCTTATAGGAGTGGTTGGTGTATACCGTAGTTCTAGCGATTGGATTTCACTCAAAACTCACCAAATGACTCCTCCTACCGTTATATGATGATGCCAAAGTTTTGGGCTCGATCGGAAATCCATAGGTGTAAGAAATTGGAGAATTCAAGTTCAAAGGCAGTTCGTTCCTTATTGGAGTGGTTGATGTATTGCATAGTTCTAGGGATTGGATTTCACTCAAAACTCACCGAATGACTCCTCCCACCATATTATGAAGATGCCCAAGTATTGGGCTCGATCGGAAATCAATAGGTGTAAGAAATTGGACAATTCAGGTTCAAAGGCAGTCCGTTCTGAATTGGAATGGTTGGTGTATTGCATAGTTCTAGCGATTGAATTTCCCTCAAAACTCACCAAATGACTCCTCCCACCATATTATGATGATGCCCAAGTTTTGGGCTCGATCGGAAATCAATAGGCGTAAGAAATTGGACAATTCAGGTTCAAAGGCAATTCGTTCCTTATAGGAATGGTTGGTGTATTCCGTAGTTCTAGCGAATGGATTTCACTCAAAACTGACCAAATGACTCCTCCCACCATATTATGAAGATGCCCAAGTATTGGACTCGATCGGAAATCAATAGGTGTAAGACATTGGGCAATTCAACTTCAAAGGCAGTCCGTTCTGAATTGGAGTGGTTGGTGTATGGCATAGTTATAGCGATTGGATTTCACTCAAAACTCACCAAAGAACTCCTCCCACCATATTATTTTGATGCCCAGGTTTTGGGCTCGATCAGAAATCAATATGGGTAAGAAATTGGACAATTCAGGTTCAAAGGCAGTTCGTTCCTCATAGGAGTGGTTGGTGTATTCCGTCATTCTAGCGATTGGATTTCACTCAAAACCCACCAAATGACTCCACCCACCATGTTACGACGATGCCCAAGTTTTGGCGTATTCCGTAGTTCTAGCGGTTGGATTTCATTCAAAACTCACCAAATGGCTCCTCCCACCGTATTATGTTGATGCCCAAGTTTTGGGCTCGATCGGAAATCAATCGGTGTAAGAAATTGGACAATTCAGGTTCAAAGGCAGTTCTTTCCCTACAGGAGTGGTTGGTGTATTGCATAGTTCTAGCGATTGGATTTCACTCAAAACTCACCAAATGACTCCTCCCACCGTATTATGATGCTGCCCAAGTTTTGGGCTCGATCGGTAATCAATAGGGGTAAGAAATTAGATAATTCAGGTTCAAAGGCAGTTCGATCCGAAATGGAGTGGTTGGAGTATTCCATAGTTCTAGTGATTGGATTTCACTCAAAACTCCCCAAATGACTTCTCCTGCCACATTATGATGATGCCCAGGTTTTGGTTTTGATAGGAAATCAATAGGGGTAAGAAATTGGAAAATTCAGGTTGAAAGGCAGTTCGTTCCTTATAGGAGTGTTTGGTGTATTCCATAGTTCTAGCGATTGGATTTCACTCAAAACCCACCGAATGACTCCACCCACCATGTTATGACGATGCCCAAGTTTTGGGCTCGATCGGAAATCAACATGGGTAAGAAATTGGACAATTCAAGTTCAAAGGAAGTTCGTTCCTTATTGGAGTGGTTGTCGTATTCCGTAGTTCAAGCGGTTGGATTTCATTCAAAACTATCCAAATGACTTCTCCCACCATAATCTGATGATGCCCAAGTTTTCGGCTCGATCGGAAATCAATAGGGATTTGAAATTGGACAATTTAGGTTCAAAGGCAGTTCATTCCATATAGGAGTGGTTGGTGTATTCCATAGTTCTAGCAAATGGATTTCGCTCAAAACTCACCAAATGACTCCTCCCACCATATTATTTTGATGCCCAAGTTTTGGGCTCGATCGGAAATCAATAGGTGTAAGAAATTGGACAATTCAAGTTCAAAGGCAGTTCGTTCCGAAATGGAGTGGTTGGTGTATTCCATAGTTCTAGGGATTGGATTTCACTCAAAACTCACCAAATGACTCCTCCCACCATATTATGATGATGCTCAAGTTTTGGGCTCGATCGGAAATAAATAGGTGTAAGAAATTGGACAATTCAAGTTCAAAGGCTGTTCTTTCCGAATTGGAGCGGTTTGTGCATTGCATAGTTCTAGCTATTGGTTTTCACTCAAAACTCACCAAATGACTCCTCCCACCATATTATGATGATGCCGAGGTTTTGGGCTTGATCGGAAATCAGTAGGGGAAAGAAATTGGACAATTCAGGTTCAAAGGCTGTTCGTTCCTTATAGGATTGGTTGGCGTATTCCGTAGTTCTAGCGATTGGATTTCAATCAAAACTCACCAAATGACTTCTCCCACCATAATATGATGATGCCCAAGTTTTGGGCTCGATCGGAAATCAATAGGGGTATGAAATTGGACAATTCAGGTTTAAAGGCAGTTCGTTCCTTATAGGAGTGGTTGGTGTATTCCATAGTTCTAGCGATTGGATTTCTCTCAAAACTCACCAAATGACTCCTCCCACCATATTATTATGATGCCCAAGTTTTGGTCTCGATCGGAAGTCAATTGGTGTAAGAAATTGGACAGTTCAAGTTCAAAGGCAGTTCGTTCCGAAATGGAGTGATTGGTGTATTGCATAGTTCTAGCTATTGGATTTCACTCAAAACTCACCAAATGACTCCTCCCACCATATTATGACGATGCCCAAGTTTTGGGCTCGATCGAAAATCAATAGGTGTAAGAAATTGGACAATTCAAGTTGAAAGGTAGTTCTTTCCGAATTGGAGTGGTTTGTGCATTGCATAGTTCTAGCTATTGGATTTCACTCAAAACTCACCAAATGACTCCTCCCACCATATTATGATGATGCCCAGGTTTTGGGTTTGATCAGAAATCAGTAGGGGTAAGAAATTGGACAATTTAGGTTCAAAGGCTGTTCGTTCCTTCTAGGATTGGTTGGCATATTCCGTAGTTCTAGCGATTGGATTTCAATCAAAACTCACCAAATGACTTCTCCCACCATATTATGATGATGCCCAAGTTTTGGGCTCGATCGGAATTCAATAGGGGTATCAAATTGGACAATTCAGGTTCAAAGGCAGTTCGTTCCTTATAGGAGTGGTTGGTGTGTTCCATAGTTCTAGGGATTGAATTTCACTCAAAACCCACCAAATGAATCTACCCACCATCTTATGACGATGCCCAAGTTTTGGGCTCGATCGGAAATCCATAGGTGTAAGGAATTGGACAATTCAAGTTCAAAGGAAGTTCGTTCCGAATTGGAGTGGTTGGTGTATTGCATTGTTCAAGTGATTGGATTTCACTCAAAACTCACCAATTGACTCCTCCCATCATATTACGATGATGCCCGTGTTTTGGGTTCGATCTGAAATCAACAGGGGTAAGAAAATGGACAATTCAGATTCAGAGGCAGTTCGTTCCATATAGGAGTGGTTGGCGTATTCACGAGTTCTAGCGGTTGGATTCCATTAAAAACTCACCAAATCACTCCTCCCACCATATTATGATGATTCCCAAGTTTTGGGCTCGATCGGAAATCCATAGGTGTAAGGAATTGGACAATTCAAGTTCAAAGGAAGTTCGTTTCGAATTGGAGTGGTTGGTGTATTGCATAGTTCTAGCAATTGGATTTCACTCAAACCTCACCAAATGACTTCTCCCATCATATTATGATGATGCCGAAGTTTTTGGCTCGATCCGAAATCCATAGGTGTAAGAAATTTGACAATTCAAGTTCAATGGCAGTTCATTCCAAATTGGAGTGGTTGGTGTATTGCATAGTTCTAGCGATTGGATATCACTCAAAACTCACCAAATGACTCCTCCCACCATATTATGACGATGCCCAAGTTTTGGGCTCGATCGGAAATCAATAGGTGTAAGAAATTGGACAATTCAAGTTGAAAGGTAGTTCTTTCCGAATTGGAGTGGTTTGTGCATTGCATAGTTCTAGCGATTGGATTTCACTCAAAACTCACCAAATGACTCCTCCCACCATATTATGATGATGCCCAGGTTTTGGGCTTGATCAGAAATCAGTAGGGGTAAGAAATTGGACAATTTAGGTTCAAAGGCTGTTCGTTCCTTACAGGATTGGTTGGCATATTCCGTAGTTCTAGCGATTGGATTTCAATCAAAACTCACCAAATGACTTCTCCCACCATATTATGATGATACCCAAGTTTTGGGCTCGATCGGAATTCAATATGGGTAAGAAATTGGACAATTCAGGTTCAAAGGCAGTTCGTTCCTTATAGGAGTGGTTGGTGTATTCCGTCATTCTAGCGATTGGATTTCACTCAAAACTCTCCAAATGACTCCTCCCACCGTATTATGATGATGCCCAAGTTTTGGGCTCGATTGGAAATCAATAGGGGTAAGAAATTGGACAATTCATATTCGAAGGCAGTTCGTTCCTTATGGGAGTGGTTGGTGTATTCCTTAGTTCTAGCGATTGGATCTCACTCAAAACCCACCAAATGACTCCACCCACCATGTTATGACGATGCCAGAGTCTTGGGCTCAATCGGAAATCAACAGGGGTAACAAATTGGACAATTCTGGTTCAAAGGCAGTTCGTTTCTTATAGGAGTGGTTGGCGTATTCAGTAGTTCTAACGGTTGGATTTCATTCAAAACAACCAAATGACTCCTCCCACCACATTATGATGGTGCCCAAGTTTTGGGCTCGATCGGAAATCAATAGGGGTAAGAAATTTGACATTTCAGGTTCAAAGGTTGTCCGTTCCTTGTAGGAGTGGTTGGTGTATTCCGTAGTTCTAGCGATTGGATTTCACTCAAAACTCACCAAATGGATCCTCCCACCATATTATGATGACGCCCATGTTTTGGGCTCGACCGAAAATCAAAAGGGGTCAAAAATTGGACAATTCATATTCAAAGGCAGTTCGTTCTTTATAGGAGTGGTTGGTGTATTCCGTACTTCTATCGATTGGATTTCACTCAAATGACTCCTCCCACCATATTATCATGATGCCCAAGTGTTGGGCTCGATCGGAAATCAATAGGTGTAAGAAATTGGACAATTCAAGTTCAAATGCAGTTCGTTCCGAA
The DNA here is from genome assembly GCA_020521455.1 of Prunus kanzakura. Taxonomy (NCBI): domain Eukaryota; kingdom Viridiplantae; phylum Streptophyta; class Magnoliopsida; order Rosales; family Rosaceae; genus Prunus; species Prunus kanzakura. The sequence continues at coordinate 1,259,746 of BPUM01000828.1, forward strand.
TTGGAGTGGTTGTTGTATTGCTTAGTTCTAGCGATTGGATTTCACTCAAAACACACCAAATGACTCCTCCCACCATATTATGACGTTGCCCAAGTTTTGGGCTCGATCGGAAATCAGTAGGGGCAAGAAATTGGACAATTCATGTTCAAAGGAAGTTCATTCCTTATAGGGGTTGTCGATGTATTCCACAATTCTAGCAATTGGATTTCACTCAAAATTCACCAAATGACTCCAGCCACCATATGATGATGATGCGCAAGTTTTGGGCTCGATCGGAGATCAATAGGGGTAAGAAATTGGACGATTTGGGTTCAAGGGCAGTACGTTCCTTATAGGAGTGGTTGGTGTATTCCATAGTTCTAGCGATTGGATTTCACTCAAAACTCACCAAATGACTTCTCCCAGCACTTTATGATAATTCCCAAGTTTTGGGCTCGATCGGAAATCAATAGGTGTAAGAAATTGGACAATTCAAGTCCGAAGGCAGTTCGCTCCGAATTGGAGTAGTTGGTGTATTGCATTGTTCTAGCAATTGGATTACACTCAAAGCTCACCAAATGACTCCTCCCACCATATTATGATGATGCGCAAGTTTTGGGCTTGATCGGAAATCAATAGGCATAAGAAATTGGACAATTCATGTTCGAAGGCAGTTCGTTCCGTATATTAGTGGTTGGTTTATTCCGTAGTTCAAGCGATTGGATTTCACTCAAAACTCACCAAATGGCTCCTCCCACCATATTATGATGATTCCCAAGTTTTGGGCTCGATCGGAAATCAATAGGGGTAAGAAATTGGACAATTCAGATTCAAAGGCAGTTCGTTCCTTATAGGAGTGGTTGGTGCATTCCGTAATTCTAGCAATTGGATTTCACTCAAAACTCACCAAATGGCTCCTCCCACCATATTATGATGATGCCCAAGTTTTGGGCTCGATCGGAAATCAATAGGGGTCAAAAATTGGACAATTCAGATTCAAAGGCAGTTCGTTCCATATAGGAGTGGTTGGTGTATTCCGTACTTCTATCGATTGGATTTCACTCAAATGACTCCTCCCACCATATTATCATGATGCCCAAGTGTTGGGCTCGATCGGAAATCAATAGGGGCAAGAAATTGGACAATTCATGTTCAAAGGCAGTTCATTCCTTATAGGGGTTTCTGGTGTATTCCATAATTCTAGCGATTGGATTTCACTCAAAACTCACCAAATGACTCCTCCCACCATATTATGATGATGCGCAAGTTTTGGGCTCGATCGGAAATCAATAGGGGTAAGAAATTGGACAATTTAGGTTCAAGGGCAGTTCGTTCCTTATAGGAGTGGTTGGTGTATTCCATAGTTCTAGCGATTGGATTTCACTCAAAACTCACCAAATGACTCCTCCCACCATATTATGATGATCCCCAAGTTTTAGGCTCGATCGGAAATCAATAGGGGTAAGAAATTGGACAATTCAGGTTTATAGGCAGTTCGTTCCTTATAGGAGTGGTTGGTGTATTCCGTAGTTCTAGTGATTGGATTTCACTCAAAACTCATCAAACGACTCCTCCCTCCATATTATGATGATGGCCAAGTATTGGGCTCGATCAGAACTCAATAGGGGTAAGAAATTGGACAATTCAAGTTCAGAGGCAATTCATTCTGAATTGGAGTGGTTGGTGTATTGCATAGTTCTAGCGATTGGATTTCTCTCAAAACTCACCAAATGACTCCTCTCACCATATTATGATGATGCCCAAGTTTTGGGCTCCATCGGAAATTGGACAATTCAGGTTCAAAGGCAGTTCGTTCTGAATTGGAGTGGTTGGTGTATTCTATAGTTCTAGCAATTGGATTTCACTCAAAACTCACCGAATGACTCCTCTGACCATATTCTGATGATGACAAAGATTTGGGCCGGATCAGAAATCAATAGGGGTAAGAAATTGGACAATTCAGTTTCATAGGCAGTTCGTTCCTTATAGGAGTGGTTGGTGTATTCCGTAGTTCTGGTGATTGGATTTCACCCAAAACTCACCAAATGACTCCTCCCATCATATTATGATGTTGCCCAAGTTTTGGGCTGGAATGGAAATCCATAGGAGAAACGAATTGGACAATTCAAGTTCAAAGACAGTTCGTTCCGAATTGGAGTGGTTGGTGTATTACATAGTTCTAGCGATTGGATTTCACTCAAAACTCACCAAATGACTCCTCCCATCATATTATGATGATGCCCTAGTTTTGGGCTCGATAGGAAATCCATAGGTGTAAGAAATCGGACAATTCAAGTTCAAAGGCAGTTCGTTCCGAATTGGAGTGGTTGGTGTATTGCGTAGTTGTAGAGATTGGATTTCATTCAAAACTCACCAAATGACTCCTCGCATCATATTATGATGATGTCGAAGTTTTGGGCCTGATAGGAAATCCATAGGTGTAAGAAATTGGACAATTCAAGTTCAAAGGCAGTTCGTTCTGAATTGGAGTGGTTACTTTATTGCATAGTTCAAGCGATTGGATTTCACTCACAACTCACCAAATGACTCCTCCCATCATATTATGATGGTGCCCAGGTTTTGGGCTCGATCGGAAATCAATAGGGGTAAGAAATTGGACAATTCAGGTTCAAAGGCAGTTCGTTCTGAATTGGAGTGGTTGGTGTATTGCATAGTTCTAGCGATTGGATTTCACTCAAAACACACCAAATGACTCCTCTCACCATATTATAATGATGCCCAAGATTTGGGCTCGATCGGAAATCAATTGGGGGTAAGAAATTGGACAATTTAGGTTCAAAGGCAGTTCGTTCCTTATAGGAGTGTTTGGTGTATTCCATAGTTCTGGCGATTGGATTACACTCAAAACTCACCAAATGACTCCTCCCACCATATTATGATGATGCCCAACTTTTGGGCTCGATCGGAAACCAATTGGAGTAAGAAATTGTACAATTCAAGTTCAAAGGCAGTTCGTTCCGAATTGGAGTGGTCGGTGTATTGCATAGTTCTCACGATTGGATTTGACTCAAAACTCACCAAATGACTCCTCCCACCATATTATGATGATGCCCACGTTCTAGGCTCGATTTGAAATCAATAGGGGGAAGAAATTCGACAATTCGTGTTCAAAGGCAGCTCGTTCCGAATTGGAGTGGTTGGTGTATTGCATAGTTCTAGCGATTGGATTTCAAACAACACTCAACAACTGACTCCTCCCACCATATTATGATGATGCCCAAGTTTTGGGCTCGATCGGAAATCAACAGGGGTAAGAAATTGGACAACTCAGGTTCAAAGGCAGTTCATTCCTTGTTGGAGTGGTTGGTGTATTCCGTAATTCTAGCGATTGAATTTCACTCAAAACTCACCAAATGACTCCTCCCACCATACTATGATGATGCCCCAGTTTTGGGCTCGATCGGAAATCAATAGGGGTAAGAAATTGGACAATTCAGATTCAAAGGCAGTTCGTTCCATGTAGGAGTGGTTGGTGTACTCCGTTGTTCTAGCAATTGGATTTCACTCAAAACTCACCAAATGACTCCTCCCACCATATTATGATGATGCCCCAGTTTTGGGATCGATCAGAAATCAATAGGGGTAAGAAATTGGACAATTCAGATTCAAAGGCAGTTCGTTCCATGTAGGAGTGGTTGGTGTATTCCGCAGTTCTAGCGATTGGATTTCACTGAAAACTGACCAAAGTACTCCTCTCCCCATTTTATGATGATTCCCAAGTTTTGGGCTCGATTGGAAATCAATAGGGGTAAGAAATTGGACAATTCACGTAAAAAGGCAGTTCGTTACGAATTGGAGTGGTTGGTGTATTGCATAGTTCTAGTGATTGGATTTCACTCAAAACTCACCAAATGACTCCTCCCACCATATTATGATGATGCCCAAGTTTTGGGCTCGATCGGAAATCCTTAGGTGTAAGAAATTGGACAATTCATGTTCAAAGGCAGTTCGTTCCTTATAGGAGTGGTTGGTGTACTCCGTTGTTCTAGCGATTGGATTTCACTCAAAACTCACCAAATGACTCCTGCCACCATATTATGATGATGCCCAAGTTTTAGGCTTGATCGGAAATCAATAGGGGTATGAAATTGGACAGTTCAGGTTCAAAGGCAGTTCGTTCCTCATAGGAGTGGTTGGTGTATTCCGTAGTTCTAGCGACTAGATTTCACTCAAACCTCACCAAATGACTCCTCCCACCTTATTATGATGATGTCCAAGTTTTGGGCTCGGTCGGAAATCAATACGGGTAAGAAATTGGACAATTCATATTTAAAGGCAGTTCGTTCCTTATAGGAGGGGTTGGTGTATTCCGTAGTTCTAGTGATTCGATTTCACTCAAAACTCACCGAATGACTCCTCCCCCCTTATTATATTGATGCCAAAGTTTTGGGCTCGATCGGAAATCAATAGGGGCAAGAAATTGGACAATTCAAGTTCACAGGCAGTTCGTTCCGAATTGGAGTGGTTGTTGTATTGCTTAGTTGTAAGGATTGGATTTCACTCAAAACTAACCAAATGACTCCTATCACCATATTATGATGACGCCCAAGTTTTGGGCTCGATCGGAAATCAGTAGGGGTACGAAATTGGACAATTCAGGTTCAAAGGCAGTTCGTTCCTTATTGGAGTGGTTGGTGTATTCCGTAGTTCTAGCGACTTGATTTCACTCAAAACTCACTAAATGACTCCTACCACCATTTTATAATGATGCCCAAGTTTTGGGCTCAGTCGGAAATCAATAGGGGTAAGAAATTGAACAATTTTGGTTCAAAGGAAGTTCGTTCCTTATAGGAGAGGTTGCTGTATTCCGCAGTTCTAGCGATTGGATTTCATTCAAAACTCACCAAATGATTCGACCCACCATATTATGATGATGCCCAAAGTTTGGGCTTGATCGGAAATCAATAGGGGTAAGAAATTGGACAATTCAGGTTCACAGGCAGTTCGTTCCTTACAAGAGTGGTTGGTATATTGCATAGTTCTAGCGATTGGATTTCACTCAAAACCAACCAAATGACTCCTCCCACCATATTATGACGATGCCCAAGTTTTGGGCTCGATCGGAAATCAAAAGGGGCAAGAAATTAGACAATTCAGGTTTAAAGGCAGTTCGTTCCTTATCGGAGTGGTTGGTGTATTCCGTAGTTCTAGCGATTGGATTTCACTCAAAACTCACCAAATGACTCCCCCCACCATATTATGACGATGCCCAAGTTTTGGGCTCGATCGGAAATCAATGGGCGCAAGAAATTGGATTTCACTCAAACCTCACCAAATGACTCCTATCACCATATTATGATGATGCCCAAGTTTTGGGCTCAGTCGGAAATCAATAGGGGTAAGAAATTGAACAATTTAGGTTCAAAGGCAGTTCGTTCCTTACAGGAGTGGTTGGTCTATTCCGTAGTTCTAGCGATTGGATTTCACTCAAAACTCACCAAATGACTCCTCCCACCATAATATGATGATGCCCAAGTTTTGGGCTCGATCCGAAATCAATAGGGGTAAGAAATTGGACAATTCAGGTCCAAAGGTAGTTCGTTCCTTATTGGAGTGGTTGGTGTATTCAAGAGTTCTAGCGATTGGATTTCACTCAAAACTCACCAAAGGACTCCTCCCACCAAATTATGACGATGCCCAAGTTATGGGCTATGGGTACCAAATTGGACAATTCAGGTTCAAAGGTAGTTCGTTCCTTATAGGAGTGGTTGGTGTATTCAAGAGTTCCAGCGATTGGATTTCACTCAAAACTCACCAAATGACTACTCCCACCATATTATGATGATGCCCAAGTTTTGGGCTCGATCGGAAATCCATAGGTGTAAGAAATTGGACAATTCAGGTTCAAAGGCAGTTCGTTCCTTACAGGTGTGGTTGGTGTATTCCGTACTTCTAGCAAATGGATTTCACTCAAAGCACACCAAATGACTCCTCCCACCATATTATGATGATGTCCAAGTTTTGGGCTTGATCAGAAATCAATAGGGGTAAGAAATTGGACAATTCTAGTTCAAAGGCAGTTCGTCCCGTATTGGAGTGGTTGGTGTATTGCACAGTTCTAGCGATTGGATTTCACTCAAAACTCACCAAATGACTTCTCACACCATATTATGATGATGCCCAAGTTTTGGGCTCAGTCGGAAATCAATAGGGGTAAGAAATTGGACAATTTAGGTTGAAAGGCAGTTCATTCCCTTCAAGAGTGGTTGGTGTATTCCGTAGTTCTAGCGATTGGATTTCCCTCAAAACTCACCAAATGACTCCTCCCACGATATGATGACAATGCCCAAGTTTTGGGCTTGATCGGAAATCAATAGGGGTATGAAATTGGACAATTCAGGTCCAAAGGCAGTTCGTTCCATATAGGAGTGGTTGGTGTATTCAAGAGTTCTAGCGATTGGATTTCACTCAAAACTCACCAAATGACTCCTCCCACCATATTATGACGATGCCCAAGTTATGGGCTAGGGGTAACAAATTGGACAATTCAGGTTCAAAGGCAGTTCGTTCCTTATAGGAGTGGTTGGTGTATTCAAGAGTTCTAGCGATTGGATTTCACTCAAAACTCACCAAATGACTACTCCCACCGTATTATGATGATGCCCAAGTTTTGGGCTTGATCGGAAATCTATAGGGGTAAGAAATTGGACAATTCAGATTCAAAGGCAGTTCGTTCCTTATAGGAGTGGTTGGTGTATTCCGTAGTTCTTGCGATTGGATTTCAATCAAAACTCACCAAATGACTCCTCCCACCATATTATGATGATGCCCAAGTTTTGGGCTCAATAGGAAATCAATAGTAGTAAGAAATTGGACAATTCAGATTCAAAGGCAGTTCGTTCCTTATACGAGTGGTTGGTGTATTCGGTACTTCTAGCAATTGGATTTCACTCAAAACTCACCAAATGACTCCTCCCACCATATTATGATCACTACTACAAAAAGGGCAAAAGACAACCAGTAAACAACGACGGTATATCAAAAAACCGTCGTTGTTTTTTAAAAGACGACGATAATAGAAACCCGTCGTAGAAACATTCTTTAAACACCTAAAAAACGGGTACAGGTATATATATTTTTAAATCGCGACGCACCAAATGTATTTTTCAGAGTTAAAATCTGAACCTAAAAACAACGACTGCATCTATGAAATCACCGCCGTAGAAAGTAAAGGCGACGATATAAAAATAAGACGCCGTGTTAACTAATTAGTAAACATGACCCAATTTTCTTAGTCAGCGACGCATAAATTCAAAGGAATCTACGACGGTTAATTACAAAAAAAATCGCCGATTTAAATTAAGTTACCACGACTGTAAATATAAATTTATCGACTTTTTAATTATATATACTACGACGGTATCCATAACTCTACTGTCGCATAATTGTAATAACCATGATGGTTTGTTAAATTAACGACGTACAAATGTTTTACCATTATTCATCTATCATTACCAGAATGAACTCTGTTCCTCATCATAATCGAACCATTATTCGTTTTTTACCATTGTTCCTCATCATAATCGAACCAGAATGAACAAAGGCAATGTTTTAGAAGTGGATGATGTGCCAATTACTCTCACAAGGAGTTTGAGGGCAAGAAGCTTGTCTCAGCCACCAAGGAAGGTCTCAAGCTTGATGAGAGTGAAGACGAGGCAAAGAAGAAGGAAGATTTGAAGGAGAAGTTTGAGGGACTCTGCAAGGTTGTGAAGGATGTTTTGGGTGATAGAGTGGAGAAGGTTGTGGTGTCTGACCGTGTGGTAGACTCTCCCTGCTGTTTGGTGACAAGCGAGTATGGCTGGACTGCCAACATGGAAAGAATCATGAAGGCTCAGAGAACCCCAGAGCGGCTGGGTACATGTCGAGCAAGAAGACCATGGAGATCAACCCAGAGAACCCCAGGGCTGATGCAGACCTTGTTCTCCTTCTGTGCAGAAAGACAATTTTTTAGATGATGTGTGCGTGTTTGTGTCTTTCAGATACACAAACGTGCACACACATCAACATCCACACTGAAAAATGAAAGCGAGGTGAGACAGAGAGGTGATGTGCCTCCAGAGAGGTGAGAAAAAGTTGAAACCCTATTTGAAAAATGAAGACGACAGAAAGGCAGAAGCCCCTTATTTATAAACAAATCTTATATACCACGTCGGTTTTTTTAAATTATCGACGTTTATATGAAAACATAAACGTCGTTTAAAACTCAAATAAGGTCGTATAAATAAATTAACAACGACGCTATATAAAAACGACGTTGTAATTTTTTGGAAAATTAATTTATTGCGTAATTAAAAAAGTTACACGTCGGTATGAGTAATTAAAACGACATAGTATGAATTTTTAACATCGTTATTATTGAGTATAGGTCGTTGGGTAAATTGGAAATGACGTGATTCATTTTTTGGAAGAAAAATGCGTCGTGTAATTCGATATAAAAACGGCGGTTCATTAAAACTTTGCGTCGTGTAAAGTAATATTATAGGGCGGTGTGAACCTATAGCGTCGTATAATGTTTCATACTAGGGCGCTTCCTATTAATAGCATCGTTTTATGAAACGGTCTTTTATTATTTTAAACTTTTCGCCTACCTGACCCATACTTGCACTGTTTCCAAACCCGAGAAAACCTTTGAAGCTTCTCTCATTATTCATTCTCAAAGCGTTGTTTCAAACTTTCAAGCTTATTTCCGAGAGAAAACTTTTCGTCTTCCTCTCCTCTTCGTTTTCGTCTCTGAACTGAAACACCAAACTCCAGGAGAAAGCTTTCATTACACGCAAAGGGTAAGCATGTCTGGAAGGATTTTTGTTCCTGTTTTGCATGCGCATATCATTTTTGTTGTTTTAAATCTTTTTACATTTTTTCTTTCCAAGTTTGATAAAATTTGCAAACAAAGACGGAAAGTTTCCAAGTTTGAACACTACTCTGATTCTTTTACTTCAACTAAATAAGACGACGGTGACTTGTTATTTACGTGGTTAGATTTATAGACCACGACGGTTCCTCAGTCACCCTAGCGTCGTGTGAAAGTGTTCTTCTTTGTTTTTTAAAATGATATTCTTTTTTTGTATTTGATTTTTAAGGATATATTCATCGCAGGTTTGATTTCTCTGAACAATGGTTTTTGTTTCGAAAATCTTTTTAATTATTTTTCTATTGAAAATATTTTACGTTTTTCCTAATTAGTTTTTGTGGTATAGACGACGGTATATTAATATTTACGTCGTTTTATTTTCAATACCACGACGAATGTTTATTATTAACGTCGTTGTAATATTTAACATTCTGTTTTTTGTGATTATATCATAAGACGTCGGTTGTTTATTACTGACGTCGTTGAATATTTTATCACGTCGGTGGTTAATTACCGTCGTGAAAATTTATTATTACGTCGATTGTTTTGTTCTTACGTCTTTTGAAATATTGTAATACGTCGTAGTTTATAAATAATCGTCGTGTTTTTTCTTAATTTCACTGATATATTTTCACTTGCAGGTTTGATTTATTGGTAACCATGGTTTCTCAATCCCAAAGTAAGGAGTCTGGCTTGAAAAAAAATGAATGTAAGGAGCTTAGAGTTGTAAATCCTCAAGCCAAGTCCTCGAAGATGAAGTTTGTTTCATCTTCTGAGACAGAACTAGGCAGCATGGCAACATTTTCTGAGGAGCCAAAGTCAGGTCGGGGTATAAGCACAATGCCCCGTGTTGTGAAGAGAAAATTTCAGAAAATCAAGCTTGTTGTTGAGTACAATGAAGAAGGGAAACCATTTGGCCTTGCACATAGTGAGATGCAATCCTACATTGGTGTGTTGGCACGCTCCAGAGTCCCACTTGTGGACAAGAAATGGGTTCAAATATCCAAGGATATAAAAGAGCAGAATTGGGAAGCCGTTGACATTGCTTTTGTGGTTGGTCAAGGGGGCAAGAAAATGGTGTTATCTTCTGCTGCCAAGAAATGGAAGGATTTCAAGTCTACACTAACGAGGGTTCATATCCTTCCATTCATCAAGGAGAAGGAGAAATTAAGGCAACCCCCTGAAACATACAAATTCATAGAGAAAGCTCAATGGGATGCCTTTGTAGCTTCAAGGTTATCTGAAAAATTTGAGGCTGTGCATGAAGAACAATCACAGAGGAGGGAGAAACTTGAGTACAATCATCGATTGTCTCGAAAAGGATATGTTGGTTTGAAGGAGCACTCATGCCTGGGGTAGATATTGATCGGTCTACCTTATGGAAAAAAGCTAGAGAAGACAAACATGGTAACATCCCGGATCCAAAGGCTGCAGAGAAAGCAAAATTAATTGTAAGCCTACTCACTCTGTTTAAAAAATTTTATTACGTCTGCTGTTATATTTTTGCGTCGTGTGAAAAATATTACTACGTCGAAATATTTTAAAACACGTCGTTAAAGGTCTGCATCTGGAATCACTACTCTGTTTTTTGTAATTATATCATAAGACGTCGGTGGTTTATTATTGACGTCGTGTTAATAAATTAATAACGTCAGTATTTAGGTAGCATCGTCAGAAATATTATATTACGTCGATTGTTATGTTATTAAGTCGTGTGAAATATTATATTACGTCGATTTTTTATAAATAACCGTCGTGTGTTTTCTTATGCTGACTTTTTATTATGTCTTTTTGTTAGGATGATTTGCAAAAGCAAGTCTCTGAAGGCACTCTTTTTCTGTCAAGAACTGTTTGTGCCTAATAAATCACGGCCATGAATTGGCCGGGGGAACTTATCTTCTCGGCCTCAACCTGAAACGCAGCGTTTTGTCAGGGTGTTTGGCTTTCCAGAGAAACAAGAAAAATCACCAAGGCATGGTTATCTCGGCCAAGGTTATAGGCCGAGGCCGAGATCGAACAAGGTCACGGCCAAAGGCATTAAAGTCAGATCATCACGTGACATCAGGGTCCCACGCTTCATTTAATGAAGCAAGGTCTCTGTTTATTACAGCAAACCCACTGGCCAAGAATGAGCATTTAATGCGCGAGGGAAGGTGGGAAGTGATTGGAGTCAGGATTTGGTGACAGAGATCAGAGTGATTAGACGCCAACATTCTCACAAAGCTCTTTGCAGCTTGAGAGATTAGGTAATTGGCTATCAGAGCAATAAATGCGTCTCCACGGCCAGAAGCGCAGAACCCACGATCAGGGCGGCGGCCGAGATTCACCGGGATTCATGGAGTCACACCACCATACTTCACGATCCCGAATGTCGATTAGACTACCCACTTGGCATAATCAGGCTCCACCATGCAGATTTTCAGCCTCGATTACCCCTCCAGGAGCTCTACCTATAAATACAAGACTCAGGACTACTTTCAAAGGGTTCAAACACCAAACAAAAGCCTCCCACGGAGCAACTTATATTTTCCTGTAATGCACTTTCAATATCTTTACTTGCTTTTCTAGGAGTAGTGTTAGTTTGTAAGGAAAATCCATTCATCAATATATCAAACGACCCTTGATTTTCAAGGCGCTGGAGCACCACCCTTGTTATTCGCTCACTCACCCCATATATCATACGACCACCGCTCATTGAGTAGCGCGCCGGAGCACCGCCCTAAAACCCACCAAACACCACCACTCAACGGCCTTGTAGTTCAGGCCGTGAACCTTACAGCCGAGACTAGTTCCTCTCTCGGCTACAATCGTTTGATTAGAAGACGAGTTCAGACAGGCGCACTATCTAAACACTTTCGCCCACTTCAAACATCTCGACGCACGGTAGACCGTGCTGGCACGCCCCGCGCACAAACGCACCCCGTCCAAAAGCAGGAAACCGCGTGTTAACGCAAATCCCCTCGGCCCGGAACCCCAGGCCGTGAGATTTGCATGGCAGACACTTTTGGCACGCCCAGTGAGACCCTTGTCAGAAAACTTGTGATGGAAACCAACATTCCTACCACGACGGACCGCATGGCCGAGTCCATACAGAAACAGGCAGTGATGGAAGAACAGATGTCCAAGCAGGCCTACAGGATAGAGACATCCTTCATGGCCGCAGTGGACAGATTCTCTTCCGAGTTGCGGACTTTTTTCCAAGAAGAGATGCCAACAACCTCACCCGCGACGTCTCCCAAAGCAGGACAAAATAGCCGAGAGGGCGAAACTTATGGCGAAAACAGTAGCCTCGGCGTTTATGGCCACATCGAAGTGTCAGGCCACGGCCAGCATTCTCGGCTACCAACCAATAGCCGGGGGCAGCCCCAGCCCACGGGGGCAAATCCTGGATCAACCCATCCGGCAAAAAAGGCATGCGGCCCGCTACACGCCTTAGCTAAAGCATTAGGACGGGGCAGACCTGCGGTATCCACGGTCCAGAGTCTCGGCCCGACCCATATTTTGGCCGACCAAGCACGATCCAGCCAAAATAACATGACCGAAGCGTTACCGCGACAAAACGATCAAAAGGGGTCGACTGCTACGCCGCCGGTACAAATACACGATCCAGCCATTCTGATGATAACACGGACGCACTTGGAGTCTCATCATGCTCCAACCCAACAAAACCAGGTGGCCATACCTCGATGGCCGGTGGACCAGACACGCCCCTGGTCCAAACCCACGGCGCTCATTTGGCGTCAACCAACTCGGTCATTCATACCGAGCCCCTATGTTCAAACGGCCCAACATATAAGGCCGCAAAACGGCGTACAAAAGGGTAGACCGTGAGATTTGCGCGGCAGACAAGAACCAATGATGTCTTGACATTGGCTTTGGGTCCCGAGCATCCAGGAAGAGTTAGAGGGGTAGGGGCTGGGATTTCCCCTAAGCAATACTTCAATTTACCTAGACAACAGAAGGTAAGGTTTGCCGATCAATTGAAGGAAAGTGTAAGACTTGTCCTTCAAGAAGAGACTTTGAAAATGGAGGCTAGATCAAGGGAAGAGAGTTTAAAGATGGAGGCTAGGACCAAGCAATTGGTAGAAGCTGAGAGGGAAAATTTGCTGAGTCAGCTTTTCAAACTCATCCCCAGTTTTGATCCAAGCGTGCTGAAACTGAATACAATGTCCCAAATCCAAGGGCAAAGTCCCAAAAATCCAATGTCGGAGAAAGCAAGCTGGTCTGGGGCACTTGATGTTAGAGCCCTACAATTTGAGGAGGATACTGCCAAGAATGGGGAAAAGCAGGAAGAAATGGTAACGTCTTTGAACTTTGAATTCTCTGTTTCTCTGTTTATATTTACCGTCGTGTTAAAATTATACCACGACGCATTTTTTATTGAACCGTCGTTTGATGTTATTTAGACGTCTGTAATTATTACATACCGTCTTCTGTTAAGGTTTACGTTTATTTACTTGTTTTTAATTTTTGTACAATGTCATTTATATATTTCTTTATTTCTTAAAACAAAAATCTGGGGAAGTAGAAAAGAGAGTAGAAGGAAAGATAGCTGAGACAGTTGAACAGGTAAATTCTCATAACTTTGCCTTTTTCATTTGTTTTTCAATTCTCATTACCGTCGTAATTGTCTGCCGCACAAATCTCACGGCCTGGAGTTCCGGGCCGAGGGGATTTGCGTTAACACGCGGTTTCCTGCTTTTGGACGGGGTGCGTTTGTGCGCGGGCGTGCCAGCACGGTCTACCGTGCGTCGAGATGTTTGAAGTGGGCCATAGTGTTTAGATAGTGCGCCTGTCTGAACTCGTCTTCTAATCAAACGATTGTAGCCGAGAGAGGAACTAGTCTTGGCTGTAAGGTTCACGGCCTGAACTACAAGGCCGTTGAGTGGTGGTGTTTGGTGGGTTTTGGGGCGGTGCTCCGGCGCGCTACTCAATGAGCGGCGGTCGTATGATATATGGGGTGAGTGAGCGAATAACAAGGGTGGTGCTCCGGCGCCTTGAAAATCAAGGGTCGTTTGATATATTGATGAATGGATTTTCCTTACAAACTAACACTACTCCTAGAAAAGCAAGTAAAGATATTGAAAGTGCATTACAGGAAAATATAAGTTGCTCAGTGGGAGGCTTTTGTTTGGTGTTTGAACCCTTTGAAAGTAGTCCTGAGTCTTGTATTTATAGGTAGAGCTCCTGGAGGGATAATCGAGGCTGAAAATCTGCATGGTGGAGCCTGATTATGCCAAGTGGGTAGTCTAATCGACATTTGGGATCGTGAAGTATGGTGGTGTGACTCCATGAATCCCGGTGAATCTCGACCGCCGCCCTGATCGTGGGTTCTGCGCTTCTGGCCGTGGAGACGCATTTATTGCTCTGATAGCCAATTACCTAATCTCTCAAGCTGCAAAGAGCTTTGTGAGAATGTTGGCGTCTAATCACTCTGATCTCTGTCACCAAATCCTGACTCCAATCACTTCCCACCTTCCCTCGCGCATTAAATGCTCATTCTTGGCCAGTGGGTTTGCTGCAATAAACAGAGACCTTGCTTCATTAAATGGAGCGTGGGACCCTGTTGTCACGTGATGATCTGACTTTAATGCCTTTGGCCGTGACCTTGTTCGGTCTCGGCCTCGGCCTATAACCTTGGCCGAGATAACCATGCCTTAGTGATTTTTCTTGTTTCTCTGGAAAGCCAAACACCCTGACAAAACGCTGCGTTTCAGTTTGAGGCCGAGAAGAGAAGTTTCCCCGGCCAATTCATGGCCGTGATTTATTAGGCACAAACATTGCCCCCACATCCCTGGATTCTTCGGCCTCGGCATGAGTAGGGGCCGAATGGATTCCAAGGGATGGACCTTTAGCCTTCCGAGGTGACTGACAACTGGGGTATTAATTGCGCAATCCAATCGGCGCATTTAATGCTTCAGGCACGTCGCGTAAGTCATTATTGCTTAAGTTCATGCGAGGCGTCACCCTGTCTTGTCAAGTAAAACGACGGTCCTCTGAACTATCGATGTGTCACCATGCCCTTAATTCGCACAAGCCATTATTCTGCTCTGCAATTCCAAACGCCGGCCGCCAGGTTTCTGTCATAATTTCGCGTGCTCCAGATGTGCTGTCTGGCCGTTTCGTTTCACGAGAATCATGGCACCTTTGAATTCTAGTATGAGTATGAGTATAAAAACCCACTCCTTCGCATTTCCTTCACACCCCCAGACCTTTCTGAGTTCAATGCTTTTCGAAAGCTCACACTGGCCTTTCCCAACTTCCTCAACCTCCAAAGGTTTGAGACCCTTCCAGCACTCAACAATCTTTTCTCCTCCTTTGGATATTCTGGCGCCCTCCTTTGATTCCTGGGCTTCGTCCTTCCATATTTCAACCTGCTTTAATGGCCCTTATCGCAATCCTCCCAGAACCAGAGAGCCATATCAACTGAGTCCCCTGTCTCAACAGTTCGGCCTGTTTCAGATGACTTGTCAATTTGATGAGGACGGGAGGGCCTGGTACGATGATCCCACTATGGCCGAGTCCAATTGGCTGAGTACCTCGGTAACGCCCCGAGCCGAAGCGACGGCCCTTACCAAGGCTGGGGGGATGGCTCCTACCACGGCCAGGATGACGACTGCTTACCATGTCCAAAGTGACAATTGCTGCCACGGCTTGAAAGATGGCCGCCGCCACTGCCAGAATGGCGACTGCTTACCATGTCCGGGGTGGTGGCCGCTCCTCGTGCCCTGGATGGCGGCCCTTGCCGTGATTGAAGTGACGGCCCTTCCTCTTAGCCTCCTTCATGCGGCGTGCACCCTTTTTCTTCCCACGGCCGGCTTTTTTAGGCTGGCCGAGGTTTACGGCTTCGGGAGAAAAAAATAGGTTCGACTGCCCAACGAGAAGACCGTGAAGCTGCCGTACGTAGGTCTAGGATGCGATTTTCCTTATGTGTGTGTACTCGGCCATGACCTGGCCGTTTCCTTGTAAACGTGTCTCAACGAATAAAATGAATCATGAATTTTTTGACCCATCTTTGTTGTGTTGCATATTTCCTTTTCATAACTTTTTCGCGGCCGTCTCCCATAATGACGGGATGTATCTTTTTAAATATTGGCCGTTGATTGGTAAGTTATGCCATTCTCCATCCCTGTCTTTTAACTGAAATGCACCTCGGCCAAGGATTCGTTCAATAATGAACGGCCCTTCCCAATTAGGCGAGAATTTGCCGAAACGAGGATCCTTCGTCCCAATAGGAAGCACGGCTTGCCATACTAAGTCGCCCTCGGCGAAAGTCTTTTGCTTAACCTTCTTGTTGTAAGCTCTCGCCGCGATCTGCTTCTGTGCCTGCATTAAGTTATAAGCATCGAGACTGGATTGCTCCAAGTCCTCCAATTCTTGAGCCATGGCCTGCGTGTAATCCTTCCCCTCTTGTCTGAGCTGCTCCGTCACCCGAAGAGACCGAACCCTTAATTCCAAAGGAACAATGGCGTCGTGACCGTAGGTTAAGGCGTAGGGAGATGTGCCTGTGGCCGATCGCTTTGAGACTCGGTAAGCCCAAAGGGCTTCGGGAAGTAAATCGTGCCACGCCCTTGATTACCTTGTTGCTTGCCTCGGCCTGTCCGTTAGATTGGGGATAATAAGGTGTTGAGTGGATCAATTTGATTCCCATACTTTCGGTATATTCTCGCGTTTCGGCTGACGCAAACACCGGGCCGTTGTCGGCCGTGATTGTTTCTGGAATACCGAACCGATGGACAATGTGGCTCTCGAAAAATCTGACCACTTGCGCGCTGGATATTGACCGATAAGACTCGGCCTCAACCCACTTAGTAAAATAATTGGTCGCCACCAAAATCCATGCATGTTGGTTGGATGCGGCCGGATGGACTTTACCGATGATATCCACGGCCCACCCCCTGAACGGCCAAGGCTTGGTAACCGGGTGGAAGGGGTCATCCGGTACCCTTTGTATGGGGCCGTAGATTTGACACTTGACACATCCCTTCGCGTATTCTATACAATCCTTCAAGATGGTCGGCCAATAATAGCCGTGCCTTCGGATCAACCACCTCATCTTGACGCCAGACTGGTGAGCGCCGCAAATCCCTTCATGAGACTCGGCCATGATGACCTTGATATCCTCGGCGTTGGGACATAGGAGCAATAAACCGTCTGACCCCTTTCGATACAGCTCATTCTGATAAATCAGATAACACCGAGCTTGGAAGCGTGTAGTCCTTCCATGGCTGCCGGAAGGGTCGCGCAAATATTTCACTATGAGGTAGCGCCAATCGGCTTTGGCCGTGTCGACCTCGTCGGTAACATCGGCTGATGATACGTGCGCTGCTATCCCTCGTTCGGCTAAAGCTGGCAAGGTACGCTTCTCGATCCTTATCACGCGGTCGTGGTCGGTGCTTGGGATGTTTACGCCTGACTCTACCTGGGCCATTTCGTTGGCCTCATGGTTCTCGGCGCGCGGGACGTGGATAAAAGAGATTCGGGAGAACGCATCGGCTGTGTTGAGGGCCGTTACGTAATACATGGCTAAATTTTCGCTCGTGCACTGGTATTCCCCGGTTAGTTGGTTAATCACCAGCTGAGAATCACCATAAACCAAAACGCGGGTCGCCTTCATCTCCTTTAAAACCTCGAGACCGATGATGAGTGCTTCGTATTCGGCCTGATTGTTGGTGCATTTGAAGTCGAGTTGGAATGCGAAATGCCACCTTTGCCCCTGGGGGGATTCAATTACGACCCCGGCCCCTGACCTGGCCTCGGTACTGGACCCGTCGAAAGCCGCGACCCTCGTCTGGTCGGCTACGGTAATTTTTAACGGCAACACGCCAATGGTTTTGGACTTGTCGCCGACGAAGCTACTCATGACAACATCGCTGGGGATGAGATCCTCTTTTGATTTGTCCAGCTTCTTCATTAAGGAATACGGAAGGATGTTGACCGTCGCCCCACAGTCAACGAAAACTTTGGACACGGGCACCCCCTTAATATGAGCCGAAATATATAACGGTTTGAGGTGTCGATATTTGTTCGGCTCGTCTCTAGGTATGACCTCGTTAAAAGCCACAGCCAACAATTCTTCTTTTGTTTTTGGCCTCTGACCAAGCTGCTCCTCGGCCACGTCATCATCCAGGCCGTTTATCTGTCCCCCTGGTGCTGAAAATTCGGATGGCAGCACCAAGACCATGTTGATACTGAACTCCTCTTGCTCCAGTGGGTTCCCCCTGCCAGCTCCCTCTTCGGCCTCGCGGCCGTCTTCGGCGAAGACCTCTTCCTCGGCCATCCTGAAGATCCCCTCATATTCTCCATCTGAGATCCCTAAAGTGGGGTCGTCCTCGGCCTCATGCCCCTGAAGAAAGGGTCACAGAAGCCCTCGATTATGGGCCCCGCTATCCCCGGGATATCAGTTGTGGGTGTTTTGGTTTCAGAGGGTTCCGAGGCCTCGATCCCCTCTCTAAGGGCCCGTTTAGCGTTTGCCAAGGTGTCCCTGGATATCAAGTAATCGTCCAGGCGGTTCACCCGGGCTCTCTCCTCAGTTGTCAGGCCAAAAACAGTATCCGCCGGAGTTACCGAAAAATACTGGCGGAGATATTCCAAATCGCCCTTGCTAAAAGGGGCATCGGCCTCCAATCCGCCGAGGTCGGGTTGGTAGCTCGGCAGACTCTTCGCTCTGGCCTCTCTATTTGCCTGGTATACGGCCTTAATGGCCGAATCAGAGCTGCGGGTGATGAGGAGCGCCTCTGTCTTCGTATTTTTTAGGGCTAACTCCACAATTTCACGGCTCTCAGGGGTCATGCCGTACAGATCTATGGCCGAATGGTCTTTATGAAATCCTTTCAGAAAGGACAAACCGTCGGCCGAAAAAGGGGGGTTTTTCTCGCGGTAGAAGTTGACGACACCTTCGTCAGTCTTTTTTACGATCGCGGCCCATGCAATTTGAATAAAGAAGGACTAAAGCCCTCAGCATGTGGCTGAAACAGAAGGCCACGAAGGGACCAAAGGATCATAAGGAGGGGCTGCTAGGAGTTTCCCCGAGTGAGGAGCAAATTCCAAGCAAAAGCATTGAATGAGCCAAAGGATGTTGGGGCGGAAGGGAAGGCGCCATCCTTGAACCAGCATGTATACCCACTTTCTTTCCTTCCTTAGATTTGGCCATGGGGAGAGAAAGGAAATGGGTGAAAGGAGAAACCCTCCTCAGGGGGGCCTTGAGCTCCCAAAACCCTGATTTTATGCAAGGAAGCAGAGCTGACTTTACCAAAGGAAGATGATTGAAAGGATGAAGAAAGGAAGGAAGGGAAGAACTTGGCAAAAATAGGATGGAAGCCATTAGGGTTTCTTGAAGAAGAACTACCCCCAGCAGCTATAAATAGGACCCCTCTCTACCCAACACAACACACTTCAGAGAGCAAGCTTCCTCTCTCACCTGCAAACTCAGTAATTTTCGTGCTTTTTTGGTCTATTACTCTTATTTCCCCCATTTTTCCCCTTCTGGCAGGCTGCTCAGAGTCACTGCCAAGCTGCCGGAAGTTACACTCAAGCCATCCATTCCTCTCTTTTCCCTCATTCTCAGCCAAACCTCTCTGCTAATTCTTCATTTCCTACCTTAATACCTATTTTCCCCTAAGAATACTCAGTTTTCTCTCAAGTGCTAAACCCATGATAATTTTGCTCACATGCCATAATCTTCTCATGCAAAGCTAGAAGATTTATCTGTAATTTGTTGTTATTTTTATTGGTGAAGATAACCAAAATACTTTCTAAGGCCTTGCTGCCCTTTCGAAGCATTTTGGGGCTTAATTTTCGAACTCAGGCAAAGGAGACAACTTCATCAGCTCAGCCCACTTGCTGCCAGAAGAAAAAAGACCCGTACAATATTTTATGGTTTAGGGTTTAGGGTATAGATGTAATAAGCGTCATGTTTATTTATATTTTTAACGATGGTTTTTTTGTTTTTCGTCGATGATTTACGATGAGCGCATTTCTAAACCGTGGTTTCATTAAAATGACGTTGTACAAACATAACAACGTCATATTTTATTAAAACGCAACGTAAAATATTTTTCAAACGACGCTTTTGGTTATATAGACGACGTTGTTTTCTTGATATTAGACGGCGAGAAGTTAATAGTTTAGGTCGTGGAAAATAATTTGTACGTCGTTTTCTGTGTAAAAATGACCACGGTTTTAACTTTAAACGACGTTTGTTTTAAAATTAAGTCGTTTATTATAATTTAAAACGTCGTTAATTTATTAACGCCGACGTGGTTTGTGGGTTTTATTAATAATATTTTATTCTATTTAATTCGAAATATTCATAATAAATTTAAAATAAATCCAAAAAATGCAACGTCAACTCCTATGAAGTCATTGCGATATTTTCTTCCCCCTTAAGCTTTAAAAAATTAAGTTTGAGTTATACAAATTTAAAAGTACCACCAAAAATAAAAATGTTTTCATGAGTCACAACATCACTTATACTTTAAACGTTTAGGGTTTAGGGTTTAGGGGGATAAAGGTTTATTTTTGGGTTTAGGGTTTATGGTTAATATATATTAGGCCGTAAAAACATAAACCCTTTTCTAAAATTATTTAAAAATATATATATAATTTAGGATTTATATTTTATGGTTTAGGGTTTAGGGTTTAGGGTTTAGGGTATAGATGTAATAAGCGTCATGTTTATTTATATTTTTAACGACGGTTTTTTTGTTTTCCGTCGATGATTTACGATGAGCGCATTTCTAAACCGTGGTTTCATTAAAATGACGTTGTACAAATATAACAACGTCATATTTTATAAAAAGCGACGTAAAATATTTTTCAAACGACGCTTTTGGTTATATAGACGACGTTGTTTTCTTGATATTATACGGCGAGAAGTTAATAGTTTACGTCGTGGAAAATAGTTTGTACGTCGTTTTCTGTGTAAAAATGGCCATGGTTTTAACTTTAAACGACGTTTGTTTTAAAATTAAGTCATTTATTATAATTTAAAACGTCGTTAATTTATTAACGCCGATGTGGTTTCTGGGTTTTATTAATAATATTTTATTCTATTTAATTCGAAATATTCATAATAAATTTAAAATAACTCCAAAAAATGCAACGTCAACTCCTATGAAGTCATTGAGATATTTTCTTCCCCCTTAAGCTTTAAAAAATTAAGTTTGAGTTATACAAATTTAAAATTACCACCAAAAAGAAAAATGTTTTCATGAGTCACAACATCACTTATACTTTAATGGTTTAGGGTTAAATAAATTTAGAAAAGGGATTAGGGTTTAGGGTTTTATGGATGAGATATTTTAGGCCATAAAACCCTAATCCCTTTTGAAAAATTATTTTTTACAAAAATATATATAATTTATGTTTTATTTATTAGGGTTTAGGGTATATTTGTCTATTTAATTTTCTAATACGTTTGTTTTTTTTTACGACGTATGGAGATACCACGACCCAATTATTTTAATAGGCGTCATATTTCTTTTGACATGTTAACGACGGTAGTTTGATTTTGCGTCGTAAGGATATTTACAAGGACGTCATTTTTTAAATAAGCGTCATGTTTAAGTTGAACTTTTAACGACGGTTGTTTTTTTGTTTCCGTCGATGTTTTTTAAAAAGCGCGCTTTCTCAAAATTTCACCTCGACCTAAAATTTTCAAATTTCGCTCTAACTCTTATACTTGTAACCCTAAACCAAGTTGGCCATAGTTTGTGACCTAAAACATTTCGCTCCGCTCTCTCACTTCAACTCTAATTCAAAGTTGGGCTCTCCGTCGAATCCAAGTTGGCCAAGTTTACAACTCCGTCGAATCCAAGTTGGCCATAATCTGTGAGCTCTGCCTACCTGTAAGTACAAACCCTAATCTCATGCTTGTAAATTCATTGAATGATATTCAGTGCTGTGGTAAAGGGTTTTGTGATTTTTTAATGTTGTCGATGGTATGGGTTAATGGATTTAATGTTTAATGTTTTCATGAATCGGGAATGGATTTAATGTTGTCGAATCTTTTAATCACTCTCTGTTATTATGAATCAGGAATGGATTTAATGTTTTCATGCTTAGTATATGTTGGTTTCGTGCTTAGTATCGTGTGCTTAATACCCAACATAAAAATTAATGTATATGTTGTGTTCTGAATATATTTTGGGTTCTTGAAAATAAACTGGGATTTCGATATCTTTTTTATGCATACGACGACGGTTTTTTAACAAACCCGTCGTGGTAAAAGTTCGCTGGCCTCTGTTTCTTCCTAGCATTAGACGACGTTTTTTAAAACCCGTCGTCTATATATGTGTAATACGTCTGTTGTTGTTTAAAAACCGTCGTCTGTATACTATATTATTTGCTATTAAAACCTTATATAATCTGCTATAGTGATAGTCATTGCTTGTCTTTTCACCTTATTATAGATAATAGGATATAGTGTCGAAGATGGATAAGTCATGGATGCACTCGGATAGAAGATCGAAGGCATATGAGTTAGGGGTGGAAGCATTTTTGCAATTTTCTGTAGAAAATCTTCTAACTACAACGCATATCCGTTGTCCATGTGTTAAATGTGTGAATTTGAAATTGTTTGGGGTTGGAATTATAAGGGATCACTTATATTTTAATAGAGTTGACCAAAGCTATAAGAATTGGACATTTCATGGAGAACCTTGGGAACCAACTACTAATGCTAGTAGAAATGTTGAAGAAAATGATGACCATAGTAGGTACAGTTTTGTGTCTGAAGAAATAGAGATGGATGATAATGATTTTGGTGATTTTGGATCCGATCCTTATGAGTTTGCTAATGTGATTGGGGATGGAGATCAACCATTGTACCCTGGTTGTAGAAAGTACACCAAGTTATCGGCATTAGTGAAGTTGTATAATTTGAAGGCAAAACATGGGATGAGTGATGTATGTTTTACAGAATTATTGATACTTCAGGGCGAGTTGCTTCCAGAAGGAAATACAATACCGGCCTCTATGTATGAGGCAAAAAAGACTTTATGTGCATTGGGGCTGAGTTATGAGAAAATCCACGCATGCCCCAATGATTGCATCTTGTATAGGAAGGAGTATGAAGATTCAACTAATTGTCCTACTTGTGGTATCTCAAGGTGGAAGGAAACCAAAGATGGGTTCTTGAAAGAGGGTGTGGAAGTGAAGGTGGTGTGGTATTTTCCTCCAATTCCAAGGTTTAAAAGGATGTTTCAATCACATGAGACAGCTAAGAATTTGACTTGGCATGCTGCTAGAAAATCAATTGACGGTCAGATGTCTCATCCGTCGGATTCCCCGTCTTGGAAACTTGTTGATGATAAATGGCCTGACTTTGGTAATGAGCCGAGAAACTTGAGATTGGCTCTTTCATCTGATGGATTCAATCCCCACAGTTCTCTAAGTAGCAGATTTAGTTGCTGGCCAGTTATCTTAGTTACATATAATCTCCCACCATGGCTGTGCATGAAACGAAAGTTCATGATGTTGACTTTATTGATTTCCGGTCCTAAATAACCCGGAAATGATATAGACGTCTACTTGGAGCCTTTGATTGATGATTTAAAATCTTTGTGGGATGGGATTAGAGGAGTGTATGATGCACACATAGGAGAATACTTTACACTCAAAGCTGCATTACTGTGGACCATTAATGATTTTCCCGCCTATGGAAACTTATCTGGTTGTGTTGTTAAAGGATATAAAGCTTGTCCAATATGCGGCGATGATACACCTAGTCATAGGTTGAAAAATGGCCACAAATTTTGTTACATTGGGCATAGAAAATGGTTACCAATCAATCATCCATAGAGGAGGCAACGTGCAGCTTTTAATGGGAAACCTGAATATGGCACGCCTCTGGAGCCATTAACGGGAGAAGAAGTGCTGCATATGGTTGAAGATATTAATTACATATGGGGATCGAAAAAAGGGGGAGGTGGAGGTGAAAATGATGGTGACAGAGTTTGTTTGAAGAAGAAGTCAAAATTCTTTGATCTTGAGTATTGGAAATACCTTCTAGTGAGGCATGTCCTAGATGTTATGCACATTGAGAAGAATGTTTGTGATAGTATCATTGGTACATTGCTGGAGATCCCTGGAAAAAATAAAGATGGGATTGCTGCTCGGTTAGATTTATTGAACATGGGGGTCAAAACTGATTTGCAACCCGAGTATGGAGAAAGATGTACTCGTTTGCCTCCAGGGCCTTGGAATTTGTCAAGAGCAGAGAAGAGAGTGGTTTGCAATTCTTTCTATGGTATGAAGGTCCCTGAAAGTTATTCTTCAAATATAAAAAATCTTGTATCTTTACAAGATTCAAGACTTCTTGGCCTTAAATCACATGATTGTCATACCTTAATGCAACAATTGATCCCTGTGGCAATTCGTTCTGTTTTGGAGAAGCCTGCAAGGTATGCAATAACTCGTTTGTGCTTCTTCTTCAATGCTATATGTGCAAAGACGGTTGATGTTTCCAAGCTAGATAAGTTCGAAGAAGATGTAGTAGTTACTTTGTGTTTGCTTGAAAAATACTTTCCACCTTCATTCTTCGATATCATGGTTCATCTAGTAGTACATCTTGTCAGAGAAGTTCATCTATGTGGGCCAGTATATTTTAGATGGATGTATCCATTCAAAAGATATATGAAAGTTCTAAAGGGGTATGTTCAGAACCGTACTCATCCCGAAGGTTGCATTGCGGAGCGTTATATAGCTGAAGAAGCTGTAGAATTTTGCACTGAACATTTATCTGATATTAGTACAATTGGAGTGCCATCAAGTCAGAAGATAGGAGTTTCAAAGCCATTATCAGGTTGCACAGTGAGCTTAGTTGATCGGGACCTGTTGAACCAAGCATATCTATATGTCTTGGAGAATACGGAGGAAGTCCTACCTTATATCGAGTATGAGTTTTATTCCTTAAGTTTCCATTTTAAATTATTCCTTATGTTTATCTTATATGTTTGGGACCGTAATGCTTGAATTTTTCGTGTCATGTGGGGAACATATGATCCACATCAAGGCCGCTTATCCAAAATTTAGAAAGAGAACAAAGTGGCTGCAAGATAAGCACAATAGCACTTTCATTCAATGGCTACACTTCAAGGTATATGTTATTCAATAACATATTGGACTTTTAATTTTCTTCTTTCTATGTTAGATTGAATTAAGATATGATTAATTTGCAGGTTCAAAGTGAACTTGATGAGGGAGACAATCATGGGGTATCAGAAAATTTAAGGTGGCTAGCAGCTGGTGTCACATCCCGGATCGGCTCCGCCGTAGCACGATATTGTCCGCTTTGGGCCCCCCCTCTCTGGCCCTCACGGTTTTGTTTCTGGGAGCTCACGACCAACTTCCCAGTGGGTCACCCATCCTGGGATTGCTCTCGCCCCCAACTCGCTTAACTTTGGAGTTCTCATAACTCCGAAGCCAGTGAGCTCCCAAAAGGCCTCGTGCTATATGGATGCGAGCATGTACATATAAGGTACATCACCCCCTCTCCGTTGGTCGATGTGGGATCTTACAATCCACCCCCCTTAGGGGCCCGACGTCCTCGTCGCCACACTCGCACCACACGGCAGAGTGGCTCTGATACCAAATTGTCACATCCCGGATCGGCTCCGCCGTAGCACGATATTGTCCGCTTTGGGCCCCCCCTCTCTGGCCCTCATGGTTTTGTTTCTGGGAGCTCACGACCAACTTCCCAGTGGGTCACCCATCCTGGGATTGCTCTCGCCCCCAACTCGCTTAACTTTGGAGTTCTCATAACTCCGAAGCCAGTGAGCTCCCAAAAGGCCTCGTGCTATATGGATGCGAGCATGTACATATAAGGTACATCACCCCCTCTCCGTTGGTCGATGTGGGATCTTACAGCTGGTCCAAACATGGCAGTGCCATTATATAGGAGCTATCTTATTAAAGGTGTTAAATTTAACATCAAGGCACAAGATGATGTGCGGACAGTTCAAAATAGTGGAGTTTATTTACTTGCACATACCATGCAAGTTGCTAGTGCCAAGGATAAAAACCCAATTCTCTCAAATATGGGTTTTTATGGTGTCATTCAAGAAATTTGGGACCTTGACTACCAAAAGTTTACAATTCCAGTCTTTAGGTGTGATTGGATAGATAGTACTTCCGGCCTTGTAGTCGACGAACTTGGATTTACCCTTGTAGATTTGAGTAAAATTGGACATAGGAATGACCAATTTGTTTTGGCTTCTCAAGTCAAACAAGTATTTTTTGTTGACGACCCGATGCATCATGGTTGGTCGGTAGTGTTATCAATGCCTAATAGAGAATATAATAATGTTATTGGTGATGATGTCTTAGGTAATGTGAGAATTGAGTGTGAGCCATTTACTAGAGGGATGCCAAATGTTGATGACAGGACCCGACCCAAATTCCACTTTGGAATCCGAACCGGACCCTGTGCGTGTCCAACACCTGGCAGGTGCCAGACACAATTGACCTTATTGCCATTCTACTCAAAAGTGCTGTTAGACCAAACCCAAAGTTACACCTGTCAGAAAAGCAGAGAAATATGTACACCAACTACCAGTATGCAAATAAATACATTCCAACAGTTAATTATACTTCAAGGGCAATATCAGAGCTCTATACAGAAGACTACAAGTAGAGAATAATTATACAAGATCCTACGTCGTCAAGGGGTGTGGCAGAAGCTGGACTCGGCCCGGTGGTGGCTCACTATGCACGCTTACTGCCTGGGGGGCGCAAAACACGAAAAGGGTGAGTGGACCAAAAACAAAGCTTTAGAAACATAGTGTAAAAACATACTAACCCCCACTGTAAAATCAGTTATAAAACTAAACCATTTCTTATTATACTTGTACTGAAATCAAAGCATACATATTTATATCTATAAATGTAAAGACACACTTAATCAATCATTAACTTCTTAAAAGCATTGAAATTACTTTAATCTACCACCTAGGTGTACCCCTTTATTATTCCGTCAATTCCATTTAGTTTCCGTCAATTCCATTAGTTCCGTCAATTCCATTCTCGTGTAACCGGAGTGACACGTCTCGCAGGTCTAGGTGACATAAGGTCAACCGAACCGCCGTCTCGCAGGGTTCAGGAGACACTTGGTCTACCTGATCCGCAATCTTGCACCTCACGGTTCGGGCGTCCCCGGAACTCGTGGGGCAATGTCTAGCATGCTGACAAATCTGAAGGCAACTGGATGTCCGTCGACATCAATATAACCGAAGGCAACCATTTTATACCGAAGGCAACATATAACTGAAGGACACCTTTAATATGCTTGGGTACCTAGGGTGGCTTTTAAGAAAATATAAAGTTCTGAAAAGTAAATAAGGATTTAATTGAATTCTTATCTGCCCTTGAACTCTGTTGCCAATTTATATGTTAATTATCTAAAAATTAAGCTATGCCAAAATCTCTAGGCACTCTCAACTCGGCAGCATATAAAACAAACGTATAAAAACAACAATAAATCCAGCTATTAAAACTCTGGGCAATGAATAACTGATTCAAGATCAAATAGTGAGATTAAACTGCATAAATTCATTTAAGAAAACAAAAAGGTCCACTCACTGGTGATTTGAGCTAGCTGGGAGCATCCGGGACTCCGATTTACGATCCGTCGAATCCTACACGATCCTTAAAATATCTAGAACAACATACTCCAGTTTGGCTATGATCCAACGGTCCGAACGTATTGAACCCGAAAATCGCACACTGTGCTGTCTACCGCGCAAATCTCACGGCCTTAAGTTTCGGGCCGAGGGAATGTGCGTTGACACGCGGCTTCCTGCTTTCGGGTGCGGTGCAGTTTGTACGCGGGCGTGCCAGCACGGTCTACCGTGCGTCGAGGTTGTTGGTGTGAACGGAGATGGTTGAATGGTTGAATGGTTGAATGGTGCGCCTGTTTGAACTTGTCTTCTGATCAAACGATTGTAGTCGAGAGAGGAACTAATCTTGGCTGTCAGGTTCACGGCCTGAGCTACAAGGCCCATCAGTGGTGGTGTCGATGGTGGGTTTAGGGCGGTGCTCCGGCGCGCTGCTCAATGAGCGGCGGTCGTATGATATATGGGGTGAATGAGCGAATAACAAGGATGGTGCTCCGGCGCCTTGAAAATCAAGGGTCGTATGATATATTGATGAATGGGTTTTCCTTACAAACTAACACTACTCATAGGAAAACAAGTAAAGATAATGAAATTGCATTACAGGAAAATATAAGTTGCTCCGTGGGAGGCTTGGGTTTGGTGTTGAACCCTTTGAATGTAGTCCTGAGCTTTGTATTTATAGGAAGAGTTCCTGGAGGAATAATTGAGGCTGAAAATCTGCATGGTGGAGCCTGATTAGCGCAAGTGGGTAGTCCAATCGACATTTGGGATCGTGAAGCATGGTGGTGTGACCCCCTGAATCCTGGTGAATCTTGGCTGTGGGGACGCATTTATTGCTTTAAAAGTTAGTCACCCAATCTCTCAAGTTGCAAGAATTCTTGTGAGAATGTCCATGTCTAATCACTCTGTTTTCTATCGCCAAACCCTGACTTCAGTCACTTCCCACCTTCCCTCATGCATTAAATGCTTATTCATGGCCAGTGGGTTTACTGCAATAAACAGAGGCACTACCTCATTAAATGAAGCATGAGACCTTGTCATCACGTGATGATTTGATTTTAATACTTCTGATCGTGACTTTGCTCGGCCTCGGCCTCGGCTTGCAATCGAGGCCGAGATGATCGTGCCTTGGCGTTTTCTCTATTATTTTCAGGGAGGCCAACCACCTTGGCGAAACGCTGCGTTTCAGTTTTACGAGCAAGTGCGAGGGCCGAGGAAAAGGGGTGCCTTTGACCAGTTCCGTTCGTGATTTATTAGGCACAAACATATGCGAGATCCGTTTGGGGTTCAAACGTTATCCAAATTGAGATCCGCGAAATACTACGCACTCGTGAAGACACGAGGATTATTCTAGGACCAAGAGTGGCTCCTGTTACCTGGCCCCACGTGCCACCCACGCGCCGGCAGCGCGTGGGTGTGCCTAACAATTTCCGGTGACCGGATTTTCTCCACAACGTCGGCCCAAACTCCTATCCTAGGTAATATACCCAAATTGGAACCACTTTTGTTCTTGGACCGGAAGTGACTGAAAATGGCGACGCAAAACTGGCAGCAACTCAACTCGTAAATCAACTTGTCAAACTTCAAAATCTCTGAAAACCTACCCAACCAACAGCTAGAGCATGAAAATCAGTCGAAGATTCATACCTCAATCGTTCAATTTGGTGGCCGGAGGACGACGTACGACGTCGGTGAATTTTCGAAAGAAAACCGGTGGTTTTCGTGGTTGTCCGACAAAACCAGGGCGGCTGGAGGTCGGGGAAGACGTCGGATGGCTGGGAGGGGTGACGCCGGTCAGATCCTAGCCGGTCCGGTGCGAGGTGGTGGCGGCTGGCGGTGGTTTGCAGGTTTGAAGGGTGTCGGCTGGGCTGGTATCGGGGAGAGAGAGGAGAGACGCGAGGAGAGAGAGTGTGGAGAGAGAAGGAAGAAATCTGATTTAAAAATCTGATTTTTCAACTTTACAATTTTGCCCTTTTTCGTAATTTGCTCGTATTTTCTTCGTTACTGTTCCGATTCAAGTCCACTGCGTGTCTACGGACTCGTTTCGCCGTGCTCTATGCAACGGTACAATTAGTTTTCCCAAATTCTTCCCCGGTCAACAATTCAACTTAAAACCTACTAAAATATTCCGAGGATAATTTAGTCTTTTTTCTTATTAAAATATTAGTTAAATATTAATTAAGGATTGGGTTGTTACAATCTACCCTCCTTATGAAAATTTCATCCTCGAAATTACATACCTGTCACTCGAAGAGGTAAGGATACTGGGCCCGCATCTGCTCTTCGGGTTCCCAAGTGGCCTCCTCAACGTTGTGACTCCTCCACAACACCTTTACTAGTGGAATCTCTCTGGACCGAAGGACCTGCACCTTCCAGTCCAGGATTTGAACAGGCTGCTCCACGTAACTCAAATCATCCCTCAACTCTATGGGCTGCTCCTCCAAAACATGGGATGAGTCTGAAATATATTTCCGGAGCATAGACACGTGGAACACATCATGTAAACGGGAAAGATCTGCTGGCAATGCAAGTCTATAAGCTACTGGGCCCACACGCTCCACAATTTTGTATGGTCCAATATAGCGAGGGCTTAGTTTTCCCCGTTTCCCAATTCTCACTACGCCTTTCCAAGGCGACAATTTCAGAAATACCCAATCACCAACCTCAAACTGAAGATCTTTTCTCCGGTTATCTGCATAACTCTTTTGTCGATCCTGGGCTGCCTTGAGCCTTTCTCTGATTAATTCCACCTGTTTATTGGTTCTTTCCACGTCCTCCGATACCTCAAACTTGTGCTCTCCTACCTCATCCCAATACAAGGGTGTTCTACACTGTTTTCCATACAATGCATCAAATGGAGACATCCCTATACTCGCTTGAAAGCTGTTATTATAAGCAAACTCCATGAGTGGCAATTTCTCATACCAGTAACCCCGAAACTGCAGTGCACAAGCTCTCAACATATCCTCTAAAGTTTGAATCGTCCTCTCAGACTGACCATCTGTCTGGGGATGAAATGCAGTACTGAACCGCAGCTGGGTCCCAAATGCCTCATGCAACTTCGTCCAAAAACGGGACGTGAACCGAGGATCTCTATCGGAAACAATAGATACTGGTACCCCATGGAGTCTCACTATCTCATCAATAAAAATCTTGGCCAACTTATTCAAAGTGTACTTCTCTCTCACCGGCAGAAAGTGAGCTGACTTAGTGAGTCGGTCCACAATAACCCACACTCCATCATGCTTATTCGTTGTCCGAGGAAGTTTAAACACGAAATCCATGGTAATGTGCTCCCACTTCCACTCAGGAATCGGAAGTGGTTGCAGCAATCCCAATGGTTTCTATCGTTCTGCCTTAACCTGTTGACACACCAAGCACTTCCTGACATAATCTGCTATCTGTGTCTTCATGAAAGGCCACCAGTAGTGTTTCCTCAGAGTACGATACATCTTAGTACTGCCAGGGTGCATAGCAAAAGCTGAACAATGGGCCTCTTCAAGAATTTCCCTTTTTAGTGCCTCATCATTGGGGACATACAACCTCGTGCCCACCATCAAGGCTCCATCATTCCTCACGGAATAATCCGTCTTGGTGCGATTCTCAACCTCCAATCTCAATGTACAAACCAATGGGTCTTGAGATTGGGCTTCGATTATTCGCTCCACTAGCACTGGTCTCACATGAAGAGTAGCTAACAGTGCTCCCTGGTCATCCACACTTAGTCCAACCCTCAATTTCCTCAACTCAATCAGCAGTGGCACATACCTTGCTCGGAAATAAGCTACCAATCCCGAGGACTTCCGGCTAAGGGCATCAGCTACCACATTTGTTCTACCTGGGTGATTCTCAATAGTACAGTCATAATCTTTAATCAGTTCTAGCCATCTACTTTGCCTCATATTCAGTTCCTTCTGGGTGAACAGGTACTTCAAACTCTTATGATCCGTGAAAATCTGGCATGTTTCCCCGTAGAGATAGTGTCGCCAAATCTTCAGAGCGAACACTACTGCAGCAAGTTCCAAATCATGGGTAGGATAGTTCAACTCATGCTTCTTAAGTTGCCTGGAAGCATAAGTGATTACTCTACCATGCTGCATCAGCACACAACCGAATCCTTGGCGGGATGCATCACTGTATACTACGAAGTTCCCCGTGTCGTCCGGAAGTGCTAACACCGGAGCAGTGGTCAACCTGGTCTTGAGTTCGTTAAAACTCTCTTCACACTCGTCTGACCATTCAAACTTGACGCCTTTCCTTGTCAAACGAGTTAGAGGCGCCGCTATGGTAGAGAAACCCTCCACAAAGCGACGATAATACCCGGCTAACCCAAGGAAACTCCGTATCTCAGTAACATTGGTTGGTCGTGGCCAATTCACTACTGCCTCAACTTTCTAGGGATCCACATAAATACCCTCCGCGGAAATCACATGCCCCAAGAAACTCACTCTGTCCAACCAAAACTGACACTTGCTGAACTTGGCATACAGCTGTTTCCTCCTCAAAGTCTTCAACACCATTTCCAAATGCTTCATGTGCGCTCTTTGACTTTTAGAGTATACCAAAATATCGTCTATGAACACAATCACAAAGCGATCCAAGTAACGTCGGAGCACTCTGTTCATGAGGTCCATAAACGCAGCTGGCGCATTAGTCAATCCAAACGGCATCACCAGGAACTCATAATGCCCATACCTCGTCCGAAAAGCTGTCTTAGGCACATCCTCCTCTCTAATGCGTAGCTGATGATACCCAGATCTCAAATCAATCTTAGAAAATACCTCGGCACCCTTTAGCTGATCAAACAGATCGTCTATCTGTGGTAACGGGTACCGGTTCTTTACTGTGACCTTATTCAGCTGCCTGTAGTCAATACATAATCTCATGGTGCCATCCTTCTTCTTAACAAATAACACTGGAGCACCCCATGGTGAAAAACTGGGTCGGATAAAACTCTTATCCACCAGCTCCTGTAACTGAGTCTTTAATTCCCTTAACTCTGCTGGTGCCATTTTGTACGGCGCCTGAGAAATGGGATTCGTACCCGGAACGAGCTCAATAGTGAACTCAATCTCCCTGTGAGGTGGTAAACCCTGAAGATCCTCCGGAAACACATCTGGAAAATCCTGGACTACTGGAATATCCTCCAGCCTCAATCCATTATCCCGGGTGTCGATAACGTGCGCCAAATATCCTGAACATCCTTTCCTGAGCAACCGTCTTGCCGTTATAGCTGAAATAAGGCAAGATGGAAGAACTTTGCGCTCACCATAAAATGTCACCTCAGGTCGTCCGGGACTACGGATCACGACCTCTTTTCTGAAACAGTCTACTGAGGCATGATGTTTGGCCAACTAATCCATGCCCAGAATTATATCCAAGTCTACCATATCTAAGGGAATCTGGTTTGCCTCCAATAACACGTCTCCTACTAGCACCATACTATCTCTATACACTGTACCCACCAAAAAGGTCTCTCCTGTAGGTATGGAGATCGCCAGCTCATTTCGTCAAGCTGAAAGTCTCACGTCAGCATTGTGTGCAAAACTAGGTGTGACAAAAGAATGCGTAGCCCCAGGATCAATTAAAACTCTAGCAGGAATCCAAAAGACTGGTGTAATACCTATAATCACGTCAGGTGATGCCTGTGCCTCTTGCTGCGACATATTATAAACTTTGCCCGTAGCCCTGGAACGTCCACCTCGTCCCCTTTGCTGACTACCACCTCTACTGGTAACACTGGTCTAGGCCCCACCGCTAGACGAGGCCCCTAACAACTGTGGTGTCCCTTGAGATCTACCCTGGGCGCCAATCCCCTGCATCGGTGCATCTGTCATCTCTCTACCCTGAAGAAGCATCGGGCAATCCCTCCGAAAATGTCCGGACTGTCCACACTGATAGCATCCCGTAGCACCCTATTGGCAAGGCCCAAAATGGTACCTGCCACACTCTGCACACTGAGGACGACCTCTCCTACTAGAACTTGACTGTAGCTGTCTCCCAACACTTCTAGCTGTACTACCTCCAGAGCGGTTCCCAGAACTACCACTCTGGTTAGATCCTGCACTGGAACTACCTCCCCCTCGAAAACCGCCATAACTGCGGCCACTAGATGATCCAGAGCTAAAACTGCCTCTCTTGGATGGCCCCTGACTGGGACCACCCATCTCAAACTGTTGCCCGCGGGAATCGCCCCGTCCTCGGACCATCATCTGGCTACTCTCAATCAAGGATGTAGACATGACCAAGTCCTCAAAGTTAGTCAGCCGCTGACCAATCACAATGTCCCTGACGGACGCCTTCAACCCTCGGGTGAACAACTGACACTTCTTTTTTTCATCCTGCACCAGTGGGATACAATACTTGGATAACTCATGGAACTTCTTTTCATACTCTAGTACAGTCATCACCCCCTATTCCAACTGCAAAAATTCTTCCATTTTCATGTTCTAGTATGCAAGAGGATAATACTGACTGTCAAATGCTGCTCTAAACATTTGCCATGTAATGGTTGATGGGTCCCGATAACGCCTCCTAATTGACTCCCACCAGTGTCTCGCATTCCTTGCCAAAAAGAAAGTGGCCAAGGTCACCCTATGATTCTGTGGAACGGCCATTACCTCCATGATTCGCTCCATCCGCTCAATCCATTCCTCAGCTACTGCTAGGTCACCCTCACCAATAAAATCTGTGGCCCCAATCCTCCTAGCCTGATCTGCATAACTCAATGAGGGATCTCTGGACTTCCCATTCCTAGACAGGGCCTGAGTCAACATCTCTAAAGTCCGCTGGAAGTTAGGGTCCAGATGTGGAAGTACTGCCGCCGGTGCGGCCCCTGTCTGATCTGCCACCTGAGACTGTTCTACTTGCTCTGGTTCAGGATGGGGTTCCTCTCCTCTAAGCCGGGACGACTGTCTAGTCCCTCTCCTAGTGCCACCACGTTTTGGGCCCATGATTCTGTCAAAAGAAACAGAAACTCATTAAAACTGGGTTGCACTTAAAGTGCAGAGTCTACAGGAATTTAACCTAATGCTCTGATACCAAGTTGACAGGACCCGACCTAAATTCCACTTTGGAATCCGAACCGGACCCTGTGCGTGTCCAACACCTGGCAGGTGCCAGACACAATTGACCTTATTGCCCTTCTACTCAAAAGTGCTGTTAGACCAAACCCAAAGTTACACTTGTCAGAAAAGCAGAGAAATATGTACACCAACTGCCAGTATGCAAATAAATACATTCCAACAAGTAAATATACTTCAAGGGAAATATCAGAGCTCTATACAGAAGACTACAAGTAGAGAATAATTATACAAGACCCTACGTCGTCAAGGGGTGTGGCAGAAGCTGGACTCGGCCCGGTGGTGGCTCACTATGCACGCTTACTGCCTGGGGGGCGCAAAACACGAAAAGTGTGAGTGGACCAAAAACAAAGCTTTAGAAACGTAGTGTAAAAACATACTAACCCCCACTGTAAAATCAGTTATAAAACTAAACCATTTCTTATCATACTTGTACTGAAATCAAAGCATACATATTTATATCTATAAATGTAATGACACACTTAATCAATCATTAACTTCTTAAAAGCATTGAAATCACTTTAATCTACCACCTAGGTGTACCCCTTTATTATTCCGTCAATTCCATTTAGTTTCTGTCAATTCCATTAGTTCCGTCAATTCCATTCTCGTGTAACCGGAGTGACACGTCTCGCAGGTCTAGGTGACATAAGGTCAACCGAACCGCCGTCTCGCAGGGTTCAGGAGACACTTGGTCTACCTGATCCGCAATCTCGCACCTCACGGTTCGGGCGTCCCCGGAACTCGTGGGGCAATGTCTAGCATGCTGACAAATCTGAAGGCAACTGGATGTCCGTCGACATCAATATAACCGAAGGCAACCATTTTATACCGAAGGCAACATATAACTGAAGGCAACCTTTAATATGCTTGGGTACCTAGGGTGGCTTTTAAGAAAATATAAAGTTCTGAAAAGTAAATAAGGATTTAATTGAATTCTTATCTGCCCTTGAACTCTGTTGCCAATTTATATGTTAATTATCTAAAAATTATGCTATGCCAAAATCTCTAGGCACTCTCAACTCAGCAGCATATAAAACAAATGTATAAAAACAACAATAAATCCAGCTATTAAAACTCTGGGCAATGAATAACTGATTCATGATCAAATAGTGAGATTAAACTGCATAAATTCATTTAAGAAAACAAAAAGGTCCACTCACTGGTGATCTGAGCTAGCTGGACCCTTTGAAGGTCCCTCCTGCGGGTCAACTGGTGCCCGGGTGCCTGAATAACCATCATAATATTTTATTAATAAATCTGCTCAGGAAAATAATATTAAATTAAAAACCTTGACCCCCGGCTCCTAAAAGTGCGTGCATCACTTTAAAAGTCATTCCTATGCCCACATTAGCTTTTCCTCTCAGTGGACACGCTTTAGAAGTATCTCGGGACTCAAAAGCGATAAAGTCCCTAAAAGTCAACTCGGGACCCCGTGGGGTCCACGACTTTAGAATTCCGATCCGAACGTTCCTAGAGGTTTCAACAAGCCTAGGACACATGTCCTGAAAGTTTGGTCTCGATCGGACGGTCGGATTGCTCATGATCGCACGATCGGACGGATGAGCGATTTTCTGTAAACCTAGCCCAAGGGTTGGCTTTTTCGGAGCATCCGGGACTCCGATTTACGATCCGTCGAATCCTACACGATCCTTAAAATATCTAGAACAACATACTCCAGTTTGGCTATGATCCAACGGTCCGAACGTATTGAACCCGGAAATCGCACACTATGCGAGATACGTTCGGGGTTCAAACGTTATCCAAATTGAGATCCGTGAAATCCTACGCACTCGTGAAGACACGAGAATTATTCTAGTACCAAGAGTGGCTCCTGTTACCTGGCCCCACGTGCCACCCACGCGCCGGCAGCGCGTGGGTGTGCCTAACAATTTCTGGTGACCGGATTTTCTCCACAACGTCGGCCCAAACTCCTATCCTAGGTAATATACCCTAATTGGAACCACTTTTGTTCTTGGACCGGAAGTGACTGAAAATGGCGACGCAAAACCGGCAGCAACCCAACTCGTAAATCAACTTGTCAAACTTCAAAATCTCTGAAAACCTACCCAACCAACAGCTAGAGCATGAAAATCAGTCGAAGAACAAAAGTCGGGGAAGACGTCGGATGGCTGGGAGGGGTGACGCCGGTCAGATCCTAGCCGGTCCGGTGTGAGGTGGTGGCGGCTGGCGGTGGTTTGCAGGTTTGAAGGGTGTCGGCTGGGCTGGTATCGGGGAGAGAGAGGAGAGACGCGAGGAGAGAGAGTGTGGAGAGAGAAGGAAGAAATCTGATTTAAAAATCTGATTTTTCAACTTTACAATTTTGCCATTTTTCGTAATTTGCTCGTATTTTCTTCGTTACTGTTCCGATTCAAGTCCACTGCGTGTCTACGGACTCGTTTCGCCGTGCTCTACGCAACGGTACAATTAGTTTTCCCAAATTCTTCCCCGGTCAACAAGTCAACTTAAAACCTACTAAAATATTCCAAGGATAATTTAGTCTTTTTTCTTATTAAAATATTAGTTGAATATTAATTAAGGATTGGGTTATTACAGTTGACACATTTGATGAACTAGTGGGTGAGTTTGGGAGTCAAAATATTCGAGATGGGTGTGAAGATATATGGATTGAATGATGCTCTTGTAATTTATGAAATTACTTATGCCCTAAACAGCACTACTGTATGACATTAATTTTGTAATAAATTGTAATGTGTTTTCTTCACTTTCATTATGCAGGTTTTGGCCACAAAACAATCAGTACATAAAATACTGGTTAAGTATTTTAAAATGACGGTCCTCATAAAACTGTGAAAAACAGACGTCTGTTTTCATAAAATTGTCAATAAAAAAACGACGTTTTGGAGCATTCAACGACGACATTGAATTTACCGATGTCTAAAAGCGAACCTAAATTGAAGAAAGACGACGTTATTGTGAAACAGTTATTAACGATATCACGTCGGAGAAGCATAAAGAGCCGACATGTAATTACAAATAACACGACTCCAGTACCATAATACCGACGTCTAAAGGGACAGTTATCGAACCTGAACGTTACGAAAGACGACGTCTTAGATGGATTAGACGACTATTATTTTGCTAAAGACGACGTATAAATATAGAAACACGGCTGTCTTTTACATGATCACGACGTTGTATATTAAATACTACGTCGTTTATAGAAATAAATATGTCGTAAGTCATGAGCCTAACATATTTTCCACGTCGGTTATGTAAATATATGAGACGTAGTATATAATAATAACGTCGTATTTTATTTATTTAAAGACGTAGTGTATTTATTTACACGACTGTTTTTGTATAAAATAGGTCGTCTATTCTTATCCTTGACAATTTTTTGGCCCATTTTTCAGTATACAGACGTCGGTTTTTTTTGTTAATGACGTTGTTTGTTATAACAACGACGGTGATTTACCCTAACCGCTATTTCCACGTCAACATTAATGGAAAAAAAAAAAGTGGAAAAACTATTTCACGACAGTTATATAAATATATTGAACGTCGTATGTTTTAATAACGTCATATTTTATTTATTTAAAGACGTATTGTATTTCTTTGCACGATGGATTTTGTATAAAATAGGTCGTCTATTCTTCTCCACGACAATTTTTTGGTTCATTTTTCAGTATACAGACGTCGGTTGTTTTTTGTTAACAACATTGTTTGTCATAACAACGACGTTGATTTCCCGTCGTGGTTTTACTTTGCAAAAGATGTCGGTCGATTTTACGACGGTTTGAAAACCCAATACACGACGGTGAATTCCCGTCGTCATTTGCCTTTTTTGTAGTAGTGGATGATGCCCAAGTTTTGGACTCGATCGGAAATCAATAGGTGTAAGAAATTGGACAAGTCAAGTTCAAAGGCAGTTCGTTCCG
Source organism: Prunus kanzakura (assembly GCA_020521455.1). Taxonomy (NCBI): domain Eukaryota; kingdom Viridiplantae; phylum Streptophyta; class Magnoliopsida; order Rosales; family Rosaceae; genus Prunus; species Prunus kanzakura. The sequence goes on from BPUM01000828.1 coordinate 1,298,195, forward strand.
AATTGGAGTGGTTGGTGTATTGCATAGTTCTAGCGATTGGATTTCACTCAAAACTCACCAAATGACTCCTCCCACCGCATTATGATGATGCCCAAGTTTTGGGCTCCATCGGAAATCAATAGGGGTAAGAAATTGGACAATTCAGTTTCAAAGGCAGTTCGTTCCTTATAGGAGTGGTTGGTGTATTCCGTAGTTCTAGCGATTGGATTTCACCCAAAACTCACCAAATGACTCCTCCCACCATATTATGATGATGCCCAAGTTTTGGGCTCGGACGGAAATCTAAAGATTTAAGATATTGGACAATTCAAGTTCAAAGGCAGTTCGTTCCAAACTGGAGTGGTTGGTGGATTGTATAGTTATAGCGATTGGATTTCACTCAAAACTCACCAAATGACTCCTCCTACCACATTATGATGATGCCCAAGTTTTGGGCACCATCGGAAATCAATAGGGGTAAGAAATTGGACAATTCAAGTTCAAAGGCAGTTCGTTCCTTATAGGAGTGGTTGGTGTATTCCGTAGTTCCAGCGATTGGATTTCAATGAAAACTCACCAAATGACTCCTCCCACCTTATTATGATGATGCCCAAGTTTTGGGCTCGATCGGAAATCAATAGGTGCAAGAAATTGGACAATTCAAGTTCGAAGGCAGTTCGTTCCGAATTGGAATGGTTGGTGGATTGCATAGTTCTAGCAATTGGATTTCACTCAAAACTCACCAAATGAATCCTCCCACCACATTATGATGATGCCCAAGTTTTTGGTTCCATCGGAAATCAATAGGGGAAAGAAATTGGACAATTCAGTTTCAAAGGCAGTTCGTTCCTTATAGGAGTGGTTGGTGTATTCCGTAGTTGTAGCGATTGGATTTCACTCAAAACTCACCAAATGACTCCTCCCACCATATTATGATGATGCCCAAGTATTGGGCTCGATCGGAAATCAATAGGTGTAAGAAATTGTTCAATTCAAGTTCAAAGGCAGTTCGTTCCGAATTGGAGTGGTTGGTGTATTGCATAGTTCTAGCGATTGGATTTCACTCAAAACTCACCAAATGACTCCTCCCAAAACATTATGATGATACCCTAGTTTTGGGCTCCATCGGAAATCAATAGGGGTAAGAAATTGGACAATTCAGTTTCAAAGGCAGTTCGTTCCTTATAGGAGTGGTTGGTGTATTCCGTAGTTCTAGCGATTGGATTTCACTCAAAACTCACCAAATGACTCCTCCCACCATATTATGATGATGCCCAAGTTTTGGGCGCGGACGGAAATCCAAAGATGTAAGATATTGGACAATTCAAGTTCAAAGGCAGTTCGTTCCGAAGTGGAGTGGTTGGTGCATTCCGTAGTTCCAGCGATTGGATTTCAATGACAACTCACCAAATGACTCCTCCCACCTTATTATGATGATGCCCAAGTTTTGGGCTCGATCGGAAATCAATAGGTGCAAGAAATTGGACAATTCAAGTTCAAAGGCAGTTCGTTACAAATTGGAATGGTTGGTGGATTGCATAGTTCTAGCAATTGGATTTCACTCAAAACTCACCAAATGAATCCTCCCACCACATTATGAGGATTCCCAAGTTTTGGGCTCCATCGGAAATCAATAGGGGTAAGAAATTGGACAATTCAGTTTCAAAGGCAGTTCGTTCCTTATAGGAGTGGTTGGTGTATTCCATAGTTGTAGCGATTGGATTTCACTCAAAACTCACCAAATGACTCCTCCCACCATATTATGATGATGCCCAAGTTTTGGGCTCGATCGGAAATCCATACGTGTAAGAAATTGGACAGTAAAAGTTCAGAGGCAGTTCGTTCCGAATTGGAATGGTATGTGTATTGCATAGTTCTAGAGATTGGATTTCACTGAAAATTCAACAAATGACTCCTCCCACAATATTATGATGATGCCCAAGTTTTGGACTGGATCGGAAATCAATAGGTGTAAGAAATTGGATAATTCAAGTTGAAAGGCAGTTTGTTCCGATGTGGAGTGGTTGGTGAATTGCATAGTTCAAGCTATTGGATTTCACTCAAACCACACCAAATGACTCCTCCCACCATATTACGATGATGCCCAAGTTTTGGGCTCGATCGGAAATCAATAGGGGTAAGAAATTGGACAATTCAGTTTCGTAGGCAATTCGTTCCTTATGGGAGTGGCTAGTGTGTTCCGTAGTTCTAGCGATTGGATTTCACTCAAAACTCACGAAATGACTCCTCCCACCATATTATGATGATGCCCAAGTTTTGGGCTCGTTCGGAAATCAATAGGTGTAAGAAATTGGACAATTCAAGTTCAAAGGCAGTTTGTTCCGAATTGGAGTGTTTGGTGTATTGCATAGTTCTAGCGATTGTATTTCACTCAAAACTCACCAAAATGACTACTCCCACCATATTATGGTGATACCCAAGTGTTGGGCTCGATCAGAAATCAATAGGAGTATGAAGTTGGACAATTCAAGTTCGAAGGCAGTTCGTTCCGAATTGGGGTGGTTGGTGTATTGCATAGTTCTAGTGATTGGATTTCACACAAAACTCACCAAACGACTCCTCCCACCATATTATGATGGTGCCCACGTATTGGGCTCGGTCGAAAATCAATAGGTGTAAGAAATTGGACAATTCAAGTTCGAAGGTAGTTCGTTCCGAATTGGAGTGGTTGGTGTATTGCATAGTTCTAGCGATTGGATTTCACTCAAAACTCCCCAAAATGACTCCTCCCACCATATTATTGGGATGCCCAATTGTTGGGCTCGATCAGAAATCAATAGGTGTAAGCAATTGGGCAATTCAAGTTCAAAGGTAGTTCGTTCAGATTTGGAATGGTTTGTGTATTGCATAGTTCTAGCGATTGGATTTCACTCAAAACTCCCCAAATGACTCCTCCCACCATATTTCGATGATGCCCAAGTTTTGGGCTCGAACGGAAATCCATAGGTGTAAGAAATTGGACAATTCAAGTTCATAGGCAGTTCGTTCCGAAGTGGAGTGTTTGGTGAATTGCATAGTTCTAACGATTGCATAGTTTCTAGCGATTGGATTTCACTCAAAACACACCAAATGACTCCTCCGACCATATTATGGTGATGCCCAAGTGTTGGGCTCGTTCAGAAATCAATAGGTGTAAGAAGTTGGACAATTCAAGTTCGAAGGCAGTTCGTTCCGAATTGGAATGCTTTGTGTATTGCATAGTTCTAGCAATTGGATTTCCTTCAAAACTCAGCAAACGACTCCTCCCATTATATTATGATGATGCCCAAGTTTTGGGCTGGATCAGAAATCCATAGGTGTAAGAAATTTGACAATTCAAGTTCAAAGGCAGTTCGTTCCGAAGTGGAGTGGTTGGTAAATTGCATAGTTCTAACGATTGGATTTCACTCAAAACACACCAAATGACTCCTCCCACCATATTATGGTGATGCCCAAGTGTTGGGCTCGATCAGAAATCAATAGGTGTAAGAAGTTGGACAATTCAAGTTCGAAGGCAGTTCGTTCCGAATTGGAATGCTTTGTGTATTGCATAGTTCTAGCAATTGGATTTCCCTCAAAACTCAGCAAACGACTCCTCCCATTATATTATGATGATGCCCAAGTTTTGGGCTCGATCGGAAATCCATAGGTGTAAGAAATTGGACAATTCAAGCTCAAAGGCAGTTCATTCCGAAGTGGAGTGGTTGGTAAATTGCATAGTTCTAACGATTGGATTTCACTCAAAACTCACCAAATGACTCCTCCCATCATATTACGCTGATGCCCAAGTTTTTGTCCCGATCGGAAATCAATAGGGGTAAGAAATTGGACAATTCAAGTTCGAAGGCAGTTCGTTCCGAATTGGAGTGGTTGGTGTATTGCATAGTTCTAGCGATTAGATTTCACACAAAACTCACCAAATGATTCCTCCCGCCATATTAGGATGATGCCCAAGTGTTGGGCTCGATCGAAAATCAATAGGTGTAAGAAATTGGACAATTCAAGTTCGAAGGCAGTTCGTTCCGAATTGGAGTGGTTGGTGTATTGCATAGTTCTAGCGATTGGATTTCACACAAAACTCACCAAATTATTCCTCCCACCATATTAGGATGATGCCCAAGTATTGGGCTCGATCGAAAATCAGTAAGTGTAAGAAATTGGACAATTCAAGTTCAGAGGCAGTTCGTTCCGAATTAGAGTGGTTGGTGTATTGCATAGTTCTAGCGATTGGATTTCACTCAAAACACACCAAATGACTCCTCCCACCATATTATGGTGATGCCCAAGTGTTGGGCTCGATCAGAAATCAATAGGTGTAAGAAGTTGGACAATTCAAGTTCGAAGGCAGTTCGTTCCGAATTGGAATGCTTTGTGTATTGCATAGTTCTAGCAATTGGATTTCCCTCAAAACTCAGCAAACGACTCCTCCCACCATATTATGATGATGCCCAAGTTTTGGGCTCGATCAGAAATCCATAGGTGTAAGAAATTGGACAATTCAAGCTCAAAGGCAGTTCGTTCCGAAGTGGAGTGGTTAGTGAATTGCATAGTTCTAACAATTGGATTTCACTCAAAACTCACCAAATGACTCCTCCAATCATATTACGCTGATGCCCAAGTTTTGGTCCCGATCGGAAATCTATACGGGTAAGAAATTGGACAATTCAAATTCGAAGGCAGTTCGTTCCGAATTGGAGTGGTTGGTGTATTGCATAGTTCTAGCGATTGGATTTCACTCAAAACTCACCACAACCACTCCTCCCACCATATTATGGTGATGCCCAAGTGTTGGGCTCGATCAGAAATCAATAGGTGTAAGAAATTGGACAATTCAAGTTCAAAGGTAGTTCGTTCAAAATTGGAATGGTTTGTGTATTGCATAGTTCAAGCGATTGGATTTCACCCAAAACTCCCCAAATGACACCTCCCACCATGTTATGATGATTCCCAAGTTTTGGGCTCGATCAGAATTGGAATGCTTTGTGTATTGCATAGTTCTAGCGATTGGATTTCACTCAAAACTCACCAAAATGACTCCTCCAACCAAATTATGGTGACGCCCAAGTATTGGGCTCTATAAGAAATCAATAGGTGTAAGAACTTGGACAATTCAAGTTCAAAGGCAGTTCGTAACGAATTGTAATGGTTTGTGTATTGCATAGTTCTAGCGATTGGATTTCACTCAAAACTCACCAAATGACTCCTCCCACCATATTATGATGATGCCCAAGTTTTGGGCTCGAACGGAAATCGATAGGTGTAAGAAATTGGACAATTCAAGTATAAAGGCAGTTCGTTACGAAGTGGAGTGGTTGGTGGATTGCATAGTTCTAGCGTTTGGATTTCACTCAAAACTCACCATATGCCCCCTCCCACCATATTACGATGATGCCCAAGTTTTAGGCTCGATCGGAAATCAATTGGGGTAAGAAATTGGACAATTCAGTTTCAAAGGCAGTTCGTTCCTTATAGGAGTGGTTGGTGTATTCCGTAGTTCTAGTGATTGGATTCCACTTAAAACTCACCAAATCACTCCTCCCACCATATTATGTTGATGCCCACGTTTTGGGCTCGATCGGAAATCAATAGGTATAAGAAATTGGACAGTTCAAGTTCAATGGCAATTCGTTCCGAATTGGAGCGGTTGGCGTATTGTATAGTTCTAGCGATTGGATTTCACTCAAAACTCACCAAATGACTCCTCCCACCATATTACGATGAAGCCCAAGTTTTGGGCTCAATCGGAAGTCAATAGGATTAAGAAATTGGACAATTCATTTTCAAAGGCAGTTCATTCCTTATAGGAGTGGTTGGTGTATTCCGTAGTTCTAGCGATTGGATTTCACTCCAAACTCACCAAAATGACTCCTCCAACCAAATTATGGTGACACCCAATTATTGGGCTCTATAAGAAATCAATATGTGTAAGAACTTGGACAATTCAAGTTTAAATGCAGTTCGTAACGAATTGGAATCGTTTGTGTATTGCATAGTTCTAGCGATATGATTTCACTTAAAACTCACCAAATGACTCCTCCCACCATATTACGATGAAGCCCAACTTTTGGGCTCGATCGGAAGTCAATAGGATTAAGAAATTGGACAATTCATTTTCAAAGGCAGTTCGTTCCTTATAGGATTGGTTGGTGTATTCCGTAGTTCTAGCGATTGGATTTCACTCAAAACTCCCCAAATGACTCCTCCCACCAAATTATGATGGTGCCCAAGTTTGAAATCAATAGGTGTTAGAAATTGGACAATTCAAGTTAAAAGGCAGTTCGTTCCGAATTAGAGTGGTTGCTGTATTGCATAGTTCTAGAAATTGGATTTCACTCAAAATTGACCAAATGACTCCTCCCACCATATTATGATGACGCCCAAGTTTTGGGCTCGAAAGGAAAACCGTAGGTGTAAGAAATTGGACAATTCAAGTTCAAAGGGAGTTCGTTCCGATGTGAAGTGGTTGGTGAATTGAATAGTTCTAGCTATTGGATTGCACTCAAAACTCACCAAGGGTTTCTGAAAGGATTTTTGTTCCTGTTTTGCATGCGCATATCATTTTCGTTTTTTTAAATCTTTTTACATATTTTCTTTCCAAGTTTGATAAAATTTGCAGACAAAGACGAAAAGTTTCCAAGTTTGAACACTACTCTGGTTCTTCTACTTCAACTAAATAAGACGACGGTGGCTTGTTATTTACGTGGTTAGATTTATAGACCACGACGGTTCGCCAGTCACCCTAGCGTCGTGTGAAAGTGTTCTTCGTTGTTTTTTAAAATGAGATCCTGTTTTTTGTTTTTGATTTTTAAGGATATATTCATCGCATGTTTGATTTCTCTGAACAATGGTTTTTGTTTCGAAAATCTTTTTAATTATTTTTCTGCTGAAAATATTTTACGTTGTTCCTAATGTTTTTGTGGTATAGACGACGGTAAATTTATATTTACGTCGTTTTATTTTAATACCACGGCGATTTTTATTATTAACGTCGTTGTAATATTTAATACTCTCTTTTTTGATTATATCATAAGACGTCGGTTTTTTATTATTGACGTCGTCGTAATATTTTATCACGTCGGTTATTAATTACCGTCGTTTAAATTTATTATTACGTCGTTTGTTTTATTCTTACGTCGTTTCAAATATTATAATACGTCGTAGTTTATAAATAATCGTCGTGGTTTTTATTAATTTCACTGATAAATTTTCACTTGCAGGTTTAATTTGTCTGTAACCATGGTTTCTCAATCCCAAAGTAAGGAGTCTGGCTTGAAAAAAAATGAATCCTCGAAGAGGGAGCTTAGTGTTGTAAATCCTCAAACCAAGTCCTCGAAGAAGATGAAGTTTGTTTCATCTTCTGAGACAGAACCAGGCAGCACGGCAACTATTTCTGAGGAGCCAAAGTCAGGTCGGGGTATGAGCACAATGCCCCGTGTTGTGCAGAGAAAAATTCAGAAAATCAAGCCTGTTGTTGAGTACAATGAAGAAGGGAAACCATATGGCCGTGCACATAATGAGATGCAGTCCTACATTGGTGTGTTGGCACGCTCCAGAGTCCCACTTGTGGACAAGAAATGGGTTCAAATATCCAAGGATATAAAAGAGCAGATTTGGGAAGCCGTTAACATGGCTTTTGTGGTTGGTAAAGGGGGCAAGCAAATGGTGCTATCTTCTGCCGCCAAGAAATGGAAGGATTTCAAGTCTACACTAACGAGGTTTCATATCCTTCCATTCATCAAGGAGCAGGATAGATTAAGGCAGCCCCCTGAAACATACAAATTCTTAGAGAAAGCTCAATGGGATGCCTTTGTAGCTTCAAGGTTGTCTGAAAAATTTGGGGCTGTGCATGAAGAACAATCACAGAGGAGGGAGAAACTCGAGTACAATCATCGATTGTCTCGAAAAGGATATGTTGGTTTTAAGGAGGACTTGAAGGAAATCATGCCTGGGGTAGATATTGATCGATCTACCTTATGGAAAAAAGCAAGAGAAGACAAACATGGTAACATCCCGGATCCAAAGACTGCAGAGAAAGCAAAATTAATTGTAAGCCTACTCACTCTGTTTTAAAATTTTTATTACGTCTGCTGTTATATTTTTGCGTCGTGTGAAAAGTATTACTACGTCGAAATATTTTAAAATGCGTCGTTAAAGGTCTGAATCTGGAATCCATGCTCTGTTTTTTGTAATTATATCATAAGACGTCGGTGGTTTATTATTGACGTCGTTTAATAAATTAATAACGTCGGTATTTAGTTAGCGTCGTATGAAATACTATATTACGTCGATTGTTATGTTATTGAGTCGTGCGAAATATTATACTACGTCGATTTTTTTATAAATAACCGTCGTTTGTTATCTTATTCTGACTTTTTATTATGTCTTTTTGTTAGGATGATTTGCAAAAGCAAGTCTCTGAAGGCACTCTTTCTCTGTCAGGAACCAATGATGTTTTGACAATGGCTTTGGGTCCCGAGCATCCAGGAAGAGTTAGAGGGGTAGGGGCTGGGGTTTCCCCTAAGCAATACTTCAATTTACCTAGACAACAGAAGGTAAAGTTTGCCGATCAATTGAAGGAAAGTGTAAGACTTGTCCTTCAAGAAGAGACTTTGAAAATGGACGCTAGATCAAGGGAAGAGAGTTTAAAGATGGAGGCTAGGACCAAGCAATTGGTAGAAGCTGAGAGGGAAAATTTGCTGAGTCAGCTTTCCAAACTCATCCCCAATTTTGATCAAAGCATGCTGAAACTGAATACAATGTCCCAAATCCAAGGGCAAAGTCCTAAAAATCCAATGTCGGACAAAGCAAGCTGCTCAGGGGCACTTGATGTTAGAGCCCTTCAATTTGAGGAGGATACTGCCAAGAATGGGGAACAGCAGGAAGAAATGGTAACGTTTTTGAACTTTGAATTCTCCGTTTCTCTGTTTATATTTACCGTCGTGTTAAAGTTATACCACGACGCTCTTGTATTAAACCGCCTTCTGTTAACGTTTACCACGACGGTGTATTTATTTGTTTTTAATTTTTGTACAATGTCATTTATATATTTCTTTATTTCTTAAAACAGAAATCCGGGGAAGTAGAAAAGACAGTAGAAGGAAAGATACTTGAGATAGTTGAACAGGTAAATTCTCATAACTTAGCCTTTTTCATTTTTTTTTTCAATTCTCATTACCGTCGTAATTCTTTATTTAACGTCGTTTAATGAATTTTACACGTCTGTAATTATTACATACCGTCGTCTGTTGTTGAGTACCACGACGGTTTAATTTAATTTTTTACTTTTTGTACAATGTCATATATATTTCTTTATTACTTAAAACAGAAATCTGGCGATGTAGAAAAGATAGTAGAAAATATAGAGGAAAAGAAAGATGAAATGGTAAATTCTCATGACTTTGCCTTTTTAATTTGTTTTTCAATTTTCAGACGTCTATATTTTCTTTAAACCGTCGTTTGTTTTAAATTTCCACGACAGTTTTTATTTAATTGAATGTTTAAATTGTTGTACAAGTTTACATAACGTCGTAGTATATGAAACACCACGACGTTTATTATTTACCGTCGTCTAATTAAATATAGACGTCTGTAATTATTTAATACCGTCGTTTGTTTTTCAGTACCACGACGGTTTAATTTAATTTTACTTTTTCACTTTTTTTTACTTTTTGTACAATGTCTTATATATATTTCTTTATTTCTTATAACAGAAATCTGGGGATGTAGAAAAGATTGAAGAAAAGAAAGATGAAAAGGTAAATTCTCATAACTTTGCCTTTTTCATTTGTTTTATTTTCTTTAAACCGTCGTTTGTTTAAAATTTCCACGCCATTTTTTATTTAGTTGAATGTTTAAATTGTTGTACAATCTTTCTTATATATATATATATCTCTTTATTTATTATAACAGCAATCCAGTGTTGGAGAAGAGAAAATTGAAAAGGTAAATTCATTAATTATGAATTTTGCATTTGAATTAGACGTCGGTTTTATTTCAACGACGTAATAAGTATTCATTACGACGGTAGTTTTTGTACCGTCGTGTAACTCATTTTAAGACGACGTTTATTATTTAAAACGTCGTTGTTATTTATTCACCACGTCACTTTATGTTGCTTTATTTGTTCAAACAGAGTACTGAAGTACCAGATTATTCAAAGCTGGAGTTGCCATCTTCTTTACAATCCCTTTGTAGTTATGTTGAATCGACACTAAAGCCTCAGGAGAAGGCTATGTCCTTTACTATTGAGAAGGAGGTGTTTGGCATAGCTCGTAACACCTTCGTCTTGCATGAAGATATTACCCAATTTGCTGGTATGGAAGAAATTGGGGCTACTGTCGTTGCAGTATATATGAGGTTTGTCCTTATCAAATATTCATTTGACACTCTCCTTTATGTTTAAAAAAAAAAACACTCATGGTTTCAATTCATATATTTAGGTGCCTATTTGATCATCTGAAAGCTGCAAATATGGTGAATATGGTTGGCTTTATCGACCCTGCTGCAGTTAGTGCCGACGCTGGTTCATTAACTGACAGATCACGTCTCGTAGCCAATCGACTTCAAAAAACAGATGGTGAACAGATTTTCCTGATGCCTTACAATCCAGGGTTAGTCTCCAAACAAAAAACAGGATTTTGTTTGTATGATGCTCTGCATATAAAACTATATTTAACCTTGATATTTATTTTGTGCAGCCGTCATTGGGTCTTGATCATTGTGAGAGCAAAGAAGGAGACCGTCTATTTTCTGGATCCACTGCCTGGAAATCGTGTTGTGGATGAGGACGGGAAAAACATAGTGAACTCTGCTCTAAAAATGTATAATACACACATAGGCAGAGTAGGCCGTAAAACACCTCTTTGGAAAACTCTGCCCGGCACTCCAAAGCAACCAAGCAGTGTAGAATGTGGGTATTATGTCATGCGCTTTATGAGAGACATCATAAAGGATACTTCCCTGGATTTTGAGAGGACGGTAAGAAGAAAATTTTCAGATTTATTTTTTATGTCGGTTTTTATATTATCAACGACGGTAGATTAAAAATACCGTCGTTGAATATATATCCTACGTCGGTAAATGAATAATAGCGTCGTCGGTGATATTAATCTTTGTTTATGGACTGCAGTTTGCCAAAGGAAAGAATCAAGCGCCATACCCCCAAGCTGCCATTGACGAAGTTAGGAAAGAATGGGCAGAGTTTGTGTGTGTTCATATGGAGTAGAGGAATTTTAGCATACTTAAACATTTTTATAAAATGTACAAATCTTTTTAGAATTAGACAAGTTTTTGTACAAAATTGGTTAGAATTAGCAAGTTTTTGTTGACGTCAACGTCCCTGTAAATTTGTTGAGGTTTTCATGTTGTTAAAAACCCAAGATCATGCTGAAACAAATTTGTTGAGGTTTTCATGTTGTGAAAAACCATAGTTTCTTCAAAAAGACGTTGCAGACACATAACAACGTCACATTTTTAAAAAGCGACGTAAAAGGTTGTTCAAACGACCCTCTTGGTTCTATAGACGACGTTGTTTTCTTGATATTAGACTGCGAGAAGTAAGAGTTTTGGTCGTGGAAAATGGTTTGTACGTCGTTTTATGTGTAAAAATGGCCATGGTTTATAATTTAAACGACGTTTTGTTTTAAAATTAAGTCGTTTATAATAATTTAAAACGTCGTTAATTTATTAACGCCGACGTGGTTTGTGGGTTTTATTAATAATATTTTATTCCATTTAACTCAAATATTCATAATAAATTTAAAATAAATCCAAAAAATGCAACGTCAACTCCTATGAAGTCATTGTGATATTTTCTTCCCCCTTAAGCTTTAAAAAATTAAGTTTGAGTTATACAAATTTAAAATTACCACCAAAAAGAAAAATGTTTTCATGAGTCACAACATCACTTATACTTTAATGGTTTAGGGTTTAGGGTTTAGGGGGATAAAGGTTTATTTTTGGGGTTTAGGGTTTATGGTTAATATATATTAGGCCCTAAAACCATAAATCCTTTTCTATAATTATTTAAACATATATATATATATATAATTTAGGGTTTATATTTTATGGTTTAGGGTTTAGGGTTTAGGGTTTAGGGTTTAGGGTATGGATGTCATATTTAACGACGGTTTTTTTGTTTTCCGTCGATGATTTACGAAGAGCGCATTTCTAAACCCTGGTTTGTTTAAAATGACGTTGAACACAAATAACAACGTCATATTTTTTAAAACGCGACGTAAATGGTTGTTAAAACGACGCTATTAATTATATGGATGACGTTGTTTGATTGACATTAGACGGCGAGATGTTAAGATATTAGGTCGTGGAAAATTGTTTGTACGTCGTTTTAGTTGTAAAAATGGCCATGGTTTGAACTCTAAACGACGTTTGTTGTTAAAATTAAGTCGTTTATATTAGTTAAAACGTCATTAATTTATTAAAGAGGACGTGGTTTGTGGGTTTTATTAATAATATTTTATTCTATTTAATTCGAAATATTCATAATAAATTTAAAATAAATCCAAAAAATGCAACGTCAACTCCTATGAAGTCATTGCAATATTTTCTTCCCCCTTAAGCTTTAAAAAATTAAGTTTGAGTTATACAAATTTAAAATTACCACCAAAAATTAAAATGTTATCATGAGTCACAACTCACTTATACTTTAATGGTTTAGGGTTTAGGGTTTAGGGTTTATATAAATTTAGAAAAGGGATTAGGGTTTAGGGTTTTATGGACGAGATATTTTAGGCCGTAAAACCCTAATCCCTTTTGAAAAATTATTTGTAAAAACAATATATATAATTTAGGTTTTATTTATTAGGGTTTAGGGCATATTTCTTTGTGTTGAACTTTTAACGACGGTAGTTTGGTTTTGTGTCGTAAGTATATTTACAACGACGTTATTTTTAAAATAAGCGTCATGTTTAGGGTTAACCTTTAACGACGATTATGTTTTTGTTTCCGTCGATGTTTTTTAAAAAGCGCGCTTTCTAAAAATTTCAGCTCGACCTAAAATTTTCAGATTTCGCTCTAACTCTTATACAAGTTGACCATAGTCTGTGTCCTAAAACATTTCGCTCCGCTCTCTCACTTCAAAGTTAGTCTCTCCGTCGAATCCAAGTTGGCCAAGTTTACAAATCCGTCGAATCCAAGTTGGCCATAAGCTGTGAGCTCTGCCTACTTGTAAGTGCAAACCCTAATCTCATGCTTGTAAATTCATTGAATGATATTCAGTTCTGTGGTAAAGGTTTAGTGATTTTTTAATGTTGTCGACGGTATGGGTTAATGGATTTAATGTTTAATGTTTTCATGAATCGGGTTTAGGGTTTAATCTTGTCGGATCTTTTAATACTCTCTGTTATTATGAATCGGGAATGGATTTAATGTTTTCATGCGTAGTATATGTTGGTTTCGTGCTTAGTATTAATGTATATGTTGTGTTCTTAATACCCTACATAAAAATTAATGTATATGTTGTGTTCTGAATATATTCTGGGTTCTTGAAAATAAACTGGGATTTCGAAATCCTTTTTATGCATACGACGACGGTTTTTTTAAAAAACCGTCGTCTATAAAAATATACCACGACGTTTTTTTTAACTACCGTCGTGGTTAAAGTTCGCTGGCGTCTGTTTCTTGCTAGCATTAGACGACGTGTTTTTAAAACCCGTCGTCTATATATGTGTAATACGTCTGTTGTTGTTTAAAAACCGTCGTCTGTATACTATATTATTTGCTATTAAAACCTTATATAATCTGCTATAGTGATAGTCATTGCTTGTCTTTTCACCTTATTATAGATAATAGGATATAGTGTCCAAGATGGATAAGTCATGGATGCACTCGGATAGAAGATCGAAGGCATATGAGTTAGGGGTGGAAGCATTTTTGCAATTTTCTGTGGAAAATCTTCTAACTACAACGCATATCCGTTGTCCATGTGTTAAATGTGCGAATTTGAAATTGTTTGGGGTTGGAATTATAAGGGATCACTTATACTTTAATGGAGTTGACCAAAGCTATAAGAATTGGACATTTCATGGAGAACCTTGGGAACCAATTGCAACTAGTAATGCTAGTAGAAATGTTGAAGAAGATGATGACCATAGTAGGTACAGTTTTGTGTCTGAAGAAATAGAGATGTATGATAATGATTTTGGTGATTTTGGATCGGATCCTTATGAGTTTGCTAATGTGATTGGGGATGGAGATCAACCATTGTACCTTGGTTGTAGAAAGTACACCAAGTTATCGGCATTAGTGAAGTTGTATAATTTGAAGGCAAAACATGGGATGAGTGATGTATGTTTTACAGAATTATTGATACTTCAGGGCGAGTTGCTTCCAGAAGGAAATACAATACCGGCCTCTATGTATGAGGCAAAAAAGACTCTGTGTGCATTGGGGCTGAGTTATGAGAAAATCCACGCATGCCCCAATGATTGCATCTTGTATAGGAAGGAGTATGAAGATTCAACTAATTGTCCTACTTGTGGTATCTCAAGGTGGAAGGAAACCAAAGATGGATTCTTGAAAGAGGGTGTGGCAGCGAAGGTGTTGTGGTATTTTCCTCCAATTCCAAGGTTTAAAAGGATGTTTCAATCACATGAGACAGCTAAGAATTTGACTTGGCATGCTGCTAGAAAATCAATTGATGGTCAGATGTCTCATCCGGCGGATTCCCCGTCTTGGAAACTTCTTGATGATAAATGGCCCGAGTTTGGTAATGAGCCGAGAAACTTGAGATTGGCTCTTTCATCTGATGGATTCAATCCCCACAGTTCTCTAAGTAGCAGATATAGTTGCTGGCCAGTTATCTTAGTTACATATAATCTCCCACCATGGCTGTGCATGAAACGAAAGTTCATGATGTTGACTTTATTGATTTCCGGTCCTAAACAACCCGGAAATGATATAGACGTCTACTTGGAGCCTTTGATTGATGATTTAAAATCTTTGTGGGATGGGATTAGAGGAGTGTATGATGCACACATAGGAGAATATTTTACACTCAGAGCTGCATTACTGTGGACCATTAATGATTTTCCCGCCTATGGAAACTTATCTGGTTGTGTTGTTAAAGGATATAAAGCTTGTCCAATATGCGGCGATGATACACCTAGTCACAGGTTGAAAAATGGCCACAAAATTTGTTACATTGGGCATAGAAAATGGTTACCAATTAATCATCCATATAGGAGGCAACGTGCAGCTTTTAATGGGAAACCTGAATATGGCACGGCTCTGGAGCCATTAACGGGAGAAGAAGTGCTGCAAATGGTTGAAGATATTAATTACATATGGGGATCGAAAAAAGGGGGAGGTGGAGGTGAAAATGATGGTGACAAAGTTTGTTGGAAGAAGAAGTCAAAATTCTTTGATCTTGAGTATTGGAAATACCTTCCAGTGAGGCATGTCCTCGATGTTATGCACATTGAGAAGAATGTTTGTGATAGTATCATTGGTACATTGCTGGAGATCCCTGGAAAAAATAAAGATGGGATTGCTGCTCGGTTAGATTTATTGAACATGGGGGTCAAAACTGATTTGCAACCCGAGTATGGAGAAAGAAGTACTTGTTTGCCTCCAGGGCCTAGGAATTTGTCAAGAGCAGAGAAGAGAGCGGTTTGCAATTCTTTCTATGGTATGAAGGTCCCTGAAGGTTATTCTTCAAATATAAAAAATCTTGTATCTTTACAAGATTCAAGACTTCTTGGCCTTAAATCACATGATTGTCATACCTTAATGCAACAATTGCTCCCTGTGGCAATTCGTTCTGTTTTGGAGAAGCCTGCAAGGTATGCAATAACTCGTTTGTGCTTCTTCTTCAATGCTATATGTGCAAAGACGGTTGATGTTTCCAAGCTAGATAAGTTGGAAGAAGATGTAGTAGTTACTTTGTGTTTGCTTGAAAAATACTTTCCACCTTCATTCTTCGATATCATGGTTCATCTAGTAGTACATCTTGTCAGAGAAGTTCGTCTATGTGGGCCAGTTTATTGTAGATGGATGTATCCGTTCGAAAGATATATGAAAGTTCTAAAGGGGTATGTTCAGAACCGTACTCATCCCGAAGGTTGCATTGCGGAGCGTTATATAGCTGAAGAAGCTGTAGAATTTTGCACTGAACATTTATCTGATATTAGTACAATTGGAGTGCCATCAAGTCAGAAGATAGGAGTTTCAAAGCCATTATCAGGTTGCACAGTGAGCTTAGTTGATCGGGACCTGTTGAACCAAGCACATCTATATGTCTTGGAGAATACGGAGGAAGTTCTACCTTATATCGAGTATGAGTTTTATTCCTTAAGTTTCCATTTTAAATTACTCCTTATGTTTATCTTATATGTTTGGGATCGTAATGCTTGAATTTTTCGTGTCATGTAGGGAACATATGATCCACATCAAGGCCGCTTATCCAAAATTTAGAAAGAGAACAAAGTGGCTGCAAGATAAGCACAATAGCACTTTTATTCAATGGCTACACTTCAAGGTATATGTTATTCAATAACATATTGGACTTTTAATTTTCTTCTTTCTATGTTAGATTGAATTAAGATATGATTAATTTGCAGGTTCAAAGTGAACTTGATGAGGGAGGCAATCATGGGATATCAGAAAATTTAAGGTGGCTAGCAGCTGGTCCAAACATGGCAGTGCCATTATATAGGAGCTATCTTATTAAAGGTGTTAAATTTAACATCAAGGCACAAGATGATGTGCGGACAGTTCAAAATAGTGGAGTTTATTTACTTGCACATACCATGCAAGTTGCTAGTGCCAAGGATAAAAACCCAATTCTCTCAAATATGGGTTTTTATGGTGTCATTCAAGAAATTTGGGACCTTGACTACCAAAAGTTTACAATCCCAGTCTTTAGGTGTGATTGGATAGATAGTACTTCCGGCCTTGTAGTCGACGAACTTGGATTTACCCTTGTAGATTTGAGTAAAATTGGACATAGGAATGACCAATTTGTTTTGGCTTCTCAAGTCAAACAAGTATTTTTTGTTGACGACCCGATGCATCATGGTTGGTCGGTAGTGTTATCAGCACCTAATAGAGAATATAATGATGATGTTATTGGTGATGATGTCTTAGGTGATGTGAGAATTGAGTGTGAGCCATTTACTAGAGGGATGCCAAATGTTGACACATTTGATGAACTAGTGGGTGAGTTTGGGAGTCAAAATATTCGAGATGGGTGTGAAGATATATGGATTGAATGATGCTCTTGTAATTTATGAAATTATTTATGCCCTAAACAGCACTACTGTATGACATTAATTTTGTAATAAATTGTAATGTGTTTTCTTCACTTTCATTATGCAGGTTTTGGACACAAAACAATCAGTACATAAAATACTGGTTCAGTATTATAAAACGACGGTCCTTATAAAACTGTGAAAAACAGACGTCTGTTGTCATAAAATTGTCAATAAAAAACGACGTTTTGGATCATTCAACGACGTCATTGAATTTACCGACGTCTAAAAGCGAACTAAAAGTGAAAAAAGTCGACGTTATTGTGAAACAGTTATTAACGATATCACGTCGGAGAAGGATAAAGAGCCGACATGTAATTTCAAATAACACGACTTCAGTACAATAATACCGACGTCTAAAAGGACAGATATCGAACCTGAACGTTACAAAAGACGACGTCTTGGATGGATTAGACGACTATTATTTTACTAAAGACGACGTATAAATAGAGAAACACGGCTGTCTTTTACATTATCACGACGTTGTATATCACATACTACGTCGATAATAGAAATAAATATGTCGTAAGTCATGAGCCTAACTTATTTTCCACGTCGGTTATATAAATATATACGACGTAGTATATATTAATAACGTCATATTTTATTAATTTAAAGACGTAGTATATATATACACACGACTGTGTTTGTATAAAATAGGTCGTCTGTGTCTTGTAAAGGACGTTGTTTGGTACAACAACGACGGTGATTTGCCCCTAACCGCTATTTCCACGTCAATATTAATGGAAGAAATGAAGTGGCAATAATATTGCACGACGGTTGTATAAATATATTGGACGTCGTATGTTTTAATAACGTCATATTTTATTTATTTAAAGACGTATTGTATTATTTTACACGACGATTGTTGTATAAAATAGGTCGTCTATTCTACTCCCAGGACAATTTTTGGTTCATTTTTAGTGTACAGACGTCGGTTTTTTCTTTGTAAATGACGTTGTTTGGTACAACAACGACGGTGATTTACCCTAACCGCTATTTCCACGTCAATATTAATGGAAAAAAACGAAGTGGAAATACAATTGCACGACGGTTATATAAATATATTGGACGTCGTATAACTTAATAACGTCAGATTTTATTTATTTAAGGACGTATTGTATTATTTTACACGATGGCTGTTGTTTACAATAGGTCGTCTATTCTACTCCCAGGACAATTTTTGGTTCATTTTTAGTGTACAGACGTCGTTTTTTATTTGTAAATGACGTTGTTTGGTACAACAACGACGGTGATTTACCCTAACAGCTATTTCCACGTCAATATTAATGGAAAAAACGAAGTGGCAATACAATTGCACGACGGTTATAAAAATATATTAGACGTCGTATAATTTTATAACGTCATATTTTATTTATTTAAAGACGTATTGTATATTTTTACACGACATATGTTGTATAAAATATGTCGTCTATGCTTCTCCAGGACAATTTTTTGGTTCATTTTTCAGTATACAGACGTCGGTTGTTTTTTGTTAATGACGTGGTTTGTAATACCAACGACGGTGATTTCGCGTCGTGGTTTTACTTTGCAAAAGACGTCGCTCGATTTTACGACGGTTTGAAAACCAAATTCACGACGGTGAATTCCCGTCGTCTTTTGCATTTTTTGTAGTAGTGTGTTTGAGATTTAATAAAAAGAAAATTTAGTAGAAGGATCTTATTACAACAATTGAGAACTACAAAGGAAAACTAAGAGAATTTGAGGGAGAGAAGGGAAGGGAGCTCTAGAGAAGTGCTTGAGAGCTCCCCCCCCTTGGGGTGTGTTTACAAGCTTAGAGAACTTCCCTATTTATAGGCCTAGGGGAAGTGAAAATCTGAATTATACAATAGAGTTCACTAACCACACTAACTTCACCAACTTACAACACTTAATTCACCTAACACACTATTGCATTTTGAAAACAATTCCTCTTGTCTTTAGGCTTAGTGTGGCAGCTCCCACTTCATCATCTTTTGGCTGCTGCAAAATTCCACTCAAAAATAGGTATTGAATATGCTTCACCAAACTTTCCCACAATCAACAACACTTCATCATGCATATGTCATGCATGACAATGCATTGCAGTCTTCTTTTGGGCTCGTTTTGGGCTTGTGGCTCCATCCATAAAATTCTGGAAAAATATGGATCTTGAAGCTCTTTGAATTATCTTTCCAAGCATATGCAGCCCAGCTTAAGGACAATTCGGAAAGCCCTTCAAATGCCATTTTTGGCCCAGTAATGCAGATGCTGCCGAATTTGACCTAAAGTTGCCAAAACTTGTATAACTTTCTCTAGAAGACTCGGAATCATGAACCGTAAAATGCTACAGAAACTAGACTTCCATATCTTTCCAAGGATGTATGGTTCATTGATCAGTTCATAATTGTATATCATTTTGTACCTCTCTAGCTTATGATTTGGTTATGTTATTGAGTTAAACTTGTGCTTTTAATCCCTTTTCTGTTTGTCATTCAGTTCATTGGGCCTTAGGTAGCAATGGTGGCTTTGGATAAGAAGAGTTGCAAAGGGGTGCAAAAACGAGCAGACTGAGTTAGCAATTCATTTCGGACTTATCTTTTTCATCTGAGCTTGGATTGGGCCAAATCACTTGTGGTTGGAAAGAAGAGATTCTGAACTGCAGGATGGACTACTCAAACATATCAATTGATGAAGCCAAGCCCAATCCGTGGTCCCATCAAGTTGCACCATGCTCAGGATTGCAGCTGCCAGCTGATGAGCTTGTCACCTCCTTTAAGCCATGTGCCTCACCCCAGCTGTAACTGACTTTGGCAGCAAAAGAAGACCACATGGGTTGGCAGCCAAAAGAAGACCACATGGGTTGGCAGCCAAAAGAAGATCACATGGTTTGGCAGCACTGCCACAACTGATCAGCTTTGAACCCATGTGAAGAAGGCTTGAGGTGCAGCAGCAAAGGATGAAGGATGGTGTGGGAATATCATCATGATGTTCCTCCCTCTTAGCCCTATAAATAGAGAGGTCTTCAAGCTTCAGAGGAACACACATCCACCCCATACACTCTAGGTACACAGCCAGATACTCTAAACTGCCCCAAAACACCAAAACAGCTCCAGAAAACCTCCCTTCTATTTCCTACGAATTTCCTCTCTCTCAACCATCACCACTCACTCAAACTCATCCCAAATCACCTCCATATCCTTCATACATCCTTCCAGACGTGGAGAAGCTCTTGAAGAAGCATTGGACACCACAAGAACTTCAGAAAAGGGTTTTTCTACTCTTATGACATTCATTATGTTTTCCCAATTCTGTTTTAGTTTCTTTTCCATTATGAGTAGCTAAATCCATAACTAGGGTTTCGATGTAACCTAACATGAATATTCTGGGTTTATAAGTTTGAAGTTTGGAGTTTCAAGTTTGATTCATGATTCATGTTTTTATTCATTTTGCCTACTTGCTTATATGCTGATCGGAATGCTTAGCTACCATTTTGATTTGTATATCTTGGTTTGAATTAAGAGTAGACACCATGCTTTAATTCGAATTGAACTATGAATAGGAAGAGTATGTATGGACATTCGACAACAGGGATTAGATACATGCTTGGTTGTTTAAATTGTTCTTCTATGCTTAATGGGTTCCTAATGCTTAATTTTAGGTTAGACAACAAATGATCAAATTAGGGAATTAGGAACACAAGGTTAGGACCAGACACCATGGCCTAATCATACTTTAGCTAGAATCAATCTTTGAATCTGAATTAGACTTGTTACTTGACTCCTTATAACCCAGAATTGAATTGTTATGGTGAATCGAATGCCCTAGTCTCCAAATCCGTTTTCCAGCCCTTCAAAATCACTCTTTGTTACACTTGTTTATTTGCTTTCATTTGCAATTTCAGTTTGCTCACTTCTTTTCACAATCACAATCACTATCACTTTAAATTCTGTTTTAGACTAGACTTCCTAACTTCTTGAATTTGGTAATCTAAGTACATAACTAATTTGAACTTCTCAGTCTTCGTGGGTACGAACTCGTACTTGTCTTGCTATACTACTAATTGCCCCGTACAATTGCGAGTTAACATAATATTAACAACATTCATTAGCTGGCTCTTTCTGAGAACGTACAGTTCAACCCGTGAAGTTGACTGATTTGCAGACACAATTTGAACAGACTTGACTCCAAAATGCAATAAATGAGTCCTTAACCTTAAAACACTGAAACAAACACAAAACTGATTAAAAGCACAACTTTAACTCAAAAACATAACCAAATCAAAAGCTAGAAGGGTACAAAATGATATGTAATTATGCACCGATCAATTGGAGTGATTGGTGTATTGCACAGTTCTGGCGATTGGATTTCACTCAAAACTCAGCAAATGACGCCTCCCACCATATTATGACGATGCCCAAGTTTTGGGCTCAATCGGAAATCAATAGGTGTAAGAAATTGGACAATTCAAGTTCAAAGGCAGTTCGTTCCGAATTGGAGTGGTTGGTGTATTGCATAGTTCTAGCCATTGGATTTCATTCAAAACCAACCAAATGACTCATCCCACCATATTATGATCATGCCCAAGTTTTATGCTCGATCGGAAATCAATAGGGGTAATAAATTGGACAATTCAGGTTCAAAGTCAGTTCGTTCCTTATAGGAGTGGTTGGTGTATTCCGTAGTTCTAGCGATTGGATTTCACTCAAAACTCACCAAATGACTCCTCCCACCATATTATGATGATGCCCAACTTTTAGGGTCGATGGGAAATCAATAGGTGTAAGAAATTGGCCTATTAAAGTTCAAAGGCAGTTCATTTCGAATTGGAGTGGTTGGTGTATTGCACAGTTCAAGTGATTGGATTTCACTCAAAACACACCAAATGACTCCTCCCACCATATTACGATGATGCCCAAGTTTTGGGCTCGATGGGAAATCGATAGGGGTAAGAAATTGGACAATTCAAGTTCAAAGGCAATTCGTTCCGAAGTGGAGTGGTTGGTGAAATGCATAGTTCTAGCGATTGGATTTCACTCAAAACACACCAAATGACTCCTCCCACCATATTATGATGATGCCCAATTTTTGGGCTTGTTGGGAAATCGATAGGGGTAAGAAATTGGACAATTCAAGTTCAAAGGCAGTTGGTTCCGAAGTGGAGTGGTTGGTGAAATGCATAGTTCTAGCGATTGGATTTCACTCAAAACTCACCAAATGACTCCTTCCACCATATTAGGATGATGCCCAAGTATTGGGCTCGATCGGAAATCAGTAGGTGTAAGAAATTGGACAATTCAAGTTCAAAGACAGTTCGTTCCGAATTGGAGCGGTTGCTGTATTGCATTGTTCTAGCAATTAGATTTCACTCAAAACTCACCAAATGATTCCTCCCACCATATTATGGTGATGCCCAAGTATTGGGCTCGATCGGAAATCAGTAGGTGTAAGAAATTGGACAATTCAAGTTCAAAGGCAGTTCGTTCCGAATTGGAGTGGTTGGTGTATTGCATAGTTCCAGCGATTGGATTTCTCTTAAAACTCACCAAATGACTCCTCCCACCATATTATGATGATGCCCAAGTATTGGGCTCGATCGGAAATCAATAGGTGTAAGAAATTGTACAATTCAAGTTCAAAGGCAGTTCGTTCCAAATTGGAGTGGTTGGTGTATTGCATAGTTCTAGCGATTGGTTTTCACTCAAAACTCACCAAATGACTCCTCCCACCATATTAGGATGATGCCCAAGTATTGGGCTCGATCGGAAATCAATAGGTGTAAGAAATTGGACAATTCAAGCTCAAAGGCAGTTCATCCCTTATGGAAGTGGCTGGTGTATTCCATAGTTCTAGCGATTGGATTTCACTCATAGCTAACCAAATGACTCCTGCCGCCATACTATGACGAGGCCCAAGTTTTGGGCTCGATCAGAAATCAATACGGGAAAGAAATTGGACAATTCAGGTTCAAAGGCAATTCGTTCCTTATAGGAGTGCTTGGTGTATTCCGTAGTTCTAGAAATTGGATTTCACACAAAACTCACCAAACGACACCTCCCACCATATTATGATGAAGCCCAAGTATTGGGCTCGTTCGGAAATCAATAGGTGTAAGAAATTGGACAATTCAAGTTCAAAGGAAGTTCGTTCCGAATAGGAGTGGTTTGTGTATTGCATAGTTCTAGCGATTGGATTTCACACAAAACTCACCAAACGACACCTCCCACCATATTATGATGATGCCCAAGTATTGGGCTCGTTCGGAAATCAATAGGTGTAAGAAATTGGACAATTGAAGTTCAAAATTGGAGTGGTTGGTGTATTGCATAGTTCTAGCGATTAGATTTCACTTAAAACTCACCAAATGACTCCTCCCACATATTGGGGTACGAAATTGGACAATTCAAGTTCGAAGGCAGTTCGTTCCTTATAGGAGTGGTCGGTGTATTCCGTGCTTCTAGCGATTGGATTTCACTCAAAATTTGTTGTTAATTTATATTAACTCGCAAGTGTACGTGCCAATCAGTAGTATAGCAAGACAAGTACGAGGTCGTACCCACGAAGACTGAGAAGTTAGTGTATTGCATAGTTCTAGCGATTGGTTTTCACTCCAAACTCACCAAATGACTCCTCCCACCAAATTTTGATGATGCCCAAGTTTTGGGCTCAATCGGAAATCAATAGGTGTAAGAAATTGGACAATTCAAGTTCGAAGGCAGTTCGTTCCGAATTGGAGTGGTTGGTGTATTGCATAGTTCTAGCGATTGGATTTCACTCAAAACTCACCACATGACTCCTCCCACCATATTATGAATACGCCCAAGTTTTGGGATTGACCGGAAATCAGTAGGGGTAAGAAATTGGACAATTCAAGTTCATAGGCAGTTCGTTCCTTATAGGATTGGTCGGTGTATTCCGTAGTTCTAGCGTTTGGATTTCACTCAAAACTCACCAAATGACTCCTCCCACCATATTATGAAGATGCCCAACTTTTGGCCACGATTGGAAATCAATATAGGTAAGAAATTGGAAATTCAGGTTCAAAGGCAGTTCATTCCTTATAGGACTGGTTGGTGTATTCCGTAGTTCTAACGATTGGATTTCACTCAAAACTCGCCAAATGACTCCTCCCACCATAATATGATAAGGCACAAGTTTTGGGCTCGATCGGAAATCTATAAGGGTAAGAAATTGCCCAATTCAGGTTCAAAGGCAGTTCTTTCCTTACAGGAGTGGTTGGTGTATTCCGTAGTTCTAGCGATTAGATTTCACTTAAAACTCACCAAATCACTCCTCCCACCATATTATGATGATCCCCAAGTTTTGGGCTCGATCGGAAATCAATAGGGGTACAAAATTGGACAATTCAGGTTCAAGGGCGGTTCGTTCCTTATAGGAGTGGTTGGTGTATTCCGTAGTTCTAGCGATTGGATTTCACTCAAAACACCCCAAATGGCTCCTCCCACCATATTATGATGATGCCCAAGTTTTGGGCTCGATCGGAAATCAATAGATGTAAGAAATTGGACAATTCAAGTTCAAAGGCAGTTCGTTTCGAATTGGACTCGTTGGTGTATTGCATAGTTCTAGCGGTTGGATTTCACTCAAAACTCACCAAATGACTCCCCCCACCACAAATAGATAATTCCCTAGTTTTGGGCTCGTTCTGAAATCAATAGGGGTACGAAATTGGACAATTCAAGTTTGAAGGTAGTTCATTCCTTATAGGAGTGGTTGGTGTATTGCATGGCATTTCATTCCTTATAGGAGTGGTTGGTGTAGTCCGTAGTTCTAGCGATTGGATTTCACTCAAAACTCACCAAATGAGTCCGCCCACCATATTATGATGACGTCCAAGTTTTGGGCTCGATCGGAAATACATAGGTGCAAGAAATTGGAAAATTCGAGTTCAAAGGCAATTCGTTACGAATTCGAGTCGTTGGTGTATTGCATAGTTCTAGCGATTGGATTTCACTCAAAACTCTCCAAATGACTCTTCCCACCATATTATCACGATGCCCAAGTTTTGGGCTCGACCGAAAATCAGTAGGTGTAAGAAATTGGAAAATTCAAGTTCAAAGGCAGTTCGTTCCGAATTGGAGGGGTTGGTGTATTGCATAGTTCTAAAGATTGGATTTCACTCAAAACTCCCCAAATGACTCCTGCCGCCATATTATGACGAGGCCCAAGTTTTGGCCTCAATCGGAAATCAATAGGGGTAAGAAATTGGACAATTCAGGTTCAAAGGCAGTTCTTTCCTTATAAGAGTGGTTGGTGTATTCCGTAATTCTAGCGATTGGATTTCACTCAAAACTCCGCAAATGACTCCTCCCACCATATTATGATGATGTCCAAGTTTTGGGCTCGATCGGAAATCAAAAGGTGTAAGAAATTGGACAATTCAAGTTCAAAGGCAGGTCGTTCCTAATTGTAGGGGTTGGTGTATTGCATAGTTCTAAGGATTGGAGTTCAGTCAAAACTCACCAAATGACTATTGCCGCCATATTATGACGAGTCCCAAGTTTTGGGCTCAATCGGAAACCAATAAGGATAGGAAATTAGAAAATTCAGGTTCAAAAGTAGTTCATTCCTTTTAGGACTGGTTAGTGTATTCCGTAGTTCTAGCGATTGGATTTCACTCAAAACTCACCAAATGACTCCTCCGACCATATTATGATGATGCCCAAGTTTGGGGCTCGATCGGAAATCAATAGGGGTAAGAAATTGGACAATTCAAGTTCAAAGGAAGTTCGTTCCTTATAGGAGTGGTTGGTGTATTCCGTAGTTCTAGCGATTGGATTTCACTCAAAACACCCCAGATGACTCCTCCCACCATATTATGATGATGCCAAAGTTTTGGGCTCGATCGGAAATCAATAGATGTAAGAAATTGAACAATTCAAGTTCAAAGGCTGTTCGTTACGAATTGGAGTGGTTTGTCTATTACATATTTCTAGCGATTGGATTTCACTCAAAACTCACCAAATGACTCCTCCGACCATATTATGATGATGCCCAAGTTTGGGGCTCAATCGAAGATCAATAGGGGTAAGAAATTGGACAATTCAAGTTCAATGGAAGTTCGTTCCTTATAGGAGGCGTTGGTGTATTCCGTAGTTCTAGCGATTGGATTTCACTCAAAACACCCCAAATGACTCCTCCCACCATATTACGATGATGCCCAAGTTTTGGGCTCGATCGTAAATCAATAGATGTAAGAAATTGGACAATTCAAGTTCAAAGGCAGTTCGTTTCGAATTGGACTCGTTGGTGTATTGCATAGTTCTAACTGTTGGATTTCACTCAAAACTCACCAAATGACTCCTCCCACAATATTACGATAATGCCCAAGTTTTGGGCTCGACCGAAAGTCAATAGGGGTAAGAAATTGGACAATTCAAGTTCAAAGGCAGTTCGTTCTGAATTGGAATGGTTTGTGTATTGCATAGATCTAGAGATTGGATTTCACTCAAAACTCACCCAATGAATCCTCCCACCATATTATGATGATGCCCAAGTATTGGGCTCGATCGGAAATCAGTAGGAGTAAGAAATTGGACAATTCTAGTTCAAAGGCAGTACGTTCCGAATTGGAGTGGCTGGTGTCTTGCATAGTTCTAGCAATTGGATTTCACTCAAAACTCACCAAATGACTCCTACGACCATATTATGATGATGCCCAAGTTTTGGGCTCAATAGGAAATCAATAGGGGTAAGAAATTGGACAATTCAAGTTCAAAGGAAGTTCGTTCCATATAGGAGTGGTAGGTGTATTCCTTAGTTCAAGCGATTGCATTTCAATCAAAACTCACCAAATGACTCCTGCCACCATTTTATGACGGTGCCCAAGTTTTGGGTTCGATCGGAAATCAATAGGTCTAAGAAATTGGACAATTCAAGTTCACAGGTAGTTCGTTCCGAATTTGAGTGGTTGGTGTATTGCATAGTTCTAGCAATTGGATTTCGCTCAAAACTCACCAAAAGACTCCTCCCACCATATTATGATGATGCCCAAGTATTGGGCTCGATCGGAAATCCCTAGGTGTAAGAAATTGGACAATTCAAGTTCAAAGGTAGTTCATTCCGAATTGGAGTGGTTTGTGTATTGCATAGTTCTAGTGAATGGGTTTCACTCAAAACTCACCAAATGAATCCTCCCACCATATTATGATGATGCCCAAGTTTTGGGCTCAACCGGAAATCAATAGGGGTAAGAAATTGGACAATTCAGGTTCAACGGCAGATCGTTCCTCATACGAGTGGTTGGTGTATTCCGTAGTTCTAGTGACTAGAATTCACTCAAAACTCACCAAATGACTCCTCCCACCATATTATGATGATGCCCAAGTTTTGGGCTCGATCGGAAATCAATAGGGTAAGAAATTTGACAATTCAGGTTCAAAGGCAGTTCGTTCCGAATTGGAGTGGTTGGTGTATTGCATAGTTCTAGCAATTGGATTTCACTCAAAACTCACTAAATGACTCCTCCCACCGTATTATGATGATACCCGAGTTTTGGGCTCGATCAGAAATCAATTGGTGTAAGAAATCAATAGGGAAAAGAAATTGGACAATTCAGGTTCGAAGGCAGTTCGTTCTGAATTGGGGTGGTTGGTGTATTGCATAGTTCTAGCGATTGAATTTCACTCAAAACTCACCAAATGACTCCTCCCACCATGTCATGATGTTGCCCAAGTTTTGGGCTCGATCGGAAATCAATAGGGAAAAGAAATTGACAATTCAGGTTCAAAGGCAGTTCATTCCTTCTAGGAGTGGTTGGTGTATGCCGTAGTTCTAGCGTTTGGATTTGATTCAAAACTCACCAAATGACTCCTCCCACCATATTATGATGATGCCCAAGTTTTGGGTTCGATCGGAAATCAATAGGGGTAAGAAATTGGACAATTCAGGTTCAAAGGCAGTTCGTTCCTTATAGGAGTGGTCGGTGTATTCGTTGTTCTGGCGATTGGATTTCACTCAAAACTCCCCAAATGACTCCTCCCACCGTATTATGATGATTCCCAAGTTCTGGGCTCGGTCGGAAATCAATTGGGGTAAGAAATTGGACAATTCAGGTTCAAAGGCAGTTCTTTTCTTAGAGGAACGGTTGGTGTATTCCATAATTCTAGCGATTGGATTTCACTCAATACTTACAAAATGACTCCTCCCAACATATTATGATGATGCCCAAGTTTTGGGCTCGATCGGAAATCAGTTGGGGAAAGAAATTGGACAATTCAGGGCCGAAGGCAGTTCGTTCCTTATAGGAAGAGTTGGCATATTCCGTAGTTCTAGCGATTGGATTTCACTCAATACTTACCAAATGAGTCCTCCCACCATATTATGATGATGTCCAAGTTTTGGGCTCGATCGGAAATCAATAGGTGTAAGAAATTGGACAATTCAAGTTCTAAGGCAGTTCGTTACGAATTGGAGTGGTTGGTGTATTGTATAGTTCTAGTGATTGGATTTCACTCAAAACTCACCAAATGACTCCCATCATATTATAATGATGCCCAGGTTTTTGGCTCGATCGGAAATCAATAGGGGTAAGAAATTGGACAATTCAAGTTCAATGGCAGTTCGTTACTTATAAGAGTGGTTAGTGTATTCCGTAGTTCTAGCGATTGGATTTCACTCAAATCACACCAAATGACTCCTCCCACCATATTATGATGATGCCCAAGTTTTGGGCTTAATCGGAAATCCATAGCGGTAAGAAATTGGACAATTCAGGTTCAAAGGCAGTCCGTTCCTTTTAGGAGTGGTGGGTGTATTCTGCAGTTCTAGCGATTGGATTTCACTCAAAACTCACCAAGTGACTCCTCCCACCTAATTATGATCATGCCCAAGTTTTGGGCTCGATCGGAAATCATTAGGTGTAAGAAATTGGACAATTAAGGTTCAAAGGCAGTTCGTTCGTTATAGGAGAGGTTGGTGTATTCTGTAGTTCTAGCGATTGGATTAAACTCAAGACTCACCAAATGACTCCTCCCACCAAATTATGATGATGCCCAAGTTTTGGGCTCGATTGGAAAACAATAGGGGTAGGAAATTGGACAATTCAGGTTCAAAGGCAGTTCGTTCCTTATAGTAGTGGTTGGTGTATTCCGTAGTTCTAGCGATTGGATTTCACTCAAAACTCACAAAGTGACTCCTCCCACCATATTATGAGGATGCCCAGGTTTTGGGCTCGATTCGAAGTTAAAAGGTGTAAGAAATTGGACAATTCAAGTTCAAAAGCAGTTCGTTCCGAATTGGAGTGGTTGTGTATTGCATAGTTCTAGCAATTGGATTTCACTCAAAACACACCAAATGACTACTCCCACCATATTATGATGATGCCCAAGTTTTGGGCTTGATCGAAAATCAATAGGCGTAAGAAATTGGACAATTCAGGTTCAAGGGCTGTTCGTTCCTTATAAGGGTGGTTAGTGTATTCCGTAGTTCTAGCGATTTGATTTCACTCAAAACTCAGCAAATGACTCGTCCCACCATATTATGATGATGCCCAAGTTTTGGGCTCGATCGGAAATCCAAAGGTGCAAGAAATTGGACGATTCAGGTTCAAGGGCAGTTCGTTCATGATAAAAGTAGTTGGTGTATTCCATAGTTCTAGCGATTGGATTTCACTTAAAACTCACCAAATGACTCCTCCCACCATGTTATGATGATGCCCAAGTTTTGGGCTCGATCGGAAATCGATGGTGGTAAGAAATTGGACAATTCAGGTTCAAAGGCAGTTCATTCCTTCTTCGAGTGGTTGGTGTATTCCGTAGTTGTAGCAATTGGATTTCACTCGAAACTCACCAAATGACTCCTGCCACCATATTATGATGATGCCCAAGTTTTGGTCTCGATCGGAAATCTACAGGGTTAAGAAATTGGACAATTCAGGTTTAGAGGCAGTTCGTTCCTTATAGGAGTGGTTTGTGTATTCCATAGTTCTAGCGATTGGATTTCACTCCAAACTCATCAAATGACTCCTCCCACCATATTATGATGATGCCCAAGTGTTGGGCTCGTTCGGAAATCCATTGGTGTAAGAAATTGGACAATTCAAGTTCACTGGCAGTTCGTTCCTTATATGAGTGGTTGGTGTATTCCGTAGTTCTTGCAATTGGATTTCACTCAAAACTCACCAAATTACTCCTCCCACCATATTATGTCGATGCCCAAGTTTTGGGCTCGATCGAAAATCAATAGGGGTAAGAAATTGGACAATTCAGGTTCAAAGGTAGTTCATTCCTTCTAGGAGTGGTTGGTGTATTCCGTGGTTCTGGCGCTTAGATTTCACTCAAAACTCACCAAATGACTCCTCCCACCATATTATGATGATGCCCAAGTTTTAGGCTCAATCGGAAGTCCATAGGTGTAAGAAATTGGACAATTCAAGTTCAAAGGCAGTTTGTTACGGATTTGAGTGATTGGTGTATTGCACAGTTCTAGAGAATGGATTTCATTCAAAACTCACCAAAACGTCTCCTCCCTCCATATTATGTCGATGCCCAAGTTTTGGGCTCGATCGGAAATCAATAGGGGTAAGAAATTGGACAGTTCAGGTTCAATGGCAGTTCGTTCCTTATTGGAGTGGATGGTGTATTGCGTAGTTCTAGCAATTGGATTTCACTCAAAACTCACCAAATGACTCCTCAAACCATATTATGATGATGCCCATGTTTTGTGCTCGATCGGAAATCCATAGGTGTAAGAAATTGGACAATTCATGTTCTAAGGCAGTTCGTTCCGAATTGGAGTGGATGGTGTATTGCATAGTTCTAGCAATTGGATTTCACTCAAAACTCACCAATTGACTCCTCCCACCATATTATGATGATGCCCAAGTTTTGGGCTCGATCGGAAATTAATAGGGGTAAGAAATTGGACAATTCAGGTTCACAGGCAGTTCGTTCCATATAGGACTGGTTGGTGTATTCCGTAGTTCTAGTGATTGGATTTCACTCAAAACTCACCAAATGTCTCCTCCCACCATATTATGGTGATGCCCAAGTTTTGGGCTCGATCGGAAATCAATAGGCGTAAGAAATTGGACAATTCAGGTTCACAGGCAGTTCGTTCCTTATAGGAGTGGTTGGTGTATTCCGTAGTTCTAGCGATTGGATTTCACTCAAAACTCACCAAATGACTCCTCCCACCATATTATGATAATGCCCAAGTTTTGGGCTCGATCGGAAATCCATAGGTTGAAGAAATTGGACAATTCAAGTTCAAAGGCTGTTCGTTCTGAATTGGAGTGGTTGGTGTATTGCATAGTTCTATCGATTGGATTTCGCTCAAAACTCACAAAATGACTCCTCCCACCATGTTCTGAGGATGCCCAAGTTTTGGGCTCAATCGGAAATCGATAGGGGTAAGAAAATGGACAATTCAGGTTCAAAGGCAGTTCGTTCCTTATAGAAGTGGTTGAAGTATTCCATTGTTCTAGCGATTAGATTTTCACTC